>JBBBVU010000023.1:10923345-10951475 GCA_037177055.1 Atherinosoma microstoma | reverse complement strand
TATATATATATATATGAATTTGGGAATTGTATTTTTTTTCAACAAAAGGAACTTTAATTTGTTTCTTTTTGTGTTTGATTGGCATAAGTAAGTCAAAATGTTCGCTGCAAACACACAATCTACAAGTTGCAGTTTACTAGCAGGAGTGCTTTGCATCCTTTTGAAGCAAAACTAGCCATTGTGTTACTTTGAACTAGTCTCCCAAAGGTGGTCTGTGAAGGCAGCAGAAAGTGTGGCAAAAAATGTTGTTGCTATAGGAAAAGCATAAAACTGAAATTCATGTGTGTCTTTAGGAAGTCTTGTTTTATATCCCAGCTCTCTGATCTTATTCCACTCTTCACAGTGCAGAAACCTCGGCTCTTAAATAAGTTGTACCAACTTTCCATGTGATTTCACCAGAGATTGTTTCCATTATTTTATCATAAACCCATAATAACAATATGAACATGTGCATTCCTTATTCAAAAGGTTTGCTTCATTTAGTCTCCCAGTTATATCACACTGTAGCTGTGCTGTGGTTGCTGGTCATGGCTGTCTAGAAAGTCCTTGAACGTTTTTGGCTTATTATATTGCTCAAATTGACCACAGCTGGGAAACAAAGTCTATAGGGACATTACAAATGACTGACCACACAAGTTACAAGACTAGATTATTATCAGAGGAATAATTGGACATTTTACAAAGTGTAACTTTTCACTTTCTTAAGAGGCCCTTGGCAGGATGAGCACAAGAGAAAACCCAGAGCCACATAAGCTTCAGTGTTTGAAAATATTTGAGCATTGGATTTAACATTACAGCAATTTCAATTAAAGTTTTTATGAATCAAAATAATCAATATGAGTTTTGTTTCAAGAATAAAGGCAAATATTTCAGATTCTGCAAGTATTTACTGTCGTCACCTGTGTGATGTGTGCATTTGAGAAATGCGGTGTGATATCTTACGGCATTGAAATTGGGGAAAAGGCTGAGCGGTGAGGAGCCGTTGACCCTGAGCGGTAGGAAGGGCTCCAACTGGGCATGAGTCCGTGGATGATGGGGTCTACCTGGTAGAGGCAGAGAGCCAAGGAGTGGGTGGACCTGGTTATGGCACAGTGCACCTAAAATGGGGATAATCACATTTGAGCTCATTTTTGGAAAAAGACAAAAGCATTCTTAACATTTTTAGCTTTTCATTTGAAAGGCTATGTATCCTTATATGCACGCTTGGATGAAAACAGATTTCTGCACACATGAAAACAAGCCTCGCACAGTGAACAATGCAGTCAGTGAAGCTTTAATGACTTCAGTAACAGCAGGGGATAACTTTTCCATTTTTACAAGTCCATTACTTGTCTTGACAAATGTATGTGGCCTTTAACAACTCTACTTTCTGTAATTGTGTGCTTCCTCCAATGAAAAAAGATGATCACAAACTTCTACAGTTTTAGGTGACTAAGTTTTGTTCTCTTGTTTGCTTTTTGTCCCGCACCTATCTTCTGTCATCTCACAGACATTGCTTTACATGTGGAATATCACTTTTGATGAATTCCACTGTAATTTCACCAATATATTTTGCTTTTTAAATCTCCTTCTACATGACTTATTTCAGCACATATAACTCTGGTTGACCTACATGTTTTCAGACAGCTCATGCTTTAAAGAGCTTTATGCCGCTGACCTTTATCTAGACCCAAAGTAACATTAGTGCACTCACATGAAAATGCTGAATGCAGACTGTTTGTTTCTCTGCTGAATGTCCAGACACTGCTAAGTTATGAGGTTATGAGTTATGAGGTCAGGTAAAAACTGTCTTCAACACTTGCTTTTACAGATGTTATTCTACAAAAAAGAAACCTTACTACAGGTTGACAGCAACTCCAGAGATGTACTTTTATAGTAGTAGAAAATGGATACAAAATTAGCATAATATAGAGTTAAATACACAAATGTCGGTCATATTTTTCTATTCATTTCAAAGGCTTGGTATGGATTAAGAAATTGAGGTTAGTGGGAATGGATGGTAGATTTGGCTTTACTAGGAAGGAAAATATCAGGAAGAGACCGAATAAAGGAAAACTGCCTGGCAGTAGATAGATGCTGCCAAGAAAAAACTAATAAAATAGACTGATGATGCTGGATTTCATACCAGAGGATGGGAAGAAAATTAACATTTCAAGAAAAATATGAGGAAAATGGCAAAAAAAAAAAAATTGTCATGAAAGAAAAGCAACAGAAGGCAATTTTCCTTAATTCTCTGCTTCTTTTACCTCTTGAGTTCAGGATGTGTCTCTAGGGATGAGGCAGGTTTAAAAGCCTTTAACAATTTGCATATTTTTGCTGATCTTACCCCAATTAAAAAAAGTTCAAGCTGAGCACAAACACATAGAGAAGAAAGGACAGGGAAAGAACAACTTTGCTAGGTTAAACTTAGGTAGACTTAAGTAAAGAGCTTAAGTGCTTTGGCTTGTTATACAAGTTGTATGGATGTGACAGGAATTTATACTTTAGTAACAAGTTGTTGTCAAAACTCCGTTGTATCATTCATACTATATATTGGGAGATATTGCTAGATAACAACAACAAAAAGATGTAGAGGCAAATGAACAAGAGTAACGATTACAATGATCAGGGACAAGTTACAGATGACCAAATGATGTGACTAAATGAGGCAGATCTCGTTTATCTATACAGACATTTAAAGGGTTTTCAGGTGTCAAGTGTATCAGATTCAGCAACATCTAACAGTTAAGGTGAAAAGACAGTTTGTAGTCAGCTGAATATGACCTGCCTCAGCCATGTCTTCCAAAAGCAAACTATGGTGGCCACTAAAAATAAATATGCTAAAGTGCTCTAGTATCAGTATTTATTCTGTCTGTTAATGTAAAAATGATGGGCAATCTATGTCAATCTATATAATTCCTTGCTTCAGTACAACAAAATGCAACCGTTCTCATACTGAATAAATAATCAATAAATAACATAGAAATTACTTTGATATCAAATTTTACCCAATAGATCCCCTAAATGTTACACACTGGAACCTTTGGCCCTTTTTCTCTCAGATGAAGAACATGATAAAGACAGGTCAAGTTTTCATAACATTACACAGGAAAAAGAGCAAATGGAAAAATGTATCAGTCCTTTTTATGTCAACCTCCTTTATTTTTCAGAGTGAATGTGAATAAATTAAACTGGAAAATTGTGATCGGACAGAGAAGAAGCTAAATGGTCAAATGACTAAAATATAGCTGAGAACAGAGTTGTTTGTCATAAACCAAAATCTGTATGAAAAGCATCCTGTAATTCAAACTAGAACTACTGATCCAACACTTACAAAAGATATTTCACTCAATTATATAATGAATCCCAAACCACATTAAATCATTTTTTCCAAATCTGGTCAACAAATTGAGCAACCAAATAATTAACCAGCAATAAATCGCAGATGCTTCACAACCTAAAGCAGTCACTGCACAAAGTTAAACTGAGAGTCGAAGATGCTGATAATAAACAAAGAATCCTGAAGTGAAGCTCAAACAAGATCAAACAAGTCTAGCTATACATGAGTTTATTCTGTGTATTCAGCATTTCCTGCTACCCCACTGCACCATGCACTGATTTATAGTAGAATCTGAAATGACTACATTTGTAAAGAGAAGCCTGGAAATCTCCCTGGGTAACACACATACGTAAATACACACAGTTATTACATGTTTATCCGTTTGATTTAGATGAATTCCAGTTCCATTTAAATGCTCCGCCGTGACATTTATCACTAATGCCAATAAAGTAAACTGAACTGCGTGACACTAAACTGAGATTGGACTGCAGAGTAGAAGGAAACGAGTAAAAGAAAAACAGAGACAACTAAAGTCAAATGACAGATCCCTTCCTTCCACAAGGCCAACACGCTTAATATGCCAGTCAGAATGACTTCTGGGGACATTGATTTCTCCTACACAAATCTGAAATTGATCTTGGTAATACTGGGGCTTCGTCAGCAGTATCAGGGCTCTGCATCAGTCCGTTGTGGTAAAGAGAGAGCTAAGTTGAAAGGCACAGCTTCAGATTAGCTGGTTTATCTATGTCGTAACCCTCACCTATAATCAAGAGTTTTGGGTAGTGACTGAAAGAATGAGACCTCAGGTACAAGCTGATGATATGAGCTTCCTTTTGGAAGGTGGCCTGGCTCATCCTGAGAGATCGGGTGAAGAGCTCATGCATCTGGAAGGAGCTGCTGCCCCTCAATACCAAAATAAGTTAGCTGAGGTGGTTTGGGCATCTGATGAGGATGCCTCCTCTACAGGAAGGAGACCCCAGGGAAGATCCAGGACTTCCTGGAGGGATTATACATCCCTTCTGGCCTGAGAACACTTCAGGATGCCCCAGGAGGAGCTGGGGAGTGTCGCTTGGTAAAAGAGTGTCTGATGTCCCTCCTGAATCTGTTGCCTCTGTGACCTGACCTTGGAAAAATGGAAGAAAATGTATGGATGGATCTCAGTAATCTCCAATGCATATAGCCACGTAGCACATCAGGGTGAGACTTCAATTACATTTTTGAACTCTGAACAAACCAGAACTGTGATGACTTGTAAGAACCTTTACAGCATCTGGCGGTCCAAATGAACCATCTTGATGCATCTCGAAAGGGTCACAGAAGCTTAATGTGACAATATGAACCAACGTAGAGGCATCTCATCATGTTGGGAATGCTTTGAGGCCTTGGTATGTTTTTATAAATAGTCCCTTATCACTTTAACTTCATGACCTCAAACTCATGAACCCAATTACTGTAGCTATAAACTAAAATTAAATGGTTGAGTGGAGAGGGATTTAGTTTAGACATTGCTTTGCATACAACTCCAAGAAAGCCTTTTTAGAAACCCCACAGGGGATGTGTGATGATTAAATTACTCTATAAAATGTGTGAGAGGAACTGTTAACCAGGGAGTCAGCCAGATGGAGTCTCAGATACCTTTTCTGGCCCAGCTGTAGAGGTACAACAGTGCATGTGGATTACATTACCAAAAAGGAAGTTTCTCCAGCATATGTAGGACTAAATGGATCACTACTGTCGATATAACAGTTTACTGAATTAAAAGACTGTGCTTTATTTATTTGGATGAAGGTTACATACATACATACATGCATACATATAAATATATGTACATACATGCCACTGGTCCAGAACATCTCTAAAACATTCAGGACTTCAGTGCATAATACACATCCTCAACAAAACTAATCCATATTCCCACACTTAAAAAAGTTTTTGAATGATGCACATTTTTGAATTCTAAGTAACTCTTGATGCTTCCTGAACACTGAGATTTAGCTGGAGATACTAATCAGTTCAGACGAACTAATATTTCTGTCATTAGTTATGTGTTTAACTCTGAAATAACAAAGAAAACACACTCAATCCTAAAACCTTACATGCACGGTGTTATTCTTACATCCTCTCATGAACCATTGCACATGGTGGAGAATTGCAAAGACTGACGCTAGCAAAACTTGTGGTTCATCTCTTCTTTCTTGCTACTATAAATGTAAATCCACATTTTCAAACGAGCCAGTTCCTGCTTGCTAATCTTTATTCGAATTTCTCTAAGGAGGAAAGCTGGAACAGTAGGTCACAGCAGCCAATCTTCCCTACTGATAAGGGATAGGCCATTAAGATGAAGAGCTGGAGAAATTACAGACTCTTAAGAAGAAAAAAATGAAAGGTTTAATCTCTATTATTTCCCAGATTAGTCTTTTGATGACTCAACATCACACCAATCACAGAGGAAGGGAAATAGCATCTTTTCATGACGCATGGAAGAAAAAGAAGAGATGAGAGGCTTTCATAGTTGGAAAAAGCATCAGAGAAAAAGGCTGCTTTAGCTCTTTTCATGGTGTGCACATTTCCTGGGATTATCCACCTGAGCCATTCTCTCTGTCTTCACTCTGAACCAACATGGCAGCTTGGAGGCCCATTCTCAGTTCTAACACTATACAACATCATCTCATGACTCTCGCCTGATAGCTGTGTAGGGGATGTCTTAATTTTACCTCATTTAATGTTGAAATAGAAAAAACATCTGCTGTATTTTTACCATCAAATATATATTTAGTCATTCTAAAGGAGATTCTGTGAATGAGACCTGTGAGACACTACGGTATCACTTCTGAATCTTCAGCAGAACAAAATGACCAGAGAAACTGAAACAAACTGCAGATATTTTACTCCTCAGGGGACAGATGTTAATCCAAACTTGACTGCAACTCACAGACTTAAGTTTGGTTTAAGGCTCAAATTTTTACTCACTGACATAAGGAATTGTCTCTGGATTTATTATACATCGCCATGTAATCCTTTTATTTTTATAAGTAGAAATTAAGCTTTGAACCTGTTGATAAAAACCAAAAACAGCAGCTTGTAATGAGCCAAGAGTGAAAGTCTTGGTTTCCATTTTCCCAACAAGTCACTAACATTACCTGTTTCAGATAAGATATCAAAACTACTTGGTAAGAGCTAAATGATACCAACCTTTGGAAGGAAATGCATCCTTTGTACAGCAACACTGTCTCCTTCATAGACAATAGTTTTATTTCACATGGAGTCACTGCCATGACCACTAGAAGTTGCACATTTTCTGAACATCATTAAAGGTCACTGCCAACATTAAGAGAGGACTCGGGGGAAATTTTCTTATATAACTGAGGGAATTACATGAAGTTAGTTTGCTTAAGACTTTGAGAAGGGATTACAGATGTAAATTTGAAAATTTAGGCCCATACGTTACAGCTTAGACAGAGTGAAGAACACTGTATGTCAAGCTCCATAAAAAAACTTCAAGTTTTTCTACATAAAAATGTATCCTTTTGGGGCTCCAACATATTTTGCATGTGACAACAATACAAAATCCAGACGAGATGCAAAGATCAGTGTGATGATA
Source organism: Atherinosoma microstoma (assembly GCA_037177055.1). Taxonomy (NCBI): domain Eukaryota; kingdom Metazoa; phylum Chordata; class Actinopteri; order Atheriniformes; family Atherinidae; genus Atherinosoma; species Atherinosoma microstoma. The sequence continues at coordinate 10,944,555 of JBBBVU010000023.1, read as the reverse complement.
TCGGACAGCAAGAGGGAGAGAGATGTTGGGGAGGTGGAATGCAGACTAGAGATGAATGAATGCTTGTGGAGATACCAATATGCAGTCAGACAACATTACTCCCAATCTCTAAATATCAGGCTGAAGAGGAATATCCCAGCATCATAATTCCAAACACTGGAAAGAAAGCAAAAACAAAGCATTTTTAAAGAAGTAAAAATGATGACCTTGCCAAAAATATCACTATACTTGAATTCAAAAGAACACCCTTGTGGTATATAACATAATAATTGTGCAACACTGGTATCCTCCATTGAGAAGATGAGTCTCCATCATAAACACATGTAATTCCATGAGGCCAGTATTTTTAATGAACATTTCCGCTTCTGTTAAGATAAAAACTGTGCTAAACAAGAGAATAATGTTTGTGAGGCTTATTGCTCTAAGCTTAAATCCTAATGATCATTTAATTACAATCAGCTTCAGCACACAAGAGAATTTATATATTTATATATTTCCAGACACGTAGGCTATATATAAGCCACTATGTGACATTTTTCTTTCAAGAAAATGTCAAAAATGTTTTGAAGCACAACATAAAACCCACAACAGTCACTGCTGCACATCATGCACACTCATAATGCTGATAAACAAATTCCACTCTAGCTGTAATCTTTCAGAACATCGTTTAATCACTCAATCACAAAGCAAGCAATGTGTAGATAAAGTGCGTCTGTCTTGACAGGGCAGTCTGCAAAACACTTTTTTTTAAATCATGAAAACTGAATGTTCTGTTTTCTTCTCCACAATAGCATGAAGTGTACAGCTTTTCTGAGTTATAAAACAAGTGTTTGGTGCACTGCTGCGCTTGTGCTGTAATGATGGCGCTATTCATTGCTTATACAACCGGCATAACGCTAGGCATTTATGATGAGCTCTGGAGGATGAATTAGCATCCATTAAAACAGCCATTGGCAGCTCTGTTATATGCTTGTTCCACTAGGAAAAAAGAAAAAAAAGTGAGAGAGTTAAAGACTAATTTCCATGAAGGCATTAAATACTGCCCCCACTGTGCTCCGTGTAGTCTTTAAATAAATCATCTTTATTGTGACAAAGTACATTTAGGCCGTCACTGACAGCCAACAGGAGAATTTGCCTGTTGGCTGTCAGTGACACTTTAAACACATACAGCTGCAGGGGCTTCAGGACAATTTCTACCTGCAGGGCATCATCCCGCCCTGATCAGGCTCCCTGTGGTACTCTGCTCTACTTTTGACTGGAGCACTGTGGGCCCATTTCAACCCCAGGTTCCATAGGCTTTTATTAAATTTGTTCAAGGTGAAATTCAGGACTAATGCCCTTTGTTCCAAGAAAAATCACAGGATTCTGCTGTGGACATAATCTCCCACAGATTGTGACCTCCACAGAAATTTACATAGAAACAATGAAGATAATCAGAATTTTTAAAAGCTTTTTCATCCACACTGCTTGCAAAATCAGCGAGGAAATATCAGTCTTATCCCGAAAAATGTCTTTTATTCATTTCTTGCTTACACAAGGCAATAAATCTAAAATTTTTGGTGTATGCTGAAGGATCATAAACAAAATGACTGCACATCCTGAACTCTCATCAGCTTTTTCTTTTTTTTTTTAAAGCTTTTGGAGACAAAACGAAAAGATAATGAAGTGCTAAGGGGTTAATGCTGCTTAAGACACTGCAATGTTTACCGTGTTTCTATTAATGACCCTCTGCCTTTTCCATAGCGTGCTGCACGTCTGTATCAACACTGAAAATAAAACTGCCACCATCTGCTTGAACTAAGATAAGAGTAGATTTAGACTTGCTTAATGGCAAATGTGTGGCACATACTTATTGGTATTTAAAATCTGAGCAGAGCTTTATCCGCCTCATGAACTCAGTAATTAGCAGCTTTTCTGTCTCGATGCCCTCTCTGAGCTGCAGTAAACATGATGTCTGCCTGGTGGAGGGAGTCCAAACAACCATCTTCAGAAGGGACTGTCTCACCTTAAAAGATGTAGCAAAGCCACATTAAAGAATTTATTATCTATTAATTCAACAAACTTGCAGTTTACTTGTTGTCCTATATGAATATATAAAGTATTGAAGCTAAAAGCTGATAAAAAGAGTTATGTTAGGAAAATTTAGGTCTGATTATGACTCAGAGACAGAATTAATGCCACTTTTTTGGTGTAAGACAATTACTGGTTATATTTAATATGAAGGAGCGCTGATATTTTGGTCCCTGAGAATCACACGAGGCACACTGATCTTTTTATAGGGCTGTTACAAACTTCATGAATTACTGGAGATCTCCTGTGAAAGTGAAAGATTTAAATGAATTATGTAGATGAGTTTTGTCCTGCACAGTTCACTACCGATTGCGCTGTAATTCCCCACAAACAAAACTTAAATTCAAATTTTGTACTTGACATGGCCGTGATAGTGCCTGGACAGAGGACGCACACGAGTATGAATGATTTCTCCATGTTTATGGATTCATTTGGACTCAGTGAACTCTGTCTGCAGCTGGGATGTCATTATACATATTTCCACCTGCGCCATACAAAAACAAATATCAATGTAATTCAACTGAAGAGGGACATCAAATAACACTCATTTCAAATAGGTGGGTTATCTATAATTTTTTTTTAAATTAAACTTATTAAATTCTTATTAAATTCTCGTCTTAAATATTTGCACTGAAGAGCTAACTGGCTTTATATTTTTACAGCCTGTGTTAATGCACAACAAACACGCTGAACTTGTGTTTTGGTTTGTTGCAGAGACTTAATTTGCCACCTTTTATGAAAACAACTGATATCTTCTCTGTGGGTTTCTTTTGTCATTTATTATTTTGTTATTTCATTTATTTTAAAGTTTGCTTTTAATACTTATTAATGCTTTCTGCACCCCGCTGTAATGCTTCGAATGTTTTATGTAAACACCTCGAATTGTCCTGTACATGAAATGTGCTTTACAAATAAACTTGACTTGCCTTAATTTGCAACAAATCTACTTGTTTGAAACTGTGTGCTGATTTACACTGCTCCTGATAAACTCCTTTGGTCTGAACTGTGCTGCCAAATCAGCAGCGTAGGACCCCCACCCACGCTCACAATATGGCTGTTAATCATTTGCACCTACATGCTTATTTGTCATGCTAAGAAGTCTGGCCAGGAATATCTGGAATTTTTAGTGTCAAAAATGTATTTGACATGAAACAAATTGTATTCAGATACATTTTCTTAATGACACCTTTGGACAGGTATATGATAAATATTTCTTTTACACTCATCACTTACAGCTGTGTCTAAGAGTTGTTTTGCCATCAGGGGCAGTTTCAGAAACTCACTTCCTTTGTCTCGCTAGCGTAAAGTAAATGCAGTCATGCACATATTTTTACATGAATTTAATAGGAAAGCACTTGAATTTTTAAGTCTACAATTTCTGGAAAATGCCAGGTCTCCTGGCAGCATCATATTTCAGCAGGCACGTCTTCTCCTTTGGAAGCACATTGTTTTAATATTTGTCAGTGCTTCAGCAAAATACTGAAATATGAAAGGGTTTTGCTGACGAACTGGGTAATCTCAAACTGAAAAGAGGCACAGCCACATGCTCACAGCTACTGGCTGAAAGACAAGCAAGGCATCATACCACAAGAGGTGTACTCAAGATTCCATTTTCCAGTGGAAAAATACTTCTAGCAGATCAGTCTGAGAGCTGGATCCTATTTAGACCAGAAGATTTTAGAAAATATACGAATACCACTTTAGATGGCAACCTGTCCAACCATTGTGGGTATGTCCTCCACTGGACTAAACTCTTTTACAAACCAAGAACAGACAGTATGGTACAAGAGACTGACAGACATTCTCTGGCCATGATTATAGTGTCAAATATGGTGGAAATGAAATACAAAACACGAATCTTGAATAGATCTGAAAAGCAACCTGGAGTGTTTTTTGTTCAAAGGAAGGCAGTGAGCTGTTTACTTGGTGGAGGCAGGGGCTGTTTGCATCGTTCTACTGATAGCCACTGACACAAAAACATGCTCAGACACCCCAGTTTGCACCTTGAAAGCATAACTCTTTGCAACAGAAGCTCATCCTGTTGGATTTTTTTGTTTATTGATGAACTGAACCTGTATACAACAACTATAAGTTGTCCTATATGTTGAAAGCCATTATTATGTGTTCAGACATATTTCAAAACAAATGTTGGAGATACTGATTAAACAGAAAAGTTCAACAATTACACATCCAAGTGAATTAAAGTTTCAGCTCCACTGAAAGTAGGAATTAACTGGAGAAAAATGAAGGTGAGTCTAATCACTTTGCAACTCCAGGTTTATCTCTATTACTATATCATATCGGCTGTTTTCATGCTGCTGATTTAACTTTTAACAATATCTGAACTACATCCCTCTGGGATTGATATAGTTTTTTGGTTTAATTAAATTTTTATTTCATTGGCAGGTTGTAAGGATGTTCTGATTTTTACTGCTGCCCATTTAAAGTACATTAAAGACAGTTTACTGGCTTATTACTTTGTTAGAAATTCATTTTGGGACATCACGTCTAGAGTGATGGACAGATTTATAGTATAGAAGGGCAAGAGGTGTCATGACTGTGGGAGAGTCAATCCTGGATTACCAGAATCATTTCAGATGGAGGGGAAAAAAAGATCATTTTTTTATGTTGTAATACTTCTCCAGGAATTTTTTAATGGTCATCTGTCAAAAAAGTATCCTGTCCTGAGATAACCCCTCTTACAGGGATTTAATATTATTTTGAATCCAAGAGTGTTCATTTGGGAAAAAGAAGAAATCAGATTATAGTAGGAGTTATAAGGAGGTGAAATAATCTATGATGCAATGGAAGACGCCTGCTGTGTCCTCCTCAGTAAGTATCAAACAGACAGCCGACATAATCCCCTCAGTACTGGTGACAGCAGCACACCCAGACACAGATCTTTTTGGTGAATCCGGAATATTCGACAGAAATCTGTGGCATATATCTAAAAATGATTAAATTTCCCTTAATGTGCCCTGCCGTTGCACGCAGCTACATGTCCGGGATGCATCTGGAAAAATGTTGCCCTCATTTTTGATGTGAGTCACCAAGAGTCTCTCCATGTACAACAAAGTCTAATCTAATAAAAAGCAGGAAATGAATGTGCAACTCATCGTCTTTTAACGCCTTCTGATGCTTTAAAGCTAATTATGCCACTATCAAGATGCTTAACAGATTCACACACATTAAATTCACATTAACCAGCCCACATGCATAACAGTTAGAGCGTAATAAAAAGTATGCCTTATCGCATGTGAGACATCAACACATCCCGTTGACTGTACAGAAACACTGCAAATCAGATTTTCCTTTAAATGTAAAGAGAACAAGAGTTTGAAGTTAATTATCTTTAGATCTTACTGTACATCCTCTCAGTATTCCCAACTTGTAGCTACTCAAGGAACATTAAGCACACCCTCCATTAAAGAACTGCCACATTGCTGCTTTCACATACGTATGTGTTTTTAAGGTACGCTGCATCAATGATGATTGACCACCTGGAAAGAAAAATCTGTCTGTAGATGCAAAAATTACATTGCACGAACATTGTTCTGTTAAAACAGTCACACTTTGGGGGGGGTTTTTCAATTGGGAAGAAAAAATCAGATCCACTTAAGGTTAATATTCAATTTTCTAAAAGTAATGTTTTGATTAAGATGAAATAAGTGGATTGGGAAAATAAAATAATGCACTGTTTGGTCTTCTTTTATGTGTTTGGGTGTGGACAATCATAACCAGGATAATCCAACTCGCAATGATTAAGACAGTCACAACAGATCTAAGGTAAATTACTTAGAGAAAACAGTCAAGACAATCCGACACTTGTTTCTTTGTGAGACCTCCTTTTAGAGTTAATTACACTGAAAATCACTGCACAGACGTTGTCATTAAGTTACTTTAATGATGTTTTTGTTAGGTGAAGTTGTGGTTATAAAATATGGATTTTATTAGAGCAAAGAAACAGTTCGGAAATGCTTTAAGTCACCATGAGTTTACATGTAGTCTTAATGGGCTGATTTTTAATAACAATTTCTGACATGTTTAACTGTCTGCCAAAATAAAAATACAAATAAATGCATAAGAGCAGTTTGCTTTCATTTGTTTTAACATACAGATGCTTTAAAACACTTTCCCGTCAGATTTAATGGGAAAATGTGTCTGAACTTTTGATTGGTACAGTACATTAACACTGTGATAATAAAGTCTGAGTCAGACTAAAACATTTGGATGCATTTTATAAGTCTGATTTTGGTCAGACTAACAATCTTTTTTTCTAGTGTTAAGGAAACTGGCTGCTCTGTATCAAATGTGAGCAAACTAAATGCAGTCAGATTAAAATTTCTAGTATTTTATTCTTTTGAGTTGGAAAAAAAATATGTCTGGTTTTACCTTATTTGTTCATTGGAATACTTTTTGTAAAGCAGCTACTTACTAGAACCCAGTCACCTTGGACCAACTGTGTGTGGATGAAAACAGTGTGAGGCATATGAAGGAAGATTTTAATTATGTAATCCCTAAAACTCTTTCAGTATGTTTTTTATCTTTTAATATAAAATTAGCTAATAATATTTCCAATTAAATTCCAAGGAAAGGAAAGGGTGGGGGCAACAATAATTCCAATAAACAACGTTTTTACATAAATCCAAGCTAACAAAAGAGAAGACTAAACTGATGATGTGAAATCAGCTTGTCAAACTTGCCTCAACGTTTTACTCTACAGCTGCAGCACAAAAGCAATAACATTCTCTCACTGATACCATATACAAAGCCAGCACAGTAGACTAATTACATTTAATCATTAAGATTATCTGCACAATCGTATTGCAATTAAACTAGAACCGTTCCATACTTGTTTCCCTTCGATTAGAATGAGTCATTAACTCTGCTGGATAATGATGTACCCCAATGGGAAAATTAACGATCCCATCATGAACTTCCTGCTCAAACATATTGAAAACTTTTCCATAGTTCCACAAGAAAATGATGACTTGATTTTTTTTTTTTTACAAAGAAAACAACAACAACAACAAAAAAAACTCTTCAACCCCACAGAACACAATTTACCTCTCATAGCTAAGAGGATGGGTCATAAACACAAAAATATTTGGTACTAAAATTAGATGCAGCTGTATCTCAGGGTGTTTTGAGACAACTTCTTTATTTAAAATGCAAAGAAGACCACATTTGTGGTGTGAGGGGGTTTGGCTGCGACTCAACAACAATGTTGATTTCAGATGCTGTTTGGTAAGATTTATGTGTAAAAACACTTTGATAAAGTCAGAAAAACAACATAGCTTGCACTAAAACATGGTAATAAAATACCACATTAAAAAACCTTTTCTGGATTTGTAGGTGGCATGTCCAGCCTATTAGCATAACACAAAATGTGTTAGAAACAGGAACCAGGTGTCCCACTGACATTTGTAAATGTGTGAATTAAACCATCAAACCAAACTACTGCCACAAATGACTTGGAAAATCAACCTAACTTCAAATATTTTTTTTAGAATGTTTTTGCTATTCTATGTATTGTCACAAGAAAGGTTTAGTGATCCAGCAAAAATTACATCAGAAACATCTTTGTTGGATACACTGTGGTAAAAAATTTGCAACTAAATCTAAAAATAGAGTCTTACCAAGTAAATTACTAACACTGCCTTTTTAAGAACAGGTATAGCAGTAAAGCTTAGGAAAATGGGCGAAAACACCTTCTGGTAGCTTGTAATTGAAATAATGTGAAAAAAATAGCTGCTGATCACCAATGAAGCAACACTACTGAACTATGGCAGATTTTGGCTCTTTGGTGTCCCCAAACGAAGGCTACAAACTGTTGCACACTCCACAAGACCAAGAACAAATTGAATTTTGGCCTGGTTCATTCAAACTTTTCCAAGAAACTTAATCTGTGGTGGGGCAGGGTTTATTCCACATGTGTTGTGTAAGTTTGCATTGCCTCAACCAGCTGTTCCTTAAAACTAGCCATTCAACATTGTTGAATCTTGATAAAAAAAAGAGAAAACGACAACTTTCTGCTTCACACTGTTTTAACCACGCCCAATTCAATTTTCCGACCAATCACACAATAGTCGTCGGGCGCCAAATGGGGAAATAATTCTGCCCAGATGATGTTCAGAACAAGCAAGAACTCCCAAATCAGACCTTGAAAGCTTCTGTTTCTCACACCCTGAACTGCACTGTTGGACTCATTGTTTTTTGGGGTTTATTCTTTGAGAACAACAGACTAAACAGGGGGGCTTTTCATAGCTGCTGGTTGTTCATATCAGTTTGGAGCTTTTAGAAACCTCTTTTTTCAAGTTTTCCTAGCAGACAGGTCCACACATACTGTACACCACCTTAAAATACAACTCCAGGCCAGAAACGCAGCTTACACAAATAAACAATGATGTTGTCTGGAATAAAGTCCATAATTTATTGTTTTTCCTGCATAGGTTCATCATATCATCTTTGCTTTATGTTGTCTAGTGTTTTGCAGCACAAAGTTAAATCTTTAGACGGCAAACGTAATCTCATACTGAGAATCATTCATACCTCGACGCAGAAGATAACTGAGAATCTACACACACATCACCAGTTTCCAACTGTGATGCCCGAAAAAAGTAAACTGTGTTATGATGAAGGTGTCTGACTGCAATGCTCAGCATGTCATGAGATATAAAACCGAAACAGTGCCCTTTGATATGTCCTTTTGCAAATAGTTTTATCTATCTTTAACAATGTGAACCCAATCATTGTGACTCACCCAGTTATTTTACCTCCATTACTTTTAAACTGAATATCCAGAGGAAACGTATAAATCTAGCAGCTGAGGATTTTCTTGCATTATCACCTCATGCTGAACTGAACACAGATGACATTTATATACTTGTAATGTTACCGCAACATCAAAACGGAGCTCTTGACGACGGGTGGGGACAGATGCAGCGCGGCCACCGGGCGAAATGTTGCAGTAATCTGCTCTACAGCTGTTTCCCCTTTGATCCCCCTAATCTGCCATTTCAAGAAGAAAGCACCCAAAGCTGCAACGCAGACACTTTTCACTATTTCCATCCACAGAGTTATGTGTCTCTGTGAGCTGCTGAGGCACAACTCAGGAAACACACCCACCCACATATACATGTATACACAATCTAATGATGACTCTAACAGTAAAAAAAAAAAAGGCAAAAAAAAAAAAGCCTGATTAGACATCTAGGATTAAAAGTATATGTGACCTGCTTTAAAGGTCTATACACAATGAGATTAACATTTAAATCCCATGATTTGATTCAGTGTAATGATGCATTTAGTTTTAAGCATCAATGGTCTTAACTTCCTCTAGTATGAGAAGGTTAGTAAGATAAAATAAAACGGTATTTCTTTCAGAGACATCTTTCAGTAAGTGACATTTGGAAGCATAATAATTCACGAGAGCTGATTTATCTGACCGGGATGATTGAAAAATCCTCTAAACTGCTTAGACCAAAAATGCACAAAAGGTAGAAGAAAGAAAAACAGACAATCTTTACATTTAAAGAGCTGAAACTGTGTATGTATGGTAGGTTTTTCAGGAATGATTGTTTCAATTGTTATTTTAGTAACTGTTACAGCTCTGTCTCTATTGAACTCTTGTTTATTCTTTGTCAAAAGAAGTCAAGGCGAGATCATAAAATTAAATCTAAAAACCTTAATTGCAATAAACATTTTGTTACATTAACTTAAAACAAATCCATATGATTTTTTTATACCCATATTGTCTTTATCTTTAACATCCTCCAATTATTCAAGCTAATTTGGGTATATTTCCCTGAGGATGTAAAGACATAATTGCCAACAATCTGCATAGTGATATCAGCACTGTGCCTGTGTGGCTTAAACATGACTTGACACATCTGGGAATCACCATGCTGTATTGGTCCACATTTGGCTTCATCAAAAGGGGTCAATTGGATAAACAAACAGGCCGGGGACTCATTTTGTATGCAAAGGAACCGAATGAGGGCAGATGGTAGGCAGGAGACAGAGCCTGCCCTTGAGCAGTGATGTGAAGTCTTTGTTGTAAAACACACTGACAGAAGAGCGCTCACATGCAGTAAAATCCTGTTCTTGCATTCCAGCACAGAAGTGGTGCTGATACATATTGTAAGAATAGGAGTCTTACCCAGCAGCATCTCCACGTGTTTTACAATTCCTCCTCCGAGTTGGACTCTCCAGCCAGCTGATCTCCAATTAGACAAGTTGAACAAACCCAATAAAAGCAAGAACACCTATCCGTCTCTTCTGTCTCTGTCTTTCCTTCACTCCGATTCTGTCCCTAAGGTGAAATGGCAGTCCTTGCTCGGGTCAATGACACATCTTGGCTACGATCCAAACTGCTGTAGTGAAAGAACAACTCACATGAGCTTCAATTAAAAATGTCATGCTCTGCTGATCATGCTGCCCTTTATGAGACAACGGAGAGAAAGAGCTAGGCGGATTGGATGTAAGAAGAGGAAGAATAGAAGCTGAGAGTGTCTGAGGAGCCAGTGTGTATTTTTCTGTGTGTACGAGTATGTGATGCAGCGTCAAGGAGCAAGAGACTGAGCAAGGAAGAGGGGAGAGAGAAAGCTGGAATAGGACTGGCTGGTAACAACACGAACATCCCACGTTTCTTCTACTTCGTTGCCAGCATTTCCTATTCAGGGTTTGCACCTGCATGCTCCCTCAAGGACACTTAAAAGCAATTTCCTTCCTGGCATTACTTGACAACAATAGGCATCTTTTATAAATCGACTTCTACTCTGTTGAAAGTACAGCTGTCATTTGCAAGTCTCTTTCATGAGCAGGAGGGTGAAACTTTAAATCCACATCCAAATGATACAATACACAGTGATGTCACTTATTGTGATTCATGCTGCTGTCAAATGACAGTAATTTTCTCTTTAATTACAATCAATTATTCAAACACTCCAGGTTTACTGAAGTCGCTCATGCAAAACAAAGTCATTATTTTCTCCCTCAACTACTCAAGTGTGGCTGATATTATCAGCGGTGTAATTAAACAGCAGAGTTCAGCCATGTTGGCTTGAGTTTAATTTATAAGGTTTGTGGTTGACGCACAATCGATGCCTTTCACTGACAACCACCTATGGTGAGGTTAGCCTAGATGCTTACAGTATCAGTTAACACAACTGAATGGTAGTTGAGCACTGACAGAAGAGCTTTCTGCTCATCTTCTGACTGATTTGACGAGTTTGACTTGCATCAGTTGGGTCCTTCAAGCAGTAGATGACCTACACATAATAATGCAGCGATATAATAGAATATGCCTTTATTGTCATGATACATATGTAATGTGCACCAAGGTTAAAAACACGACACAACTCCCCGTGATAAAGTTTAAAAAGACAAGTGGATAAAAAATGAAGAAACTAATAAATATAAATAAAACTGACAAGTATAAATATAAAAGAAAAATATAAATGAACTGGTAAAAGTGTAGATATAGTGACTACAACAACTGTACATCTAATAATGATGTAGTTATGAGTTTAGCCCTGATTCACCATATTATTATACATCAAAACTTCTAGGAGATATTGGCAATAACTGGGGCTGTTCAGCAGTTAAGAGGTTATTCATCTTAATAATGTGTTCCAGCTTCATGTTCTTACTGCTGCACCTCTTCACTTGTATATAATGTTTTTTTTATTGGCAGTATGAGATCAGGGCACTCGGCCCTGCAAAAGAAATATTTCATTATAATTCTAAGAAATTGTATTTTGTTCTTTTTTGGAGTATTGGCCCTTTTTCTTTGGTTCTACTAATTCATTTATTTATTTTTTGTTTACTCTGGCATTAATAAGCAGTTATAACAAGACATTTTATGGTCTTTTTCATGGGATGAACGGATATCATAGAAAATCACTGCAAGAAGCTTTATTTTCCTCCATTAATTTATACCTCTATTCATGTGGATCACTTTTGAGAGCATGAAGGGATCTAATCATCTCCACTCCACCCCTCTTTTCCTCAAGGTTTGCCTCTTTTCAGATCTGTAGAGCTTAGTAATCCTTCGAGAGCTCAGACCGTTTACCATAGACAGCTACCAATCCCTGTGTTTAGCATAGACATCTTGTGTCATGTGTTGAAGTGGCCCAAGTTGTTAAAATATGCACAGCAAAACATGACGGTTACTCGGCACTCTGGAGATTTATGTCACCATTCCTTCTTAACCATCAGAGCTTACATTACACATCTTATTTAACAGCTTACATGAAGAATTGTTGCTTATATGGACAATATCTGAGCTATGTTGTTTTTTTTTATGGATGTTATATCGCTGTATTGATAGCAATAGGACAGATTAAAAAGAAGGTGTAGAGATTATAACATGTAGTGATTTAAATGTTTGTATTTCTTAAACAAAGCTGTTATTCATTTTTATATTCACTGAAAATTATATTTTAGTCAAAATGAGTTATTACTCATTCCCCAGTTAGAGCTCATTTAAATGTTTTCAGATTGTTTATTTTAATGAGAAGGTGGGACAGATTATTTTTAATAAATAATTTGCTAATTTCTCTGAATAACGAGAAATGAAAATGATTACTCTATTGGCACAGTGGAGAACAAAGCTGGATGCAATGTTGCCGTGCTTCACCAACATTGTAACAGCTAAATGAAGCTTTTTACCGTATTTTGATTGCATTTGTGTGAGAATGAGTCAAGTAGCAATTAAACTCCTGCATTTAAATCTGCTTTCTTCTCATTTTTATTTTTACTCTGCCCTGTTTGTCTGCTTGTTTTGACTTGTTTGTTCTTTTCAATTCTTTAATATATTTTGGTATAAATCTTTTTCTAAAAGCTACAAATTTTCTAATTGTTGCACTTAAAAACAAGTTAAACTAAATGTTTTGGTGAAACTTTCTCTGAATTATGATAAAACTCACTTGATAATTCTGTTACTTCTTTCCAATTGTACTAATGACTATGTTTTGAACACTAAACTATCTTTACAGAATGCATTAACCTTTAGACCGGTTGTTGTGTGTTTGTAGTTGCTGCAGAGGAGGAAGTTCATTGTATCTGAAAACTGAACTCATTCCAAAAAGAACAGCAATAAATATTTGCAGCAGCATCACAAAGCTTATATACACTGCTGGGGAGGGCAAGCCTTCATTGCATTGTTATTCATTCAGTAGTCACCAAAATCACTCCAGATAAACACAATTATGATCAGTGTGCACCCAGAAACAATAAACAGACTCATTCATTCAAACTCAACAGTTTTTTTTCTTTTTTTCATTGTTTCATAGGGAAACACACTGACTCACCCAAAATCTAAACATAGCAGCTGATATTTTAATCTTGAGCTGGACCAGAATTTAACATTAAACTTATTCATCACCCTTAAATTTGATCCATGTATTTAATGAATACTTGCTTTTTGTTCCCAAAAATGAAGGAAGGTGACTATGTGAAGAGATGTATGCCCCCACAACACAAGTACACACACAAACACACATATGCAGAGCTTGTATCTTCCCTGTGTGCTCCTTGTCCACTTGAATAAGGACTGTGTGGAAGCACAGTGCTGACAAATCCTGACAGTTTTACACTTGATTTCAGGTTGCTGCATTCAGATGAAACTGGGGCAAAGGGCCTCAAGCAGAATGATCATATGTCGGATGCACACACCATGCTTTCATCTTGTCATAGACCTACTAAACACTGGCTGTGAATACTTCTATTTATGTTGCATATGTGAAACACAGATTTGGTGAAGGTTGTGGGAGGATAGATGGGGAGGCAGAAACAATAAGGTTTCCAAAGCTTCAATGCTATCATCCTAACTCATACTCTCAAACATTTTATCAGCACCTTAATAATCTCACAGCCCTGTAACTAGTTTTTAAATAGGAAGTATAATATTCTGATATGGACTATACCCCCCGTAGGTAATGCTACGATCCCACAGACATGGGATTACTGTTAATATTGTGAAACAGGTGTTTGCTTTAACTCTAACTGGAAGCTGGTGCAAGAGCTAACATCAGTCCCTGTTTCTTTATCTGTGCAACTCATGAAACTGCAGAAAGTGACAGATTAAGTGATTTCTGAAAAATGGCAGCTTTTGCTCAGCAGCCTCTGAAATATGACATGAGGGCAAGCAGTACAAAACTCCAGCTGATAGATGTTCCCAAAGTATGTCTCAGTACTTACCTGCATGCATGTTCCTGCAGACATGCTGCTCTTCTGGATGTTTTTTTTATATATTGCAAATATACACTGCACACTGGTACACAGGACTGATAAAACCTTCAGAAAAGCATTAAGCCAAGTCAATCTTCAGAGGAGCTCCATTTAAGAAAATGAAAGATTTCCCATTAGTGAAAGGAGGTTTTGCTTGAAGGACACAAAAAGCTTAATTTCCCCTTTCAAGCGAGAAATGGTTATAAACAGTCCACGAAATGCTGTAGGTAACTTTCCTGAAAGATTTTATTTATCAGGTTGGATTCAGGATGTGTGTTAGAACAATATTACTTAAAAAAAAGAAATATATGTATGTATGTATATATATATATATATATATACATACATATATACAGTATATATACAATGATTGGAAGTCCATGTATGGTCAGCCTACTTTGACTTGGTGATGTAAGTGTGGGGGTTATAGTTGTGTGATATTAGTGTGTATTAGTGCCTTAATGCACATTCAGTAATCTGTAGACGGACCAGATGCAACATATGCACGTGTATCAGTCTGAAATGATGGGAATGATATTTGTGTGCATCTCACTCTTAAGCCTAATGTGAGTGCATTTCATGTGATGTCACTGCTTTCAAGATCTGAGGATATTTATTTTAAATGATGATGAACATAAGATCTCCGGCAATGATTTACAATGAAAGCCAAATCTGACATCATTCAGTTCAGATGGATTAAGTTATTGAGAAATGTCAAGTGACCAGTGTGCTTATTTGGCATGAGACAGACATTTTGCATTGCTGAAAGATAAAGATAAAAGGAGCACATCTGAAAGGGGCTTATATATTAATATTTTTTTCCCCTGTACTCTTTCATGCATGCACACAAATTATATCAAAAAACTGAAAAACATGACCCTGAACTGAAATGACTACAGTGCCGTCCTGCAGTTTAAAAGTGTAGGCAGTGGAAAGTGATTTGCTCCGTTCTCTTTTCAAAAGGCCCCCAGTGAGCACCGGTCTATTAAAATATCTTTTCATTTGTGCAATCACTTCATGAAGCTAAATAAAGGCAAAGCTAGTTCAGCTGTGGGAAGGGAAATGGAGGGAACAAGTATTATTAGTCTGGTTCATTGCTGCACAGTCTGAATTATGCTAACAGTCACCTTAATTGACTTGGCTCAGCCCCATTTTCTCCACTCTGCTGTGAAATAAGCATCTGGCATGATGGCTTCCTGACACAAATATGTGAAATATCATAAAACATGCTTTTTTTGTGCATGTTTTGGCAGAACATCTGATGAATTTATACATTACATGTTTTACAGATGTGGTAGTAAAACATGTGAGAGATTTAACAATTCAAACTTTTAATCTGCGGAAATGACATAAAATAAAATACAAATAATGAAATACATAAATAATATAAAGATGATCATCAAAATAGAAATTATTTATAAGTGTTACATCAATAATAAAATAAGTGAAGAATTGAATACGTGAACATATTTTCAGAAATGGTTATTCTCGTTAAAGAGTTACTGATAATGGACAATGGTTAGATTGTTTTAAAAATTTAGCACATAAAGTAATGAAATTTCTGTTTGTTCGATTATTCCTTTTTTGTAACCTTTTTTTATAAACCTTGTCCCTCTCTCCTCATGTCTGAAATCTAATTTTACTGGCTACAGTAGATCCCTGCCATTATATTAGTAAATGAGTGAATGCGAGGGGTGATTTCTGATGGAGTGCTGGTTTCTTTTCCCTGTCTGTCCCTGTCTAGGATGTAGAAAGCCTCATACTCGTACAGCGTCATCATCGTCTTTCACTTTTCTGTTAGAGATGGAATGAGGTATCTGTTTCCATACCGAAACTAGCCGAACCTCACAGGTGGCACAATGATTCCTCAATGTAACTGGAGCAAAAACTTTGCTAAGGATATTGGAAAGTCCAAAATAATAATAATAATAATGAAAAAAGTAGAAAGTTACAAGCCCAAACTTAAAGATGAGAATATACACATACATTAGTTTCTTCTTGGAGTAGATCAGTCTAACACTCTTAAGTATGAATGATGATCTACGAAGGCTATTATCTGACAAAAAAAGTCAATGACATTCTGATAATGACAAAATAAGGTTCAAATAAGAGAGAAACTAAACTATGGATATAGAATTAATCTAATCTAATGTGCTGTATTAGTCTGGAATGGCTAAATATATGTGGCAAGCCAGCATTGATAGACAGTCTCATAAATCAACATAAAAAGGCGTCATTTATTGGCCGGTTGTTATTAGAGGCTTTCTTTTTCCAAATGCAGATTGATCAGGCTGGTCAGTGCAGAAGAGAGACAGGTGGTGGTGAGTGAAGGTGATTAATGGCCCTTCAACAAAACAGGTGTGCAGAAAGTACTTGGAGATGCTGAAGCCTTTTTTTTTAATAGTTAATACATTCTTTTTGGATAAAGCCTCCTCACAGTCGGCAGATGTGTGGATTTACAAGTTTGCAACATTGTTCTTGATTTCACGAGGACAAACAAGGCAGACGCAATGCTTTTCTGACTGCTTATCATCAAATCAAATCAAATTGTATTTATAAAGCACGTTTCATGCATAACAACAACAAAAAGTGCTTTGTATAATAAAAAAACAAAACAGTTTTTTCATCTTATAAATGGCTCTGAATCTTCATGCCCCACACCCACACACTCATGTATTTGTATTTACTGAGCAAATTGCCTCAGTATCCAACTCTGGCACAGAAAAGTTAACAAACACAAGATGCGAGATGAACTGATTAAAACTCTGCAGATGACAAAATAAGAGAACCACTGACAATACAGCCCTGCAGCAAACATCCATTTGTAGAGATTCATCACATTTTTGTTCAGAGTGGAGCATCTGTGATTAAACTGGTCATTTTGAGGCAGTTTGAAGTGCTGTCAAGCAAATATCAAGTTATGAGTTTTTTAGTCAGTGTCGGCAAATGTTCACATGGTGGTTTGAGCAGCATTTGGGGCTAATGCACCCGCAGCTGTTGTGTTTCATGGCAGAGGCTTCATCCACTTATTGGACAAAAACTCAGGTGTGATTAATGAAATAAATGATGGATCATCATGTAGGTTCTCCAGTTTCAGAGCTGTGGTCTCACTCAAACATTGAAATGTAATAGAGCTATCATTAAATAATCGAATACACCTGTGACCTTCTACTAAGACAGATAAAAGTGTTTATAAAGGGAAAAGATCCATTAATGTGGGGAACTGTCTGACTTCTTTTTGTCTGTGAAAGGTGATTCCTGGCTGCTGTAGCCAATCTTTCAAAATTTTGAATTTGGCAAAAGCCTCAAAATTATGAGCTTCATTCAACTGAGACTTTCCAATTGAAAGTTTATCTGATACACCGTCCACCGTTTATCGTGTGCTGTGTATTAAAACCTTCAGAAAGAAACCTTTACACAGCATGAGAAATCAGAGTAGTGATGTAGCGAGATAAACAAGTAAATAGCCAATCCCATACATCAAAACAGCACTGGAAACAACAAGAAAGATCTTTAAAAGCAGCCAAAATTACGATAAATTGATTTTATAAGCTGACAGAACTAAATAATGCCAGAATGCGTAATAGTGCACCTAACACTAAGAAACAAAAGTGACAGTGTATTGATCACCACATAACTTTTTTACAGAGAAGCATTCATGATTAAAATGTAAATGAAAGAACCGAAAGAAACAAATGAAATAAGAAATTAGAAAATAAGCAAAAACCCTCATTTGTCTCCTGACAGCCTAAATCAATTGTAAGACCATGTGTGTAGATACATAGATACTTTATTGATCCAACTCAGCAGCAATATAAAAACAAATAAAGTATTATGTAATAAAAATATGTAATAAAATATATAATTAAAATTAAAAGTGCAGACTCTTGCCCTAGTCCGGTTATAAAAGTCTTAACCGGACTACTGTGGAACTGTACATTCCTTGATGTGGTTTGTTACTTTTGGGTGAGTGTGTGAGATGTTTTGGTAGGATGGAAATTAAGCTGGACTCTGTTTCTAGCTCTGTATCTGAATGTCTTCCCTAGTGACAAAATCAATAAAGAGATTCTTGAAAGAAAATAAGAAAACCAAATTTGTGCCTCCCCACCTGCACTGACAGCCTTTGCCAGTCGGTGTAGCCTCCTCTGATGTGTCTTCCCTCGGTAGTGGATCTGCGCCTGGGCGGTTGAGTTCAGTTGTATGTTGCACACCTGACACAAAGTGGCACTGCTGCTTCCCTGCCGGCGCTCCCTCTTTGCCTTGAGTCCTGCCCTGACTCTCCTTATTCCTTCATCTTCCTTATCTTTCTCCTCATCCTGTCCCTCCTGACTTTTTAGAGGAAGATTGCTGTCCATCCCCTCATTCTTCTTTGGACACTTCATTTCTGCAAAAAAAAAAAAAAGGATTTACAGTTTATAAATGTGTATATATAACGTATTGTACATGAATAGAAAACAGAAGAAACATTATATTATATGAAGTGAGTCAAAATATATGTATGCTGTTGAAGCCTCCACAGGGGGGCAACAGAGCATCATGATTGAATGTAGAGGAGCGGATTATAGGTCTTTTTAAATGAGTAATAAAATGCAATTTTATGATATTTTATAAGCAAAAAACAAAGCATTTCACTCTCGGATTTATACAGATCCTTTCACCAGGATGTCAAAGGATATGCAAAATGTGTTAATGTCCAGATACATGTGTTTAAAAATCTTTGACAGCCCATTTAAGGGGTAGACACAAGTATCTTGTTCCAACATGTCTTGATTAATCAGATAATAAAAGGCGACTCCCTGGGTTACACAAAGCAACATGTTTCTGTGGGAGCAGCCACAGTACCTGTAATGGCTGAGCAATTATGGCACACTGACAGCATAAATCATGCTGCAGACAAACGGAAGCTGTGCTGTGAATGTAAAAATGTCACCCAAATTCTGACTGAATTCTTTGTTTTGCTTCTCTTCATATGATAATGGCATCAATTAAGTCCTCATGGTGTTTGACAATTTATCCCCTGCCTTGATTGAACATACCCTGCCTCAACCACCCACCCCCTCTCCAACCAGAAACCATCACCGGTGAAATGTTAGCTGTGCTAAAAATTCAACTTGACAAGATGAAAGCCAAATGGAAATGTGTTCACTGGAATTCAGGCTCCAACCAGCAATATGGACATCAAAGCTGCAGCACATCACCACAATTATCTGAATGAAAGCATCACAGTCTGGTAGAAGGGAACATGGGCAACTGCTGGTGAAGAAGCTAACTGAAATAAGAAGTGTCAGTGCACATGTCTAAAACATACAAAGATGAAAAAAAAAGAAAGAAAAATACTAAAAAATGCACCTAAGTAGAGCTCCTGGATTTTTCAGCAGCCTGATTATGACTAAAATATATATTATCAGGTAACATTGAATAGTGTTAATTTGTCTTTTCAATTAAGACAATGTGGTTAAGTCACTTATTAAAGTGTTATTACTACTTTTAATTTTCTCTATACAAACTACAATCATTCCCTGCATTAACCAAAATTGTTTTAATTCCCCAAAACAATCCCATATTCATAAATTATTTGACACATAGAAGACAATGTTCATAAGCACTTTTATTATGAACTTAATAAAATTTAAAAACGGGTAAAAAACCAACAAAGCCCAAAACATTTTCAATTTTACTCCTGCAAGCCTTTTCCATCTGTTACATCTGTACCTCCCATCTTTGTGCAGATGCAGTTTTAAAGGTGCAGCAAGTCCACATAGATGGAAGCTGCCTATTTGTGCCACCATAAAACTGCAGTACTGGCTTTGTTTGATAAGTACCATGCCATCGATTTGGGATAAGTAACACCTTAAAAGGCTAAGGAAGAAGGCAGTATACATATACACATTTTTTAAGTAGTTACCTGTAGGGTGATCATTGCTGCACCTGAAGCCAATCCACTTGCAGATGAAAACATGTTTATATATGGAAGAATTTTGGCCACTGACAGCCACCATTCATTCACAACTGTGCTTGGCATTTGAAGAAGTTTCTCTCTCCATCTCTTCTCCATCTTTTTTGCATACAGACAGTGGAAAAATGTCCATCTTAGTTTTACTGGACCTCAGTGCAGCTTTGATACAGTTGACCACCATATATTTCCATATATTTCACTTATATATTTCACTTTTTATATACACTTTATTAATTTCACTGTGTGGACCTCTCGAGCACTGTGCTAAACTGGTACAAAACATACTAAGAACAGGAAGTACTTGGTGTCAGTAGGTAAGAGGTGATTTGTCTTTGGAGCCAAAGAGACACGATGTAAGGTCAGCACTGGGCTTCATACATTTAAAAACCACCAACCAGGCATTTTCACTCTACTGCACAACATTTGACTGTCAAAAGCTACACCTGTATAAGATGCTAAAATATCAAATCTTTATGTTAATGATTCTTTTTTAACATGGCTTTGTTATAGGTAACATTTAGTACTTGTGATCTCTTATATTTTTTGTTTTGTGTTTGTAATGTATTTTGTTTGCTTGCATGTATGTTATCTTGTGTTGTGTTCCTGTTATGCCCTCTGCCCGGAACTAGTGGGGTGTCTCCCCTGTGTGTGTGTTGTGGGTGTGTCTGGTGAATTTTGCCTGCTGATTGTGTCCACCTGTGTCGGGGTGTGGCACTCAATCAGCTGAGACTCCCGGCTATTTAACTCTGCTCTCTCCACCAGACTACGCCGGACCGTTGTCCTAACCTGAGTCACTTTGATATTGCTTCTCCTGCTTGTCTACCTGCCTGCCAGTCCTGCATCCTGTCTTGCCTGCCCTGCTTCCTCTCCAGCCCGTCTCCCCTTTACCCACCTGCCCGTCGTGGTCCTGCCTTCCTGCCTGTCCACCTGCCTGCCGGTCCTGCATCCTG
>JBBBVU010000023.1:10890347-10901944 GCA_037177055.1 Atherinosoma microstoma | reverse complement strand
GTGACTTAGAACATTGTAAGAGACTATTCCAAGGACTTATAAAAGTGATTTTTGCATAATATGTCCCCTTTAAGAACCCTGCTCTAACAAGAATATCTAGCATGTCATGGGAGGGGAGATGAAAAGGGGTAACAGAAAGATTACAGATATTTTACAGAACATGGGGAAGAAAACATGTTCTGTGAACACAGGAAGCAAGAACACCAATGCCTCTAGTTTTTATTTACTTACAGATTTATTTTTCAAATGTTTCTGTCCGATACCATTTGCAAAAATGCATCTAACATGCAAACCATAAACCACAGACATTAATTATTTGTTTTCCACTTCGTACTGATTTCCATAAGATGTTTGGGATATTAGAAAGACAAATAATAGGTTAGATCTGTGGGAAAATATTGGAGCATTTGACTCTGTCACCAACCAGTTGTACATGGCAGGAACTCAGATCCCTTAACATACTATCAAACAGCAGCTCAGATTACAAAACACACAGAGGGACGGTAACTGCTCTCTGATAAGAATAGCTTTATAATATTGCTGGTGTATTAAGGTTTTAGAGGATGTATATTAAGGTTTTATGCAACAAGCATAAACATAAATCCTTCACAGTCGAGACCATCTTGGGAAGAGTAATATACAACCATGTTGGTATGTTTACAATGTTTGAGCTACATTTTCATTAATTTGTTATTACAACCCATTCAATTCCTCAGAAAAGCAGATTGTAGGCCAAATTAATATAATCTGTTATTCTATCTTCAAATTGCCCATCTGTAGTTTCACTCATCGGGAGGATGGTAATTGGACTGAGCAGGTTTCAGTGGAAAGGAAACAGGCTACAGTCTTTTCACAACTTGTTTGATATAGTCTAAACCAGCGGTTCTACACTTCTCCTGGAAGCCTCTCCACTTTTATCCAGTCACCTTGTGTCAGGTGTGATGTTTGTGACAGCCTGTTAAAGGCAATTGTTTTTATTGTTATAAAGGATGATGAAAGCTGTCTCTGAAAGGGAAAATAGCCTTAAATGGTGAGTATGGCCAGTCCGAATGTTACGATGACAAGGAGGGGAAATAGTCTTTTTAATACTGCCATTGTTTCAAAGTGGGGGAAAAAATGAACAAACAAAACAACAACACCATTTTGAAAATGGAAATAGTCTGATGCATTCAATCAGGGATGTCCAGATGTAGTCATGTGAGGGGAAAAGATTCAAATACAGGCACACAAATGTGCAAAATATAAACTTATTTAACTAACAAGAGTAAAAAAGCTGAAAATGCAAGAAAAAACACATTTGGCAGAAATGAATGAAACCTGTCACAAGGCTGCATTCTTTGAAACCAAGATGAGGATCCAGCAAAGAACAAAGGAAAAGGGGTTTATGTATTCTGAGAGAAGTGACTAAAGCAATGCAGGTGTGGTAACTGAAACTAGGACTATGTATGTGGGGAGAGGACAATGCAAGACTATTGGAAAAAACTAAACAAAACAAAGAAGAATGCAACAAGAATGTAAAATATAATTACCCCCCCCCCCCAAAAAAAAAGATAAAGAACTGACAGACCATGAGACTAGTGTTAATATATGGCTGTGTGTTGGACAAGCGCAGCCTACTTTTCATTTAAGAGTCTTCAAATAACAGGAACACTCACTGTTATTCCTCCACCTCTGCAGAACAGCTGTAGGCTGACCACAGGTGTGAGCTGCTCATGTACACGAACTTCTCCAGGTCCAAATCTTTAAGAAAAAAAAAATGTGGGGGGGTGAAAGCTAAAAATAATGGCTGATTTTAAATCTAAGTCATGGAAAACCTCCAACATGTCTAACTAACTGAAAAAGGCCACCTCATAATGGATTCAAGTACACCTGAAGAATAAAAATCTACATGTAAATGGTCATGACTAACTGTACACACTGTTTTCTTTGTCAACTTTATTTCTTCCCAAAGATGTTGATATGCTAATTAAACAGTGTGGGGCAATATGGGCATAATGCCAAAGAACCAGCGTTTTGGCTTTGATATAATTCGAGGGAGACACTTGATAAAAGTTGATGTGCACTAAAGTTATTCTGATCTGTTGTAATGGATTTGATCTATTACTATCTACAGACTGGAACCTTACTATTCATTCATTTATCTTTAGGTTTCTGTCTGATATCCATTGTGAAAACATATCTTGCCGACAGATCATAAACCATCATCTCTTTTTCAATTTCTCGCAGATTTCTATAGCATGTAGTTTGAAGACCAGAAAAACAAATATAAGATGTTATGTCTTTGTTCATGAGAGCAGTGTGGGATCACTATCACCAATCAGTGTGTTTTGCTACCACTTGGTGTCAATATTAGATATATGAAGGACAATCTGAGCTGTTAGTTGCTCTTGGTTGTGTTGGCGCTTTAGATTTGCTTTGCTGTGGAAAACAGAAGTCAAAGGGGACAAAGATCTGCTTTGCAATGGAGTGAAATTAAGCACTGAATAATGAAGCTTCATTTAGCTATTATCCGTGCCTCTTGCTACGTATTGTTTTATGTGCTTTGTCCTTTTTGTAATGAAACCATAATTTTGTCAGCTCTGAAAAAGGAGAATTACTTGTTTTTAATACTATTTTACGACACAGCCAGCACAGCTTTGCAGCTACCTTGTGTGTTATTCAGTGATTGCATTTAAGACTATCTCTGATGTTAGCCAAAAGGCTAACTCACAGTTCTTATCTGGAACGAGCGACCCCAGACAAAAATGTGTGCCTGCGCTACCCACACATTTTATAGGTGTGGCTTTGGATGGAGCTCTGACAAGAGGGGGTAGGAGTTTTCAAAAATGGAGCTCTTTCTTGCTGTGTGAATACATCTTCTACAGCAGCTTAAACAGCGGGGGAGGGGGTGCAGCTTTTTTGAAGATACAATGGGGACGCTGCCTAGAAAAACCGTAGGAAACCTCTGGCTTAGAGGACACAACAGCCCAACAGCTTCCCAATCATCCTGATGCGCCTCAGTCATGACAGAAACAGGCAGCCCAAGCAGCAGAGCTATGCTATAATGGCTCCTTCAATTAACAACCGTTTAATTTGGCCTGCTTGAGTGGCCTTTTGAGCTCAGTAGTTACAGCCATTAGAGAAAATTACGCACCATTTAGTGGAGGAGTGAACTGCAAAAATGATTTCTGTGTGAAAATTCTATTGTGAAGCAAAGCTCTTTGATCTTAAGGAAAAACAGGGAGAACAGAAGGGATGCAAATGGACAAAATGGTTGTTTTTGAAAAAAATCTGTTCATTTGTTCTTTATGGGTTAGAGCATGCAGATGATTTTCTCTCAAGAAAATGAAACACATTTTAACATTAAACATTATCCAAAACCTGCAATTTATCAGATAATAGACAGATGATGATTAGTGATGGCAAATACACCTCTCTTCAAAGAATCAGCTCTTTTGACTTAGCTCCCCTAGAAGAGCCCAAAGAGCTAGCAAAAGGCTTTTCATTCACAATCCCTCAGAGCTTATATTTAAGACCAATTTAGCCACTTAGAATGGTTTGTATGTTGGTACAATCTAGTACCAACAATGACCCAGAACTAGAACAGCACTCCGCTGAGGTCACCGTTCTAAGGGACCAGATTGGCAATCTGGACACCTCCTGAAAAGGCCCAGCTCTCCTGCCCCTGTGGATGGCTTTG
This sequence comes from Atherinosoma microstoma, assembly GCA_037177055.1. NCBI lineage: Eukaryota > Metazoa > Chordata > Actinopteri > Atheriniformes > Atherinidae > Atherinosoma > Atherinosoma microstoma. The sequence goes on along the minus strand of JBBBVU010000023.1, from coordinate 10,898,265 downwards.
GTGGCCAGAAAAAGGCAAGGCTCTAAAAAACTTTGCCTTGCACCTCAGTCCAGCAGCATCTCTGTCTCTGACTTCCATGTCATCTCCAGCGCTTCAGCTTCCGTGTACCAAGCCACCTGCTTCCCAGCCATAGCCCACACCACCAGTACCAAGGCCCGTGCTGACAACACCCCCCGCCAAGCCTTGCTCCTCTTTCAACATGGGGTCCTGCAGACAACACCACACCTCCCTTTTCAGTTCCTGTCTTCGAGGGTGTCCCGGGAAGGATCTCTCCTCCTCCTCTAACCTCTGGTTCCTGTCTCCGAGGGGGTCGCTCCCCCCACTGCGTCTGATTCCTATCTCTGAGGGGGTCCCAGAAAGGGACAATCCTCCTTCACCTGTCATTCCTGTCTCGGAGGGGTCACTCCTCCTCTCCCTTGGGCTCCAGTTCTGAGGGGGTCCCTGAGTGGGACGCTCCTCCACCACCTGTCTCTGAGGGGGTCGCTCAGATCTCCAGAGCTCGGCCTCCTGGACTGTTTGTTTTCTCCTAGTCCCTGCTCCAGACCCCCTACACCAGCCTGGCTTCTGTGGAGTTTTTATTTCTTTGGACTCGTTTAGGCTGTCTGGAAGCCTTTGTAGGGGTCTTAGGGTTTTTATTTCTGTTGCAGTCTTGGTTTCGAATCTTGTAATTTTGAATTGTTTTGTTTTATTTTGTAGTTTTCCCCCTTGTGTATTCTGATTGTTTTGCTTCCTGTTCATCAACTCACCTGAGGCTTGTTCTACGAAGCTGTTTTTTCTCTTATCAAGGTTTCCTAATAAGAGAAAAACCTGATACATTTTGTCTTATGATTAAATTTATACCCAAAATATGACATGAGATGGAGCGAAGTCAAGTAAATAGAGGAATTTGTGTCTGTTCATGTACATTCTGAAGCCTGTTTTGTGTGTAACCACATATTGTATATATGCACCTGAGCACACCACATACTCACAAACACACACACCCAAAGATAAGCATTTTCACACTGCTTTCACCTGCTGTGTTGAATCTGGGCCTGCAATCCAGCCCCAGAGGGAATGGAAAGGTAATGGTGCGTATGAAAATTCCACTTCCCACACAAGGTGTCTGTGCTTCTCCATGTCCATACGATGGGCACTTGAAGAGCAACCATTCATCTGAACTGCTACTGTAAATTTCATTCGGCTGTTTGCAGACCTCTGATAATATGCCTTTTTGTGTTTACGGACATATAAAATGTGATATAAACCGCTTAATGCATGTGGAGAAAAAATTGGCCAAATAACACTTTGGTCATATTGTGGGAGCAGCGTGTGAGAGACAAGTTTATATATATATATTTACAATTAAAAATACAGGAAAGAATAAATAGCTAAGATTCTCTGTGCTCTGAGAATACCTCAGCACCTAGTGTGTTTTTACATGACACGATGACAAAAGACTTATCTTTCACATTACTTGTTAGAAAGAAAAAAAAAGGAGTCTCTGTGCTAAGATGCTAAGATTCTTATATTTGAGTGCATCTTTCAATATCTATAATGCTTTACCACTAGGGAGATTCAGATTCAGTGTTTCATATTGTTCCAATCAGACAATGATTCATACTGTCAGAGTAGTGATATTAGCTCAAATTTGGTGTAGGTGTAACCAAACATTTGACAGATTCACTTCAAAGCGACTTTATAGTTTAAAGGATTTTGCTATCATAAAATGTCTTCTATTGATTGATTGTGCGTATTTTGACATTTTTGTAAGAACCTTGAGTGAATGTTTTCTCACCATTACAGATATCTGTTAGGGAAAAAAGTAGAGAGTGAAAGAAGTGGCTCTAGCCAGTTTTCACCTCTGAGTAGCCAAATAAAGATGACAGTTATTGGTCCAGAGGCAGGTTTAAGCTGCCACAGTGTGAAGGAGACGGTCATCTGACTTGTAATGACACAGTCCGAGAGCCATTACGCTTCTGATGGGAGACTTAAGCAGAAATCCATTTCAGAGTAGTGTGAGGTGAAGCAAGCTCAGTGGGGGAGGCTGGGAACAACAATCTGTTGGGAGTCTATTGTGATAAGGTGTACACTGGTGGCGTCCACCTGCAATTTGCTTCTGGAGGCGTCCTTTTGATGATGACTGCGGTTTGTGGTTTAACCGACAGGCCATTGTAAATGACTCCTGATGCTAAACAGCTTATTTTACAAGATAAGCTGCAGAGAATAAAGACGAGTCGCTTTTCTTCTAAACAAAGCGTTTATCGTGCTACTATTGAATATCAGCAGTGAGAAATGCACGTTCACAACACAAGAAGACGCTGCAATAATAAAATCCAGGCAGAAAACGGCTGCCATGTGCTACGCTGCATGGTGTGTGAGACTGCAATTATGTAGCACTGGAAGTCCCTATTATATACCTCTTTTTAAGTTGAGTGTCACACTCCTCTTTATGGTGAAATAAAGGACTCTAATCAACAGAAGTGCTCAAATGAACTTTTTAATTGATTACCGAGCTGTCATAAAATCTATCTGGTATTGCAGTAATTTTCAAAAGACATTTTTAAAGCCACAAAAAGCTCATACTGTAGTTATAGATTCACAAAAATAAAGCTTGTCCTTTTCCTGATGTACATATTCTTAATTATTCTTTACATGCAAATTAAAGAACAAAGAAATTATTTCAAGGCTATGGAAACTGTAATTTTCCATTTCATCTTATTTTTCTAAAAAACCAGAGAATCAGCAAACCAATCAAAAAATTATTTATTTATTAAAATTAGTTATTTAAACCTATTTTATTCAAAAGCTCAGTACTTTCCAAATTATTTTAAATTCAAAATGTATTCAAAAGATTTAGCTGTTTCGATCACCACACGGATTTAATGTCCCAAACTGAGTTTTTAGCAAGATTTAAAGTCATATAGCCATGAACATGTATTCAATTGATCTTTTTTAAATCATATTTCAAGTAATGTATCTAACACTATTTCTAAAGAGTGTTATTGAGGATGCACAACGAAATTACAGAACATAAAACTTGAATTTATTTAACAGATTGAGTAATAAATGCTACTGATGAATCACCTTTGAATGGCATCAGACAAAGACAAAGATAAATAAGATATATTGTTAATAAATATAGAGTAATGTTTATTTAGACTGATTGCAGTCCATTCATTATTATTACTCTAGCCTATTCTCTTTATATAAACACCCATGATAACAAAACTGTTGTATTTACTAAGTATATTTTTGTGATTTATATGCTTTTTCTTTTAACATAACAACAATGTGGGGACTGTTTAATTATTACGGTTGTGTATTCTACTGGTTTAACTGCATTTTACTTTGCCAAGTGTCCAGAGGCTCTTCAAATAAAGACGGAGAGAGCTGAGTGCCAGCTGGCTGTCATAGCCATTAGTCATAAAACACATTAGGAATGCCACACACATGGCAGCTGTAGCTTTCATGACTACCAATGGGACACCTCATCAATCTCTATTAAAACCAAAGTAAAAACACAGCTCTCAAATTATAATTTTTTTTCAAACCAACCCCAGATCGACTAAAAAGTAAGGACTCCTGTAGAAAATTTTTCTATCATGCTAATCAATCAATAATGATCTTTTGCCCACCCATCCAAAAAAAACATATTTTGTTCAATCTTTGGTGGACTTTATCAGCAGAAGCCATAAGTCCATTGACAGTTAAGGGCTGAAGCTCAAGCTGCTCCCATCCCAATCTCGTTCCACATGATTATTCTCAATTTCACAGTTGATGGTTTTTACTGAGACAGACGGTGGCAGCCAAATGCCAAAGTACAAAAGCGAAAGCACTGACATAGGAGAGAAAGTCAAAGAAGGGGGGGGGGGACAAGAAGATAAGCAGGTCACTGAACTTCATCACCGGCAATTGGGCTGGAAGTCATCTGTGAATGTGACCTCCCTTTTGGCATGGTGCATAATGGTAACATTGTGATACTGCTTCATGTTGTCTGATGTACAGTAGAAAGTTGGCAATGTGAATCTGAAGAAGTGATGAAAAAGACACGTCTGAGAAATGTGTTCTCACTGGAGGTGTAACAGAAGAGCCACACCTTCAAAGCCACGATTATCAATGTTGGCTGTAGCAGTGAATCTAAAACAGTTTTTGTATTCAGGGAAGGATAAATCTGTTCTCTATACTTGACTTTTCGTGTAACTTATTAGCAATTGGTCTTATAGACTGTCTACAATGAGAGCCTCTAGAATTTAGAGTGCCATTGTTGTCCAAAACATAAAGCTATTTTAATGCACTGGGCTCCTAAATAGGCATGGCGAAATAAGCAATAAGTCAATTAATTGCAAGGTAAGAAATAATGAGCTGAATAAGTTTCCTGGCTGCAATCATTTTAATTTGTCCTCTCTCTTTCTCTCTCTGAACCCTCTCGTTTCTTGCAGAGTGATCTCTCATGTCATACTTGACAGCTGCATGGTCTCGTACGATACCAGAGTGTAGGATGGTATATTTTTGTTGCTACTTTTTGTTTACAAAGGTACTAACTGGCAATTATGATGGTCTTCCCTGTCTGAGCCCCATGTTTAATATCTTTTGAAAATTTTTAACATAGATTTTGTTTACAGAGACTTCATTATCTATCATATTTATTGTTTTTGGTTGTTTGGTTTTCATTGATTATCAATGAGACTGAGAGTCCATTCTATTTATAGTTTTTGTTTAGTCATTTAAAATTTCTTCCAGTTCCAGTGAAAATGTTTTTTAGAAATTAAAGTTTATTGATCTCTAAAAGAGCATTTTTATTGCATTATCATTATACTAGTTGAAAATGGTCTCAAAATGACAACATTATCATTTAGCGCAATATTATCGTTTAGCGCAATAATTTCTGAGACAATTAATCGGACAGTAAAATTTGTTATCGTGACAGGCCTACTCCTATAATCTTTTTGAGATGACCATCGAAGTGGCATGCAAATGTCAGCAGCATTCTTCATTTGGAGATTTTTCACCGAGCCCTGTAGTAAAATCCTTTGAAGATTGAATGCAGTATGCAGAATGCAGTAGCTAATATTGCTGAGCATTTACTACTGCTGTGCAACCAAGCAGACATGTGGTTGTAAGAATTTACCTTTGTGTGACCTTTATGTTGCTTTCTAATCACTTATTGCTATTGTGCATACATGCAGTAATGAAGTAGTCTCTTGTGCTATTCTCAATATGTTGTAATGAAAATACAGCAGAGTAATTTTCATGCTCTAAATGGACGTTTCCTCCACCCACTTCCTAGCAATTTCAGCTCATCTCTAGCACAGTCTTAGAGTATGAACCACAACAGTAATCACGCCAAAAGTCCACACCAAAATGTCATCACAGAACATCTCTAGAACATCTTCAGTGTTTATACGTGAACATTTCCTGATGCCTTACATTTTTGCACTGTGTGACATGGAACTATTGTAACAATTAAATTTTTATTACCCTTTTATGACTTTGATTCAGTAACTGCCTAAATACTTTAGTATGCAACAGCACTTGAATTTTCAGCCATGTGCTATCTTACACAGGAATCAAGAAAGCTTACAGAGTAAAGTCTGTAGGGAGTGAAATGACAGCACTCTCAACACAATCATTTTTCAAGTATTGGTGATAATAAAATCCAGAATGCTAATTTTTAAAGTTAGGTATCACATTGTCATTCTAGTGTTGGTATACCTTGTAAAACACAGAGACCCTGATTTACTAAAGGTTTGCGTGAGCCAACTTGATAGCTCACGCAAAAACATGTTGCACTTGATTTTCTAACCAGGCACACCAAGCTTTGTGTCTGTAAAAATGGGTTGTCATTGAGAAAACATTTTTTTTTATGCGCATATACTTTGCTCTACAATCAGCTGTAGTGCACCATTTTACCGGTATTCCAGTTATCTGCTCCTCACAGTAAGTGAGCTGCACCTGTTGCTAAATATTGGTCAGAGGCATCTCTTCTGCTGGACCCCCAACTGTCCTATTTCCCGAGGTTTTATTATAATCAATTTGTTTTATAATTTCTTATATCTTGCCACTTCCTCTTAACCTTATCTTGTGTTCTTGTTGTTTTGCCAATTGTGTATACTTTTAAGGAAATACTCTTCCATATTGAAGTCCTTCTGATGACATTTAGATTTCTTTGCTGGAGCTCAGCAATTTTTTATTTGCTTCTTCTAATAATATCTGTATTTCTATCGGGTCAATATCATTTTGCGTTTGAGACCTTCCTACTCTGTTTCTAAACTCTCCATGGTGACACCATAACACACGCTAAATCCTCATTTAAATACTGCTGTTTGCAGATATTTATCTATTGCGCCAGCATTCTTTGTAAATCACCCACAAATCATAAACAAACAACATGTGTCATTTATTTCCGTGTGCAAAGAATTTTGCACTCTTTACCAAGGATCTTAGTAAATCAGGGCCACAGTTGGTAACTTATACACCAGTCAGCAAATAGCCAGGAAAAGTCTATTTTAGAACGTGCCACAAGGTGGCAGCAAATTGTCAGATCATACTACCTTAATAATTTCTATACATAGAAATTAGTGCTGGACAATATAGCCTCAAATCTAGATTGCGGTATAATTTTAAAGCATTTGCGGAAACAATATATATTGTGATATATTCTTTCTTCCATATATAAATGTCGAAATGACTGTTTTTGAACATACTCACATCGCAGCAGAAAAAACTCTTCAAAAAAGTATAAAATTCTATTTTCAGAACATTTATTGTGCAAAACTCATTAAAAAATTCTAAACCTTTCAAGTAATTTTTAACAGATCTTGTGCATGGTGTTTTATGTTTTACCTTCAGTTAAAATCTGTAGTGATGAATATATCTTTTTGGTATTTTGTAAACATTAAATGCTCAGCCAAGACAGTCATTTTGAAAGTTTCTAAATTATTCAGTAACTCAAATTAAACTATCCAGCCTTGCTGGTCCCTGACTTCTCCTAAAAATACACAAATTTTCATTTTAACAAGTTTATGTAATGAATAGAAATTTCACAGACAGCTTTTTTTGATACAATCTACACTGTTTATTATGAGGTGAAAACAACTATTACATAGGAATTATAGAAATTACAGCCAAAGCAGATCAGTCACTTCTGCTGACGCAGCACCTGGCACGTGATGTTTTCTGACTTTTTTTCCCCTCCACTCTGCTGGAGGATCAGCTGATGTGTGAAATCATATCCGAAAGTGCTGATAACTACAAGATAATTGGCTATTTCATAACAAATATAATTACCATAATTTCCTATTTCAAAGCGGAAAGCGGATTTTAGAGAAGCGGAGCGCCTTCAGAAACACTGCGCGGTGCGCCTGGTGGAACCACGCTCCCATTGACTTGAGTTGCCGCCTTCAGCTGTGAAGCCGCAGCGTGGTGTGGGACGCAATTTCAATCGCTTCTCTGTCAGGTCCATATGACCGATGTTTACCAGCAGGATCAGCTGATTAAACTCTCCAAAAACCAAATTAATGAGCAAGATAACACACCAAATCCCTCACATGTTGAGGAGAAAACAAAGAAGGTATAGGGCAGGAACAAGGAAAAGGGGAAGAAATTCAAACCGTTTTCTCCAAACGTTCTGAAGGGAAATGTGAGGTTGCTAGCTAACAAAATTGTCAAAGAAGGAATGCAGAGAATGCAGTATTCTTGTTCGAGATGGCTGCAGGAACATATCCCAGACTGTAATGTGTATATTAAGTCTGTCTAAGTTAACGCGTTAATGATGCGTTCACGCAAATTCCTTTTAACACCACTAACTTTTTTAAATGCACAATTAATGCATGCACAGTCAGGGTATTTTCAAGAAGTGATGTAGAAATCAGGTTGTGGTTCTGAAGAGGAAACGGACACAGAATGGATCTTTGACAAGGACAGTTTAGCTTTAAAG
>JBBBVU010000023.1:10874045-10890247 GCA_037177055.1 Atherinosoma microstoma | reverse complement strand
GAACAAAATGGGCGTTTTGCTACGATGTTGCGCACGCGTAAATGGCGTTTCATGATTGGTGCCACCGATGTACGTAGATCGGTGGTGAGTCAGTCGTTTGCCGGAAGTAGACGGGAGCTAGAGCTTGAACTGAATATTCATACAGATTACGCAAATATGCATTGATGAAGAAAAATAATGACTTCTGTGAAGTTTTTGTGAGTAAATAACACACTAACATGGTTAAAAGCTCATAAAAGTCCATTTTTCATGATATAGCTCCTTTAAAGCTGTGCAAGATGCTTCTCTGGACCAGACTGAGGTATCTCATCTACTGTTGATGTGAACTGAGTTACCGCCAGTACGTCACGTCTCAAATATCACCTGCTGTGCAGCTCACAGCAGAGTTTGCTCCTCCTCTAAAGACGTCCTGCATCCAGTGGAGATATTACTGATAATTCTAGGAGCAGCAACATTTCAACAGCTGATCTGGATAAACTAGTAGCAAACAATGCTAGAATCCTGAAGGATGTTTACTCCTGTTTATAGTATGTTGGTACACTACTTTAAGACTGTAAGGACAGATCGAGAAAGCAAAGTGAGCAGAAAGATGAAAGACAGAAGTATTGCAGTAATCTTTAACAGCCAATGGTGTCATGCTGAAAATGCCACTATAAAGGAGGAAATCTGCACACTGGACATCTGGACTGGACCATGTTAGCTATGCAGCCACATGTCAGTTGTTGGTAGGCTACAGTCATGCCCTACCCAACAGTGGGTAAACAGTGTGTTCAGTCAGAGGCTTCTTCAACTACGCTGCAAGATAGGAAGGTACAGAACGTGATTCCTGCTAGCAGCCATCGCCCTCTGGAACAAAACTTGATTGTCAATTTATAAAATCAAAATTTCTCGTTTTAAAAATAAATTATATAAAATATAACAATTTGCCTTGGGTGAAATAAAGATATTTTAATTAAATTTTAAAAGAATTCTGAGAATTTTCTTATGCCTTTAGTACCAATTTGAAACATAGCGTATTTACATTAGTCTTTAAGTGCCACCAAATGAAAAAATAGCTTAAAAACATGTTTCTCAAAAGATGCCCACACCAGTTAAAATGATAACTGCTTCTCACTCACTTTGACATGATTATTAATGATCATTCATCAAAAGGCACATAAGTAAGCCTAAGACCAACCAAAATTCTAATTGCTGATTAATCTTCCAGTTGTTCTCTTGTTTAAGCAGTTTTCTGACATTAGGGAGGAAAACAAACAGTAAATAATCAGTTCCCTACAACCCAGTGTAGTTTCTTTAAAAAGATTGTCTGGCTCACTGAGAAATCAAGAAATACTTTAACAATCACGTAACACAATGAAATGTTGCAAACCCATTCAACAGAGACATCGGGCAATGATCAATATATTTGCTTTAAACACAAAAATTAAGGGGTGCAACAATATATGTATCTGTATTGAATCGTTCAATACAGATGTGTACCGAACCGTGAGCACTGTATCAAACAATACAAGATTTTGTTGTCCTCTGATGATGCGGTCAGTGATGAAAGCTCAGTTCTGCATTCAACTACTCTGCTTAGGCCACATCATTGAGTGCAGATCCACAGAATACTACCAACAAGCACTCAGTGAAGCAGGGGTCGTGTTAACCAAATACTTTTCGTCATTGGTTGTTTTTATTAAATTGATGATGGAAAAATCTGAAGATCATCCGTCATTTTGACAGATTGCAACATTGAATTAAAAAACTGTACTTATGAGTTTAAACAAATAATTACACACATTTCAATAAATTTAAAAGTTAAAAAAGGCATTAAAATTTAAATTTTGTATCAAAAAAATATCGAACCGTGACACTAAAGTATCAAACCGAACCGTGAATTTTGTGTATCATGCACCCCTAACAAAAATGTTTAGTTGTATTATAGTCGCTCATTTATTTTCTGGTGATCATACGAAATGATTAATCAACAAGCTGTTTCAGCACATGCAGGAGCACAACTTGCAATCTGTATAATCGCTGATAAAACATTGGTTTTATAAAAAAGCGCCTGAATCTTGTCAGTAAAGGTTTTGTTTTTTTGCAGCGTTTGTTCCCAGCTTACAAGATCTTCTTTCACCACACTTTTGCTCCACAAAGCACTGGGTGGCCATGCACCATAATTCGCTGTACCTGCTTAAAAGCGATGAGATAAGCAGACCTCTCAGGTCCTTTGCTGCTACTCACTGATATTATTCAGAGCTGCTCAGAATGTAGCTTCTTTTAAAGACAGTTTTAAAACAATTACATTTTGAAATGTGTTTATTATGCAAGTACTCATCTGCAAGGTTTTAAAGCAGATCCTGCGTGTCTTTTTAACATTAAGTGTCGTGAGTACATCTGTCTTTCTGTTTGAAATACGGTATACTGCACAAATATTCAGTCTTATTTTGAGATTGGGGAGTGTGAGTCTGGCCCAGCTGAATATACCCCTAAGAGCCCAAAATCACACATGCTACTGTAGAAAAAAACAGCAAATTCGCCTAGCTGCACACATGTGGAGTGATAGTGAAAATTACAGGATCTCTCTGGAGAGTGGGCAGTAGGAGATGTGGGATTTGATGAATCAAGGATCTTTTGTTTGCAGCGAAAATGACTGCTTCAGTGCAGTTTGAAAGAACATCTCAGCGGCTGCTCTTGGCAGGCAGCGGCCGTCATTTAAAGCCATTTAGTTTAGAAGCTGCTGCAGAGGGGGGGGGGGCAGAGGAGAACAAGGTAATTTAAAGAGGATGCAGAACATAATGATGATGATGAGGACAGTTCAGGCTGTTTAAGTGTGTCTACTCTGCTTGAATTGAGCAGCAGATGAGCATGCCGTGGCAACACTAAGAGCAATGACAAAGTGAGACACGCATCTTAAGGAAGATTCATAAACTGAAATGGACTATCAGAAACAAAGGTGATACATGGAGAGTTTCAACATTTTTAATGATGTTGTGAGCATACACATGTGCTTAGTTGGAGATTTTCCTTTGCCCACTCCCTCACATATCTCCTTCATGAAATTAGTACTTTCCACACAATCTTGCTAAAAAAACAAACGTCAGTGATTGCAAATCTCTTATTTGGCTCTTCCTTGGTAAAAAAATAAAATAAAAATAATCCTGAATTTTTTCAGGTAGGTTGATATGAAGATAAGAAATATTATGATTTTGTTACCTTTAAAAAAAAAAAAAAAGATTTATCATCAGATGATGTAGGAACTCTTCCTCACTGTCTATTATGTTTGACAATTACATGGTCATGGTTACCCCTCTGACAAGCCAAGTATTAGCTCTAGAAGCAGCCTCTTTCTAAATCTATAGCACCAGCTATAGAGGGCAGCAGACAAGAAAGCATTCATCTGATTGAAATCTGAAACTTGAGGACTATATGTCTCTAAATTGCGCACAACAAAATTTTAAGAACCAGTTTGTTTTTCCTTCAGCAAAATACAAAATATTTAATCAATTTCAATAATAACATAGTACTTTTTAAAGTTGGTAGTTTGGTTAAACAGTACAATAATAAGGAGCAAAGTCTAACCTTATAATATTACTCAAGTTTTGCATGTAGTTTTTCACCATATGCTATGAAAAAATTATATCCAGCTGAGAACCTGTACCCAACATGCCATTTAATGTAAAAAAAAAGAAAAAGAAAAAAAAGATGACAGGCAAAGAGCTTAAAATGTTTGTGGCTGATACAGTGTGCTGTTTATATGCAATGTATAAAGTTAGGTAGTTGGAAATTCTAGTTTTTGTTCAAAGCAAACCAAGAATCCAGGAAATTAAGACTTCTCTTCAACCACTCCTTGTATTTCATAGAGCAACACATTTATTTACAGATGGAGAAAACAACCACAAGTCACTGAATGTGTTTTTGTCCTTTTGGGAGGAAAATGCAGTACTTATAGGCAAACAGATCCACTAATATGATTTGCAGTTTTTACCCTCATGTGTACTCAAAGTTGTTTGGGGTTCAGTCTTCCTTAGAAAGGACTGAAACTCAGTTGATATGCAAAATGCTAAACCACCTGCACTACAGTTGCTCTGGATCTAGTATGATGCAACAACACATCAAGCAATGCTTTATTGTAAGGAAAAGGCACAATGACAATAGATGTATTCATAAAATGGACACCAAAAAATCTGGGGGGGGGGGGACCTTCAAAATTTATCTTATTTCTTTCAGTGATTTAACATCTAACTTGTTCAACAGAATGTATCCAGGTGGCTATATAAGCATCTACACCAGCACACACACCTGAGCAGTGATGTGAAGACAAAAATATCTCCAAGAGACTTTCCTGAAATCAAGGATTCAAATAATTATGCCTCTTTATTCACCAACCTAGTAATTCCTCTGACCTCCAACAACAAACAGCATAATTACTCATTAAATATGACTAAAGCAGCTAGCATCACCAGCAATGAATACATTTAATATTTCCAACTTTACGTCAATGATTTCAACCTGCTACTGTTTATATTAAAGTTCTCCAAATTAACATCCTCATTTTCAAATACCATATAGAGACCAACCAAAAGAAAAATCAGGCCTCCATCTTTAAGGAGAGATTAAAAAAAAACGTAAACTTCACCGTAGGTTATTAAATTAACAAATTTCATTTTAAAGTTATTTTTTCCCCATCTCAAATATTATTATCAAACAACCCATCAGCACAAAGACAACTACAAATAGTCACGTTAACTTTTCATTGTAAATAGCCACAGCTGCAGGTTTGTGTTGCTTATTATGTGAATATTACAATAAATAGCTAGTTCTGCGACAGCACATTCCTGCGTATATTAATCTGTCCTAACGAGATTAATGAAGGATATAAAGTTGCCTCTCCTTTTAAAAATGTCTTATTTACTAGTTCCAGAGAGTTTTGGTGAAAGAAATGCATTCCTTGCTAATTACAGAAATATTCCAGGAACATTTAGTCGGCAAGAAAATACGTTCAAAAACCAGCTCGGACTGGACCAACCTCGAAATGTAGAAATTAAAAGGGTTTTTCTACCTGTGTGAGACGGCAACACAGCTCCAGCTGCCACAGATTACCGGTGCGAGCTCGTCTGTCTGAGTCGGTCCCGCGAGCGACTAGAGAGAAGATAATAAACCACGCGGGTAATGTGCGCGCGCTGTGCCACAGCCGCCCGCCGCCTGTGCGACAGAGATACCAAATCACTGCGCGCAGGGATGAGAGAGAGAGAGACAGAGAGAGAGGGGGACAGAGAAAAGGGGAAAGAATTAAATCATTCGGTGTGAAAACAGAGCTGGAGCACGAGGAGCATTTTTCAAACCGGTGATCCTTCAAATTACGCACAACAAATTAATCAGCAAAATTTGCGGAAAACCGGAAAATTTACAAGAAAATGTAATCCGTTGTAAAATTTCAACCACAAATCCCGCTTTTGGTACTCATAAGTATAACTTTGTCTTTAATATGAATATAAACACATTGGAATTGTAGTATGCTAATGATTAATGTGTAATGGGGGAAATCCCAACACACACACGTATGGCTGCATTCATAGTGCATAGTCATTTTAAGGCTTTTTGCGATACTACCTTGAAGCCAATAGCTAATGTAATATAATATTTTAACCAATATTAATTTTCTATACATTTAATTTGGATAAGGATTCCTTCTAAACAATTTATCTAATGCTGTCAATGGTTTGTTCAGTCTTTTATTAAATCTCTTCATAGGAATCCTTTGTTACTTATATATTCCAGTTTGTACAATTTTGGCCATTCTGGTTATCTTTGTGCTACTCTAATAGGTTTTGCAATTATTGGATGACTCAAAAACAGATTAAGGAAAACTGTCATAAGTAAAGTAAAACAGGCTGACATATCCAGAACATTTGGTACACATTATGGATCAATCACCTGATGCACTAAATCCTACCTTTCTCATCATGCAAATATTTTGCGTTGGAAGGTTCAATTTTCCAGATATCCTTCAGCCTGTTTATGGCAAGTGTTTCTAATACTATACAATACAGCAGGACAAACAAAATATCTGTCTATTCCTCCTAATCATTAAACTAATTAAGTAGATCCATTTAAAAGGTCCCTACTTTCTGTTCTCTCACTTAATGTTTACCTGCAGTATAAAGAAAAGATTTATTTCTTGGATCAGTTGCTCATTTAGTGAAAGTAAATTTCTGAATGGACTCATAGTTCTTCTAAAGAAAGCCACTGGCATCAATACAGCATTGAAATAATGCTAATGTATGTCTATAAACAGTTCAGCTTAGAACCTGCTACCAGATAATAGCCCCTTGCTGTAAGATAAATTGTTTGCGGGGTCACAGGACAACATTGTCTCACTGTGACATGTCAAATCCCTCTCCAGCCTTTAGGTCATGTTTGAGTCCTATCACCAGCCATCAATCCCCAATCCCACCATGGTCAAAGCCTCTCATTAACATTGTTGAGCTATGTTCAAAAGCAGATGCCTGCAGATGAATCTGGGAGTGCAGTGACATGGGCACATGCTGAATGTGCAGCGGCCAGCCTGGGGGTGTGTGCTTGGATCAGCTGTCAGCTGCACAGTGATGGATACACGGTGGAAACATACTTGGAGTTCAAGCTATGTCCTTGTCGTTGAAGTCCTCTGACATCCTGCTTGGCCTCATCGCAAGGCATCTGCCCTAAAAATAAAGGTGCACATGTGCTTGTATGAACATAGAAGTGGAGACAAGTGTGAATCATAACAATGCCTCTGATGTCTTCACTTCCTGATGTGGATACGAATGAAAACAAAATAAATTCACATACATGTACACAAAGAATAAATCTATCCACAAAAGGAAGAATCAACCTCCTGTTTAGGTTATATTAGAGTATATAGGGTACACTCAGATGCTCCATTTATATGAAGCTTGAGTCCAATCATCATGCTGCAGGCATCAGACTTAATAACAGCTCTCAGCGACACCATCATCTTGAGTGCTTTCATTAAAGGACATTTTTATTCCGCTGTACTCAAAATCACCAAGAAAACCGTCCAGGACTTCAGTTTAACCTGGTCACCATGGCAACACCCCCCCCCCTGTTTTTCCTTATTGCACTGATTTTGTCTTTTGACTTTAAACTTTGATTGAGATACCTCTTCAGGATGCCAGTGGTTCCTTTTGAATCGATGAAGTAGGAATGTAAAAGAGAAGAATGGCATCATTGTGGAAGCTGAAGCTGGATAATGGTTGCACTTCACAGCTTGGAGCACAGCAACCCTCAACAGTTAAGAATATTTGAGCTTGACTACAATATCTCCCTTCTGGCTCAGTTCGTGGGTTCAGTTATTCGTCTAAGACAGTAACATTTTGATCATTTCATGGCTTTGGTATGTGACTAATTGAATGAGAAACATGTTCAAACAGGTACATTATCTTCATATCAGTTATCTAAGCCATCTAAAAAATGTAGGCCCAGAAATAAAAACAAATCCTTTCTGCCCATTATGACAGATGTCAGGAAATATAAAGGATTTTTCTTCTGAACTGATGAGGTTCCAATGAGTTGTTTACTTTATTTACCAATATTGTTGACAGAAAATGAAATTATAAGTCAAGCTTTCAAACTAATCAATGACGATTTTTATCGGATGCCCTTGGACTTGTGGGAAAAAAATCTGTAGTGAAAATTTTTTTTTATCTCTTGTTAATGACCATTTCATCCATAGAGGCCAATACAGTGGACACCTATTTAAAAGCAGGTGTCCAGTATATGCATAGGTGAGGACGATATATTTGTATATTAGCCACTTCAGTGGACATTAGTGAGCCATCCAATACACTAAAATAATTAGATATATTACATGTATACATATATCATAATTACCAAGTTTGCCTCAGTAATGAACAGGAAAAGAAAATTAAACAGCTGTATTTGAATAGAATATTTATATTATATAAATGTGATAACATATTATTTTACAAATATGTTTGTTAAATATATCGAAAATAAAATAATGTGTGTGTGTCGGGGGTCTTTTGAAGTCTTTTTCTTTGTGTGAATAGGTTATAGTCAGCTTGCTATTCTGATCCAATCACTACTTCCACACACAAGCTCCAACACTAAACCACAGAAAAAAGTATACACTCAAAACGAGATACATAATGTTATGTATTTGTGATATAAGGTTGTGTGTGGCTTTAAAGAATTAACAGCTTGAATAAAGGGCGTACATATTCGTCAGACATTCATTATATCAGGCAAAAATGGAGAAAAAGGAATTAACAAAAAACTTTACAAACACTAAGACAGTAAAAATGGCAACTTAATTACAACTGGGAAACAGTTCCCATTATGTCATGTGGACACTACCAACAAATAAGACAAATTCCTTGGAATATGTATTTCACCATTTTTATCTATGGGTTGTGATACGGTCTAGTGATGGACAGCCTAAGGTGCATCCTGCCTCCCTCCCAATAGATGCACTCCAGCCACTCCACAACCCTGAATAGGATAAAGCAGGTGCAGAAAATGGATGGATTGCAACACGGTTTTGGGGATGTGGACTTACATCTCGGTTGTGCTCAAATCCATGTAAGCAAGGGCCTGACTGAATGATGAACGAAGATGACCAAGCCCTCTTCCTCACCTGACTCTCAAATCTGACTGCAGGTCCTTCTTAAACATGAGATTTACAGTGTGAGTAGATCACACGCTTTTTTCAAAAGCATTAAGAAGACTGGGTTTGCCGCTTTGAGGAAGGTTGATTAAAAAAAAGTAAAAAAAACTTAAATGCAAGGCTTGAGGAAGTTATTGAAAACAGATTCTGTATGGTTACTGATCATTTTAAAAAAGTCAAAAAGTCTTGATCAATTGTCTTTTTGTGTTACTTATTTAATACTTCACTTCATTTTGGAATAACTGCACATTGTTCACAAATATTTACAGAAAATATAGAGACCTGACTCAAGATGACAATAAAAGATGCTAAAAGCCTCCCAAAAAAGTAAATGAAATTAGATCATGATGCAACCCCCGGTGAGGTGTGCTGCTCAAGTGGATGTCCTTGTACATTCTGTCTTCCAGGGTCAATGTCACAGAAGTCTATTTTGTGAGGATGAAATGGTGATAAACAAGAGCAAAGGGAAGACGATAAGAGCTTGAAACTTAACGTTATTAATGCTGATGCAGCAAACTGAGTCTTGATGACTTTTGATGTTTTTCACCCAACAAATGGAAATTCGTCTGCTACCAAATACAATAACTTCTTGTTTTAAATGTAAACTCTCCGTACTCAATGAATGTCAGTTCATGATACAGTGTGGATGCTTAGTAACCACTAAAAGGCAGCATTAAGAAAAATATTTTTAAATGACTATACTTTCAGTTGCCTTTTAATGTACACATTCCCTTTCTCTTTCAGCTCCCATCCAGTGGCAACACATTTAGATGTTTCATTTTAGATAAGAGAAAATGATTGTACCACATCACACAAATGATCGCTATCTGCAAAAATCTCAAACTGCAACACAGAATGCAATCCAGATACCGTGTCCCCATGTCCTTGGTATTTAATGACATTTCAGTCTGTCCAGGAAGATAGAGGAAATCCATCAGAGCCAATGTTTTCTCACTTTGAACTGGCCTGTGCCATAAAATTGCTCTGCTGGTTTGTCAAGCAAAAGCCCATTTAGCTACCAAAGCTAATCAGAAAATTCTTGTTGTTATGACAACCGCAAATATTTCAGTCACATTACCTGTTTCAGTGAAACACAAGAGAAACAAGAAAACAGTGGAACTAAATGAAAGCGCCTTTATTTTCAGGCCGAATTTCCATTATTCTGCAAAGCTCCTCCTCTAAACACAGTCAATTTCAGTCCAGCTCTCATGCCATTATGATTCACAGAGGCCAAGCATGAAATAAGTTTCTTTTTAGACAGAACACATCTTGACTGACAGCTCAACAAATGAGAAATCATTTACTGTGAACAGAGTGCCCGTTTGCTTTTGGCAGAAATATGGCCATATCTCTGAGGCTGTGTGTGAGCAAGTGTGTGTGTGTATTCAAATGGTTGTAATAGATTTAACGTACAGTCTTTACTGGCATCATAGCCAAACAGTCATGACACTCAAAAAGGTGGTTTACACTCATGTTAAATGGGGTTGATGTTATTTCTTTTATTTTTTCTAACCCATTTACATCAGGGGTCAGACTTTAAGCGATCTACTGGATCTGTGAAGGGAACAAAAAAACCTTTCAGGCAAATATCTCTCTTTCATGAATCTGGGAATATTAAAATGATTAATTAAAAAAATGAGTAGAAGACTACATTTGACTTTTTTGTTCAGGTTGCTAGCTGGAAGTTTCTGTAGAGAAAAAAGATCCCATTCGAACTGAAAGAAAGAAGAAACTGTCATGCACTGGAAGTGACAACGATTAATCTGGTGACAAGAGACAAGATGACCCGAGATGCTGAAACACATGTATGATCAGTTCAGTCACAAAGCATCTACACTGAATGGTTCCTTTTCTTATGTTTGAATATTGCAGACTCATAATAAAATAAATGTATTTCTGCATACTCACCAGTCTATTTGAATATATTCTGAGTCATAGTAAAAGGAACACTTGTGAGATTTGTCAAGATGTGTAAATATATGTGTTACTAGTGAAGAATAAATGAAGATGGTGCATAGCACAGATAAACATTTCAAGCTTGCCTAAAAAAAAACTAACAAAAACAAACACTTTCAGGATAAATATAAATCCCTTTGGAATGACTCAGCTCTAACACTTTATCAAATCATAGGCTAACTCTGATAAAGTGAGGCAGAAAGAAATTAGAGGGGTTTAAGTAGAGACGCCTCAGGCGAGGACTCCAAAATGGCCATTTAGGCACAGTTTGGCACCATCGGTTCTCAGTCCCCAAGTGGTGGACCTTAGGTTTTAAAAGATTAATTCATTTTCATGTGAAAAATTCCAAGGTATATTGACCTAAAATTGCCATTGAATTGTTGAGTTCAAACATAGTAATTAATCTGTCTTTTATCAACATGTCCTATCAGTCCTGTCAATATTGTGCAGCATAACTAAAAATTCAGCATTAAACACTATGGTAACATAGTTTAGGTCTGTAACCACAGATTCCAAAAAATACACTTAAATGTATTGTTATCATTAGGAGTTTAACATAATACACAGATCAAAAACAACTCAGTAGCACCACAAACTAAAGCTCTAAAAATAACAAATATAATTCAGTGTCTTTCTTTAACATAACCTTTTACACTTTGTATTTTTGCATCAAATGATCTAATATTGTGGTTTAACGTTGTTGTGAGACTAATTGAAGGAGTTTTAATGCACTGCATAGTTCTCCAGCCAATCTTTAAACCTTTAAGGCTTTTAAGTACCTCCATAAAAAGGCCTCTGATGAGCAATAGATGAACTGCTGAATTAACCCAGACTGAAAAAGTGCTTTAAGATGAGATGTGTGCTTCACTTGAGTTGAACACATACATTAATGGTATACTTTCATGCAATCACCAATGATGGTTTCTCATTTTCTTCACATTAACAATGACCAATATTAAAATGTATTCAATATATAGTGGTTTGTCAAAATTGTTGGTCATTATTTCCCAATACTTGGATAATTTAATTGTTTCAGCTGAGTAAATACTTTCTTTTTTGTAAGTCTAGATTAATAGCCACATGTGGCCAAATAGCCCCCTGTGATGTCTTTGTATCACGATTTAAGAGTGATGCTGCCATCTAGTGCAGATATGGATAAAATACAGCCAGAGATCCATAAACAGCCCAGTCCACCTTAATCCGACCTACAACATTGACAGATAAAGGAAAAAAAAAAAAAAAAAGAGCACAAAAATGGCCTTATTTTACTTTATATTGGACTAAAATCGACCTCATGTTGTTTTATAGCAAAACCAAACATAGGATGAATATTTATTTAAAAAAAGGGAAAAGTTAAATTCAAACTTTCTTTTTCCAAAAAAGAAGCGACCATCTAAATCATCTCGTTACAAGTATAAGTTTGAAGGCAGAATGTTTGATATGTCAAGAGAATATGTGCAAGGTTTACAACATTAACATTTTTCATTCTCTAATTATTGTTCTAACTTATCAGGGCAGTAAAAACTCCAATAAAAATCTTTGAAATCATCTTCCAACTTCATTCCCATGTACAATATTTTTTTCAAACAGTCAACCATTTAGGAACTGGCTGTGTTAGTTTAATGCTGTCTATAGCCACTTTATTAGGTACCAGGTTGGACCCCCCACTGCCTTCAGAACTGCTACGGTGTACGGCGATGTGCCAAGGAAATATCCCGCATATCATTACACCACCAGCAGCAACCTGACCTGTAAATACAAGGCAGGATGGACCCATGCTTTTAGTTTGTTTATACAAAATTCTGACCTTACCATCTGAATGTTGCAGCTGAAATCAGACTCATCAGACAAGGCAACATCCTCTGCTTCTGTAGCCCATCTGCTTCAATGTTCGATGTGTTGTGCGTTCAGAGATGATATTCTGCATACCTTGGTTTAACAAGTCTGGCCATTCACCTCTGACATCAACAAGCCATTTTTTCCCCAGACAACTGCAGTTCACTTAATATTTTCTCTTCTTCACGCCATTCTCTGTAAACCCTAGAGATGGTTCGCATGAAATGCTGTTATATGTCAACACAGCAAAACAACCCAAAACAAAAAGGTAGTCTGGCATGTTTATTACTTTAGATTTACAAGTTATTTCACATTTCTTTTAAAAAAGACCAACGACTCTGATGTTACAGATATCAATACACAATGAATGAAAACTGCATTTGTTGCGCAGTTCAGAAACATCTGTGGACTATCAAATCATGACCTGCTTCAACAGGCAAAGTTTTTCAGCATTCCTTACAACTGTGTCTCATCCGAATCCTTTCTCAGGAATAACAAATATCTCATTTACACCTGACATCAAAATGTGATCCGTTTCTGTATTACCTTAAAGAGAAGGAAAAATAAAGAAAAACCGTGAGTGTGAATCCATGCACTGGGATTGTTATCATCCAGGCCGCAGTGATTTCCACCGTGACAGGATCTCAACAAGATGTAAATTAAGTCAGCACAATCTGGTCATATTTATTGTCCAAGCCAAACAGAGCCTTACTGCAAGCTTCACACGTTTAGCAGAAATATAAAGTCTCCCCTCAGAAACACTAAATTAAAAATGAATAATATCCATTAGCGGCACTTTATTCCAAAACTAGGGAGGCATGATGCTAACTGACAAGTCTGGTGGCTAGACCGCAACTGATGTGAAAGAAGTATGGGCAGATAAGTATGCATTTTGCTGTAAAAGCAAAGAAAGATTTAACCAGACAGATACATTATCACATGTTAATACCAGGTGTAAAATGGAGCCTGTGATCTATATTGCAAAATGACCCCCCCCCCCTCACCTGAAAAAAAGCAAAAGAAATTTTGTTATTTGCAATTTCAGCAAAAACAATGTTGGGATATTCATAGTTTCCATACAGACTAAAGTAGGGGAAAAGTACATGAGTAGAAAATCTGTGTGTGCATGTATTAATATATACTGTATGTATGCTGTATATACCATATACAGACAAATACACATTTGAAACATACACACATGCTCAAAGAGACAATAGCAAACAACCTCAGCATCACGCTTCAAAAAAAGTAAGTTCAGACAGTATTCAATCAGCTGAGACAGAGGCTGAAGATGAGACGGGAGGTAGACGGACAAACAGGGGAAAGACAGAAGAGAAGTAGTGAGGGATGCTAGGAGTTCCCTCTAGCTTATGATTCTTTTTAAAAGTTCCTTTAATCAAAGAGGATCCAGATAATCTCATCTGTAATCTCAGTGTAAGTGTAGGAGAAGCGAGGGGCTCTGCCCTCTCCTGCCCCTCGGGGCTTTAGCTATGTGCTGTTCTTATGCTCAAAGCTCATTCGCTAAGTTCATCGTTCTGTACTTGCTAATGGCCGCCGCAGCACTGGCTGCTGCGGCCCTGAGGGGCGGTTTCTTGTAGATCCACTCCTGTCCTTGTTCTCGCCCCTGGTCCGGTACCGGCCTGAGGGTCGCTCTTTGGTAGCTTCTTTGCTGCAGGAACAGACATATAAATATAGAAAATGTTCTGGTTGTGCAATTTTCATGTTATGCAAAATATTTATCTTTTTATCAGAAACAGTTCACTGTACTATGTAATCTTTATTGAGGGGTTGCAAGTATATGATGCTTCATTTAGGGAGGGGGGGTTAAAGTTTCCAATTCACATCCACTGACAACAAGGAAAGATCCATTACAAAATTGGTCTGGGGGAAGTCACGGGTTCATAAAAAAAAGAAGAGAAAATTATAGAATTTGTGCTCTTAGTTAACATGGAACATGAGCAGAGTAATGAATAATACTAGAAGGCTGTTAGCTCAATTTAGGGTCTGGAAATGTTTATTTTTAAGCCATTTCATCTGCTAACTGTATAAAACTAACCCCAAAATCCTTCAATTACTTCAGCTACTTATCTTCCAGCATTTAGAATAAGCAGCTTCACCTTAATGAATTATACTTTATTGATCCCCGAGGGGAAATTGCATATGTAGCTTTATTAAACATGGCATTAAAACATTTTTTGCTGTTCGCAAAAACATACTCAAGTTGCTGAATATTATAATAATAATAATAATAATAATACATTTTATTTATAGAGCGCTTTTCAATAAAACTCAAAGGCACTTTACAGGATAAAACAACACCTTAGAAGTAAACAGAGAAACATAAAAGTTAAAGGTTGGATATGGAATACGGCCACAACAGCGACATCTAGTGTGTCTAGGTTGCAGCTGCAACAGCAGAAAAATAATTCCAGGGGTTGGGTTGTTGAGTTTGCTGCCGATACGTCAAGTGACCGGCCAGCCGGCACTATGTCAGGTGACGAATCGTACAGGGTAAGGACTAATTTCGACTCATAATTTTATTTCACAGCAGTTTACAGCCAGCTAACGTTCGCCAAGTTAGCAAGAATTAGCTTACTGCTTTCTGCACCCCGCTGTAATGTTTCTAATGTTTGTATGTAAAGCACCTTGAATTGTCCTGTACATGAAATGTGCTATCGAATAAACTTGCCTTGCCTTGCCTTGCCTTACCGATCCAGTAGTAAAGTAGCTATTTATTTGTGTGTTTTGATGCCGTGGACATTTTTTAAGTGGATCCATCTAGTGTAGGCTTCCCCTAAATTTACTTTAGTTTTTGCTATTCTCCAGTCACTCCTCTACTGACACAGATAACGACATCTCAGGGGCTCAGACACATCTGCTTGACTTGCCGACTTTGCCATTTCTCCCAGTGCCAGCCAAGCTGTGCCGTACATACTATTGGAACATAGAGACCGTATTTGGCAACCCGCAACGGCGGCCCCCTATTGGCTGGTAGATGTAAACATAACGCCATTATCGAACCGTAAAATTTATATTTTTGGGCTAAATACAATTTCTTAAGGAAATGCAGTACTTTCATTCTGCACCCCCCTAAATGCCTCGTGGAGGAATTATTTAAAAAAAAAATATGGCTTTTAATAAAAATTTTCCATATTCAACCCTTAAGTAAAACACACAATACAGATAAAATGTAAGAAATAAAAGCCAGTGGAGGTTGCGAAGAACCGGGGTGATGTGATCTTCGAAACGGGTGTGCGCGAGTAGGCGGGCGGCAGAGTTTTGAATATACTGTAATCTATTGAGGAAGTTGATGGTAGTGCCATAAAGGATGCTATTGCAGCAATCTAAGCGAGATGTGATGAAGGCATGAAAGAGGGTTTCGGCTGCAGGGAAAGAAAGCGAGGGGCGGAGGCGGGCAATGTTTTTGAAATGATGAAAAGCAATTTTGGTGACCTGTTTAACGTGTTGGGTGGAGGTGAGTGTTGAATCAAAGATAACGCTGAGGTTTCGGCAGCGGGGTAAGGACGACAGGGTGGAGTTTTCAAATGAAAGGTGGAAATCTTTGACTGTAGAAGTGATGGAATCAGGACCAATGACAAGAAAGTCAGATTTACTGGAGCTGAGTTTGAGAGAGCTATTGTGCATCCAGAGACTAAGGCCCTATCTCAATTCTCCCCCTTAGCCCTTCCCCTCCGTTTTGCGCGTTCATGAGAGACCAAGGGGTGTCTCGATTCTCTTT
>JBBBVU010000023.1:10845717-10858194 GCA_037177055.1 Atherinosoma microstoma | reverse complement strand
ATTTATTCTTTGTTTCTTACTGTTTCTTTTTGGCTCTTTGTCTTGTTTTTGTTTGGTCATGTTGTCTATGTCTATGTACAGGGGGCATCAGGGTGCAGGATTTCATGTAGGGGATAGGGTTGGTGTATAGGGGGAGGGGGAGGAGGAAAGGGGAGAAAACAAGAAATGTGAGCACTGTTACATATGTTAAGCACTATTTCACTCTGTGTACACTTTGTATTGTTGGTGTTCAATAAAACATATTTGAAAAAAAAAAAGAAAAGAAATGCCATTGGTTTTGGACCACAGATTTCTCTTTAGAAAGCAAAAATTAATTGATAATTTGGTAAATTCTAGTTTGTGGCACTGTTAGGCTGTATTAACAGCCTCTCCTACAAACCTAATTCCACATTCCCTCCCTCTTCACCACCTGCTTATCTAAAATAAAATCCTGATTCACCTCCAACTTCCTCAAACCAAACAGCGATAAAACAGCTACTTATTGGAACCAAATATACACTATCCAAAGTATATTTGAACAGTCTTTCCCTCTTTATCTCTCTGATTATTTCCATTTATACAATATGTTTTATTTCTGCCCCTCCCTTACTCCTTTCACCACTTCTATCCTTGTTCACAGCCTCGTCACCTCCTGCATTTTCTTCGGTTTCCCTCACAAATCCGTCCATAAGCTTGAGATGGTTCAGAATTCAGCTGCTTGTGTCATTATCAAACCCCCTCTTTATTCTGGAAGCAAGGAGGGTGAAGTGTCTTGCCCAAGGACACACCGACAGTTGACTGTGGCAGGAGCTGGATTCGAACTGCCAACCCTTTGGTTATTGGACGACCTGCTCTACTGAGCCATTGCCGTCCCCAAACTGGTTGTCACAGTTTCTTTGGTAACCAAATACAGTTACTCTTAGCCTATCTTCCTGATAGGTGAAGTTCTTCAATAATATTAACAAAGTTACCTGATGTAGGCCAGTTTTTCTGAGTCCAACACTTGTAATATCCTTTTCATCTGCTGCCAGCATAATAGTTTTTAAGACAGACTTAAGAATCGGGATGAAAACATTATACTAGTGGAGAAGGAAGCTCAGGATTTTGAGACGATGACTGCAATGTCCTTCCAGAAGGGCAAGACCAGAAATGGATGTGATCATCCATGAGCTGTATACAGTCCCTCTAAAAGCACAGCTGGTGTCTATATCTATTTCAAAAACTGTTTTTTCTTACAAAAATCTCAAGGTCAGTAAATTGGTGGAGGACGGCTGTATTTTACACACCTGAGGCACCCAATTCTTTTTCTCATGTTGCTGCTTCATATATAATCTGCAGTGTAATAATTCTGTGATGCCATTATATAAAATAGCTTATGAACAACATATTTGTTATTCCCTCACTTAAAAGCATCCATTTAAATAGAAAAACATTTTGTATTTCACTTGAGTCAGAGCTACTAATCTTTTGACAAAAAACAATGGAGCATCAGTAATTAATAGAAATCTTCGCTTTGCAGCCCATACCTCTCCCATAGGTCATCAAACTACTAAACACTCAATTGGAGTCTATATGTCTATATGCTTTTGATGTAAGAAGAAATAATGATGTTCTCATCATTGAGATTTGTGGTTCCAGCAGATATGCAGCTTTACAGTATAGTTTCTTTTGGCTTTGTAAAGCACATGATCACACAAAGTTGCAGAAGGCTCCACAGTCGACGGCCCATCAGTCTTTCCTCATTATCCCGTCTCAGCACAGCACTGCAGGAAAAAAGACAAAACAGGGACACTGATTAGAAACACACTGCAGCTGTGCTAATCACTCTCACCTGGCACTGCTCTCCAAATGACTGTATTCCAGCTCTCTCCTCCACACTCCAACACAGTGCTGATCTTGCCTTGTGCTATATTAATATAATTTAACTTGGCTTTAAAGGTAGATGTACACTGGCATTATTAGCAAAGTGCACAAGGAAGGTTGTTTATATTTTCTGAAACTAATTCAAATAAATTATTTTTCATGACAGTGATCCTTTGATCTAACCAGAGGTTCCCAACCTATTTTCCTTGAGGGCCCCCTTCACGCAAATACCAAAAAAGCCAGGGACCCCCCTGCCCCACCCCCGTGCTAAAACCTCGCTGGTTTTATGCTTTCAAAAGTGAGATTCTCACCATAAATACTGGACTCTGGCTGAGTCCTGTTCTTACATAAAGCCAAAGTTAAATTAACAACATATAGCTTTACTTGTTTTTCTTAAAATATGTACAATGTGTGGACATTAATCACAATGGCTCTGAATAGTGCTTGTTTTGTACTGACATGCAGTGAAATTGTTTTTAGTAGTAATTAGCATTCAAAAAGGCAAGTAAATGTCTCTTAATGGCTTAGTCTAGTCAATTTTGTCCTTGTCTAGCACCCAACCTGTATCCTTCTATGTAATAAGCCACAAAAAGCGAATGGCTTGGCCATGTTGTTATGTGCAACAGGTCACTTGACCGCAGTCGTCAGAAGGAGAGGGAGGGTCGCCTAAATGAACATACAAAAGAAAAATTTACTCTTAAAAAAGGCACATTTTCTGTACACAATGACTATCTCTGTTGTCTTTCGTCACTCATAATGTTTATTTTCTGTCTTGTGCACTAAGCAGCCACAGTGTTTGCACAAACAACAATTTAGACCTTGAGGTAAAAGAAAACTTAATCCAAATCAGAAGTGCCTGGACTGAAGATGATGTGGCAGTGAGTTGAATTCTGACCATATGCACTTTTCACATGAGGTCTTTTGTATTGAGCATAATGAATACAGTACATTAAAATACATTTTAAAAAATCTTTTTTTTTATTATGTCATTTAAATTTAAGTTTTCTGATAAATTGACCAAACACAATGAGATCAAACATACTTTCCATGTCCCAATCTGTCTCTTCTATCCTAACCTGAATGTAAATAAAGCCATTGCAGTTAAATGATCCAGATGGGCCCAAGTAGGTGCTGCCTAAAGTAAGTATTAATTAATCAGCAGGGCACCTCTGCAATGCAGATTATAGTTGGAGGTGCTGACTCAACAATCTTGAGAAAAAAGACAAAAGACAATCTATTTGCGGTTGTGGCCAGTCTGGCCTCCTTTTCCTCTTATTTCACTCCTGTATTCCCAGATGTCTGTCTACTTTCTTCCTTATTTTCATCATGTACCCTCAGGATTTATCTGCTGCTTAAAAACATTTTAGTCAGCAGGGATTAGAAATGTAAATGTTCTGTTTTTGGAGGACAACATAACACAAAAATTTCCTTAATGATGTAAGCATACTCTTTTTTCTGTCATAATCATCATGAAAATTTATGTGAATATAAGCCCACAGGCATGAAGGTGAGGAAGCAATAGGTTATTTAGATTAAGAATAACATTTTTATATTATAAAAGTTAAATGATAACTGGTGACAGCAGTGATAATTACCGCGTCGGTAGGAAAAAAACAAAGCATGATGGGGATGTTTTCTGCTGCGTCAGGATGAAATCTTTGCATTGTTATAAATAATGTCACGCTGGCTGCTGGGAATATAGAAGGAACAGTTTTGATGTTCAGGTGAAACATGTAGTTCAGTCTTATTCTTTCCAGCTGCAGATAATCAAAAATATCAGGACACTTTTTCAACTGCTGACTCACAAAAAGTTCTGCAGGGTTTGGTCTATCCTCTCTGTGACTAATGTAAATCATTGTACCCAGGCATTAGTCAGGGCTCCTTTCATTACCTCTAGCTGTTTTGAAACACAACTGTGAAGCTCATTATTGGGACACAAAAGAACAAGCACATCTCGCCTGTGCTTATTTCCCAGCATTGGCTTCCTGTTAGATTAATCGATTTAAAAATCTTACTGCTCACCGTTAAAGCCTTAAACGGCCTTACTCCCGAATACACCTCAGATATTCTAACCTGGCATGTGTCCGTCTGACTTCTGGAATCCACAGGTGGTTCCTTACTAACTATTCCCAGGTCGCAGTTTGTGACAAAGGGAGATCATGCTTTTCCCATTTGTGCCCCAACATTATGGAATACTGCCACTGAACAGAGGCACATAACACCCCGATCTTCCTTCAAAAATCCCTTCTTAAAACTTTCCCTTTAGGGAGCACCTTTTTAATGTCTGATAGATTTTATCCCACTTTGCTATCGCTGTGATACAGATAAGACTTTATTGTTTTCCTTCAGCTTTATTATATCTCACAAAGTTGTCCAAGATTTTTGTTTCAGGATGTTTGAATTAATTTTGATTTCATCATTATCATAAATAATAATCTTTACTCTGTCAAAAATCAGGAAAAGATTATCCACATTCCTGCTCTGGCTCTGAAGCAACATGTAGCTGTTTTTAGAAAAGCTGCTCTGGAGCAGGGATTCCTCCAGTGGGTTGTTTGAGCTAGTGAGCACTTTGTAAATGAGGACGGTGTGCAGTGCAGGGTTTGAGTCTGGGGAAAATCCGAGGTTGAACCAGCAAGCTTTTGAATGAAAGATGACCATCCAACCTCCTAAAACTACCCAAGCTACAGGTAGTATGTCTTTAAAGGTAGCCATTGAATTAAAAGTTTGGAGACCTTACGTTGAGGAGCGTAAAATAATCTTGATAATAACACAAGTTTTCATACATTAAATCCGACAGCCACTTTTAGTTTCCACAACATCTTAAAGTATAACCCACCTGTGTCACAGAAATGCTCTTTGAAATCTCCAGTTAATCATTCACTTTATATTGACCATCTGGATTTCACTCATACAGATTTCTCAAGGCCAAACACTGATGCCAGGAAAACAAACATTCCCACGACTGATTCACTTTGAGGACATACTTGTTTTCTTTGTAAGATCAGCTGACCGACTGATAGTATGAAGTTGTTAAAAAGTTACGGTAAGCTTTTTTTCCCCCTGAATGATGACGTGTGTATAGCACTTAGAGTAAATATATAAACAGAGCCAACCTGTTGAGAAAGAATGGGAATTTCTTTATGTCGGAAAGTAGAAACACTATCTCCTGAATATTTAGTTTGACTGAAAAATCGATTATAAAAAAGAGGCAAAAAAGGGGAAATAAAGGTATAGAAAATGTGACGTTACCTCATACCGTGTTGCATGCTGGGATGGAAGCACTATCTTGTGAGAAATGTGTTACCTTTATATTAAACCAATGCTTCCTTTGTTAGATTTTAGTTTGTTTGGGGGGGGAAAAAACAATCAAAGTGTAGAGAAAAGAAGAGATAAAGGAGGAAAAAAGGAGAAAGAAGATGGACCGTACTGGGAGTAACTAAATCACACCCCTTTATGCAACATCCGCTAATAAAACAACTGATATTGTGCTGATTTTTTGTTTTGGGATAATTCATTAAAATAAACAACTTAGGATACTTTTAGGGATGTGTTAATTTTATGGCGTCATGTGTTGTAGACTTTATTAGTCACTATTTACAGTAAAGATGCGTTTAATATTAAAACGAGTTAAGAATAGTTTAAAAAAATTATTAATGTAGTGGATAGATGTGTTTAACATTTGAATATAAGGAGTAGAAGACTGAGGTGTAATCAGAGTTAACTTTCACTCACATTTCTGATGAGGTAAACAATGTGTTCAGAGCATTTTTATACACATAATGAAAAAAGAACTCAAAGTATTAGGGCTAAATAGCTGCGTGACCTTAAAAAAGGAAAAAAAGAAGTCTTCAGTTTGCCAGGAACCATAAATATTGAGTTGTAGAACAGAAGCAAAAGGTCATATTGTCTGTTGAGTCAAGATTTCCTTGTTTCAGATCGATGTGCACATCAGGCTGAGAATAGGTGCTGCACCCCTGATGTGTAGCACCTGCTGTAGAATCCGGAGGCTGCGTTGTGATGGGGTTGCTTCAGTTGGTCGGGTCTGTTCGGACTGAATAAAGAAATAATTGCAGCTAACAGGCACATGTTGCAGTGTTTTCCAATGACCCACATCCCTGCAGGTTTTAGATGTTTTCCTGCTCAACACACCTGATTTAAATTAAACGTATCTCCTAAACAGCTTATTCTCAAGTTCTGCACAAGCCTGTTAATGAGATCTTCATTTGAATCAGGTGAGTCAGAGTTGGAAATAATCTACAACCAGCAGAGCTGTGATTCCTGAGAAAACTGAAACTGTCTGTTCATTATCTTGACATGTTGTGGAAATTATAACAAGTATGACAACTCAGTAAGGACACAGTAACACTTTTGTTTTGCGTATTTATTATCAGGCGAAGAGAAATCATTCAAAAAGACTAAAATTCTTGAAAACTGAATAATGTTTGAGCATCCTCAGTTTTTCACTGAGGCATTCATATTTTGTGAATTAAAAAGAATTAAATGTTTCCTGGGTCCCACTTTTTGACCTAAATATGTATTAATTTATGTTTAATTTATCAGCTACGTTTATGGTTGATGCTTTTTAAACAATAAATTCATTAATATCATTGGAAGTATAAAAAGGAAATGTTGAATGCACTTGAAGATTAAACCATAAATAATGTACTGTGTATTGCTTCATGGAGCTCGGACACCAGTTAGAAACATCCTCTATTTACTAATAGAAACGATTAACTGAAAAACAAAATCAAATGCAACGGACAATATATGCAGTGAGGTGGATGTATTCTATTTCCTACATGCAAGGAAGTGTCATTTTTGTTCCTGTGTATATTAAAATATCTAACAGCTCTACTTTTCTGCCAAATATATACAGTATCTGTGCACACAATCAACAGGTTGTCATGTAGAATGCTTACACATTGATTTGGAAACCTTTTCCTTAGGAAAAAGAATAAACAACTTTACCATGCAAGGAGGTAACAGGTATTATTAACGGCAAAATGCTCTGAGAATGTTGGAAAAAATATACAATGTATATACAACAGCCATTGCTGCGGAACTTTTGTTGTAGACATACTTCAGTAAAGCCAAGATAATGCACAAATACATGCTCTTTGCATAGAAAGTGACAAATGTGAGAGCCCAAGAATCAAAAGAGGGGAAAAAAGCACCCACTAATAATGTCCAGTTTTAAACACTGTATGTTGTATGACAAGAACTCAGTATCTTGCAGGGGGCTCTATTCCAGTTACTTCAGTCTGTGAGGTCCAGACACCACGACTGCTCAGTGCTCTGAGTCTGAACGCCAATACTGGACCTTCGCGACGACGCACTTTCGCTGTCCCTGCTTTCCATGGAGTCCCTGTTTCCCAGCAGGCACTCCAAACTGTCGTGTTCTAAGGCAGCTGGGTCGCCCAGTGGGAGACAGGACTCTAGGACATCCAGCTGTGGTGATCCTGAATCCAGGGAAGAGACAGTCGGCTGGCAGAGAAATGTGGGTGAAGAGGTAGAGATAGTATGGATGGAGGGGTGTGAGCCCCCGATTTGGAAGATGGAGGTATCCTGGATCAGATGATGAGATGGCGAGGTGGAAATCAGAGCACAAATAGCCTCATTTGAGGTTTGCTGTGGGAGGTTGAGGTGGGAGTATGAACCGGGTGATGTGTCCAGAAGGCTTTGGGTGGATGTACCTGTAGGAGCACTGGACAAAAGGCAAGAGAATTCATCACTATCACTGGGAGGCTGCAGGCACAGAGTGGGCTGGGACTGGCTGATACTGGTTGGACTAGCACTGAGCGGTCTCGAGTCTTCATGTCTTGCATGGCGTGCTAGACCAGGACTTTCACCCTGATAGCCTGGACTGATGCCAAGAAGAGAAGGGCTGGTCCACAGATGTGAAGACATCCGGTCAGAGCCACGGCATGGGCCTAGCTTAGATACAGAGTTCACAGATAGTGACAGGCAGGAGTTGGTGGGTGGAGTCGAGGGCTGGTGACTCTCTGTTTGGGTCATCCCACTGCAACTCCAATGACCAGTAACTGGTGCACTTTGGTGGCTGTGGGCTTTGAGGCTGCTAGGATCGTTATGGTGGCAGAGAGTTGAAGCAGGGTTGAGTGACATGCCAGCGCTCGATTCTGTGGGAGGGCTGGAAACCATTTGGACTGAATACGGATAGGAAGGGATTGAAGGGCTGTGGTAATGTACAGATAGGTGAGCCTGGAGGAGATGCATCATCTGGTGCAGACCCTTAGTGAGTTCTGATACTTCCTGGTTTAATGCGCCCATCTGTGGAGAAAGTGAATAATGTTGTTCATGACACCGAAGCACTTGGAATATATCCGACCGAGCCGTAAGATGGTAAAAGTTACATGGACAACACTGAAATGCAAGAAAAACAGTTTTATCCCAAAAATTCCGCATGAAAGGAAAGTTTACTGATATCTGTTGAGATGTATATAGAGAAGAAACTAGGCAGAAAACGGGAAATAAGGGAGTGGAGTAACAGTGAAACGGTGCATGCTCTATATGGGGATATTTTTTACCAGTGGAGATGCAAAGAACAACTTTTGATATACAGTAAATCAAAAAAGTGCCAATAATAGGTCCTGTTTTGCAAACAAAGAAATGGTGTAAGGAAAAGGTGGATGATCAACACAGGTCCTTTGATTAGAAGAGTGAGGAAAGCTTGAAATAAAGAGTCAAACCACTGTCTCAAACGGAGGAATTTTGAGGAATTTAAAGAGGTGTTTTAGTTTAAGTACAGCCAGAGATGTATTTCCATTTATTCCCATAGAATCATCGCAAAATAACTTGAAGACACAAGCTGTGACGAGATGAATATAGAGCAAATCTAAATATGCATGGAAATTAAATTCATGTTTAATCACATCAATTTCAAATCTGCATTAAGTAACTGTAAATTACCTTAACATTGAGTTGGCTGATGCTTTGCCTGACTTCCTCGGTCTCCAGCAGCAGGGCTTGAGCATTAGCTGGAGTGGACTCTGAAAAGATGAGAAGGAGAACACGTTAATATTCATATAAATATTTTCTTTCTTTTTTTTTTTAGCTTTATAGGTTTTCTGAAAAACAGGAAGATGGAGAGCTATTTACTGTATTCTGATTATTACACAAATGAATGCAACCAGATCATAAATTATTGCCAAATTTTCAAATAAAATAATTATTAGTGCTTCAAGAAAGGACTTCTTTGGTTCTTTGATTTCATGATGACTGAGAATCTTTGCAGACTTTACTGTATATCTACCTTTTATGCTGAAAATATTTCAAATGAGTATAATTATGTTGCTGTTGTTTGTTGGAATTTTAAAGATGGATGCTAATGAGGATGCTTTTGACAGATGCTGACAATCTGGAAACGACAACAACTAGAGATGTAGGCAGGAGCCACAACAATGAAACGTCAGGAGTTACTTTTTACATATCTGCTGTTTTCTGTACTTCTGCAGTGAGTTGATAGAGATGTCCATTACCAAAGCCCTTGCTTCCATTAAGTAAATTAGCTGGACCTCGACTGAACTGAACATGATAGTCACCTGAGAAGGTTTGTGATCATCAGTAAATACTGAGATGCTTAGAACCCTGATCTGACCTCGTTTGTCCTTTAACATGTTCGTTGACTCTTTGGACACTTGGCTGTCATTTTCATTCTGCTGTGTTCTCAGATTTCCCCAGAAGGAGGCAGGTCCACCCTGTGGTATCCACTGTTTGAACTCTTGAATTTACCTCCAGCCATCTGGCACCCATTTGACCTTCGCAGCTGGAGGCGGTTTGACTTACCTTGAGATCTGCCACCTGTGCTGGCGTTTGGCCCACTGTGCTCCACGGTGAAATGGAATGTGTGCCCATTGTCTTCAATGCCATCTACAACCCTGGCAGGAGAGGGTCAGGAGAAGAGAAACAAGGGTCAATGTAACAGTAGAGCTTTTGCAATTGTCATTAGAGCCTTAAGACGACTGAGGAACGTGCCATGGGAGCTGCTGCTGGCAGAGACCCATGTAAGTTTAAACTTGAAGAGAGGATCCCAGTCTGAAGGGGAGGGGGGGACACTTGAGCCCTTTGAACCGGGCCTTACCCATATCTATATCTTACTGGGTTACTTTGAGATACATTATGAACACAGATGGTTGGTGAGAATAAGAAGCTCTAGTAATGAAATGCAGTGACAGCTGGTGAAATATGCAAATGCACCTATTTACATAAGACACATGACGCAGGTTGCTGTTACATGAATTTAGAAGATCATTGCAGATACAGCATATTGAGAAAATCTCAGAGATACGTATATATAGGGCTATTATCTTACAATATAAATTAGATACCTGGTCTATAACATTTCCTAAAATATATCACAGACTGGGCATCCAGTCTGCATTCACCAATATTACATCATGTTTACTGGGGATATCTGAAAGAGACACAAAATCGCGAAAGTACTGTTTTAAAATTTGTTTGAAAAGGGCAGAACAGCACAGTGGTACGTTTAATGAACCAAACCAGTATGGGGGGATTTTCAAGTGGACATGCTTTGGAAGACTGCATAGGAAGAAAGAAAAATCACCATCTTCTTACTCACATCATGAACCAAAAGTATGAAATATATATATTTTGAGTGCAGTAGTAAAAACACATTTTCACAAAGTGCCATTCAAGATTATAACAATAAATATTTTACAATTAACACTTCGCTTGTTTTCTACTGGTTTTCTGATATTTGAATTTGACAACAGCTTTCACAATACCTGGGGCTAAGATCTGGAGGTGGAAAACAAGTGACAGTTGGGATGAGCAGCTTTGAAGGCTTTTGCACAGCTCCAAACTCTCCCTGGGCTGAAGTCGAGGCTGTATTTGCACCTGACACAGGAGTGCTGTGGTCTTTTTTTGATGGTGGCTGAGGGGATGGGCTCTGCCCGAGGAAACCGCGGCTGAGGTTTGGGGAACGGCAGCGTCGCAGGGCATTGAACTGCCTCAGCTCGTCCCCTAACAGGTTACCTAGCGACGTGCGACGAACAGGGCTGGTGAAGTTGGGCAGCAGGAGGTTACGACGGGAGCGTGTGGCTGGAGAGAGGTGGAAGGAGTCATCAGGGTCATCTCCCTTGGTCTCCACAATAGAGGGAAGTCTGGGTTCCTGCTAAAAGAAGAAATAAAGCATTAAGACTTATTAATGACACTTAAAACAAGAAATATAATATGTTGATTTTTTAATAACATTTCACAGTACTCTTTAATCTGATAAAAAAATTATTATTTTCAGTTTAATGAGTCACAATTGATGAAATGCACAGCTTTTATCCTCTTAAATCAGTTATGCAGTTATACTTTATGATTTATATTTTTTTTCACTGTCAAGTAACAGTCCCCCTCCAGCCAAAAGCGAGGAGGGATGTCAATGTGACATCCAACTTTTCTGGCCTGACAGCGTTATGAGAAGATAACTGTGCCGGCTCAATTTTCCTAAACAACACTGAGCAACATGAGTAATGGAACAGTATCTTGCAAAAAAACATATTGGCAATGACAGGTAAAATATGAGTTCCCCCACTACTTAATCAGATAAGTATTTTTTTGGTTAATTGTCATTTAAAAGAGCATCACATATCTTCTACAAAGTTGAAGATAAAGGTTATATGATTTATCGCAGGACTTTAGGTATCCAGGATTCAGTGTTTTCAATTTGGGAGTGTGCACTTGAGAATCAGTCACAGACTGGGTCCCTGACGAAGACACAGTTATGTCTGCATACTGCTGGAAGATGGGCAGAGATTTCAGTTTTTATTGGCCCCACAGTACCATTTGCAGTTTGCACCAGTGTGGTCATTATTTAAGACATCCAAGCTTTAGTATCATAATAAGGATTAATCTTATTTCATAGGCCCACGTGTACCCGAGCAAAGACTGACTGCAGTGTGGGACTGCAGTTAAAACTTCAATTTTCCCTTAGACAGTTGGCAAAGTACTTTGATAACATCTTATCAGCATTTCAGAACATATAATAATCAGACTAGAATATTTTATGTAGAACTCATTCTTGTTTTTGTTTGTTTGTTTTTCGTAATGTATCTCAGAGTTCATGGATCTTGTTTAGATGAGGTCATCCGTGACCCTGCACCTTTTGTGGCTGAACTGAAAACACTGGCTGTCCCTGGACTCCTGTGCTCACAGTATGAGTGGCTTGAGAAGGAACATGCAGTAAACTAGACCTGTGTTCATGTTTAGCTTTCCAGATAGGATGGGAATAGCTCCACCACATGGTGACCAAACCAACCCATTTAAAACAATATGCTAGTCAATAAAATCACCATTTAAATGTTCTTGTTTTTATAAATGATTTATCTTTATCTTATTTACATATTTTGTTAATGGCTTAATCTCTCCATTCCTTATTGCAGTCTTGTTTTCTTGCTATAAGGTCTGGATTTTCCCAAAGTTCACTTGTCATTGTTTCTCCTAAGCATGTCACCCAACTTCAGATATTTTGAAACTTTCCTTCTCTTAACCTTGAGCCCAACTTCCCTTTAAAAGAAGTCCATTGTGTCTGCATTTGATACGGTTGACCACCATATATTACTCAGACGACTAGAGACCTGGGTGGGCCTCTCTGGTACTGTATTA
>JBBBVU010000023.1:10835339-10845617 GCA_037177055.1 Atherinosoma microstoma | reverse complement strand
GAGTACATTTCAGAGCCTGTACTTTTTACTTTTACTTGAGTAGATATTTGGATCAGTACTTTTTACTTTTACTGAAGCTGTTTTTTTACATAGGTATTTTACTTCTACTCAAGTAAGAAATCTGGGTACTTTTGCCATCTCTGATATTATGTCATTATTTTTAGGTCTCAACAGTCACATTTTCAATTGAACCTGACACTATCAATAACAGTCATATCAATAACTGATCTCTGTACAAACTCTGATCATTTTGTTTGATTCGTACATTAGATAAAGACTGCCTTTGAGTCTTATTTTTCACAAAACTTTTTACTACACCTCACAAATGTAAATCTATGAATATATATTGCTGTTTTCCAGCAAACTGTCTAAAACTTGCTAGTTTTGGGAAAAAAAGTGACTGTTTAATCAATAGAGCAAAATTTTATTGTTACACGTTGAAGTAAATGTTTTTTTAAGTTTAACTTACACTCTTTCCTTCGTCTCCATAAGCCTGTAATCTCACTGGTGCAGGATATATTCAGGGCATTCTGCAGGGAGTAGCGGTTCAGACAGCCTCAAGACCCAGACAAAGTCATGCACAGAGGGCCCTCAGGAAACTCTTGGCATACCTGTTGGGGTATGTGTTGTATGGTTATTAAGTTATAAATTAGATGAATTTTCATACTTTTATGGTTTCTATTGAGCATACATAAAATGTGTTCTTCCTTACTTGCAGCTTTAAGGTTTGAGCTCCGTGGGCATCATCCAACATTCTCCACAGCTGCACTGAAATACAAGCTTACAAGTCTTTCATTGTGCATATTAACATTTGCCTATTTATTACCTTATTAAGAGCAATACAGTTATCTTAGCATCCGGCTTTTCAGCTGCAATAAAAAGTTCAGCACAACAGCTATAAAACAATTAAGATCTACAGGTATAGTGCAAAAGTACAAAAGAAATCTGAATATTAAACTAATTTCATGATAATGGTATTTTTTTTTTCTTGTTATGTGCTGGCAAGCATCTTGCTTTTGCTGGGTTATGCTAGTTAATAACAGCTATTGCTAAATTGAAAAGAGAAAAAATTACCTTGCTGTCGGTGACTCAGAAGTACAAATGAATTATCTGGATAGGTCTTTGTCCTCTGGCTCCAAACTGGTATTTCCCTTGTGTTCAAGTCCAGTAAAGCTGGAAAATGGGCCATTCATTTTTTGTGGGTGTGGTATTTGATACTTCTGGGGGTTAGTAACTTTCCCATGAATGGCAAGACGTATGCCCTCTCAGTAGAAATATGCTGACCATCTCACACAAGAGATTACTGCTTATATTTTGAGATTTTGAGCCATAGTTTTGTATACTTGGAAATTAGGGGGTGTTTTTTTAGTCATCGAAACTTTCCTGGATGTGTAACTACACTGTTTTCTGAAGTGTAAGTAAAAATGTATTTATTTCTACTTTACTCTGACTTTTAATAACACATAAAGTGAGTATCCTGAACTTTTTTTTAAATAATAGAAAGAAAATAAAATGTAATAAGGATGCAGTACATGATGGTAAAAAAGTAGTTCATAAGGTTCCCCATTAGGAGAGCTATTGACCCAGTTAGTGAGCTAACTCCAGGGACTGAACTGCTCTGTCTGTGCTAAATTAGTTCCAACCTGTAGGGGAAGACCTTGCACAGGCCCTCCCACAGAACTCACCGGTACAGAATGTCCCAAAAAAACAAGGGGGGTTACCTCAAAAAGGCAACATGCAGTTAAAAACCAGGTGCTTATATCCATGTTGTAAATGCACCTATCACACCAATTATGCCA
This sequence comes from Atherinosoma microstoma, assembly GCA_037177055.1. Taxonomy (NCBI): domain Eukaryota; kingdom Metazoa; phylum Chordata; class Actinopteri; order Atheriniformes; family Atherinidae; genus Atherinosoma; species Atherinosoma microstoma. The sequence continues at coordinate 10,843,818 of JBBBVU010000023.1, read as the reverse complement.
TGGTCTTGCCTACTCAGTATTTGATAGCAATCCACACAACCCTTTATATATTCATCATAACTTACAAGTATGTTCTAAAAAGCATGTATGAAGGAAAGAATAACATCTCAGAAACAGTAAAGATGGTGAATTTGCATTGAACTCACATGAGGTAGCCTGGGTGACCTGGAAAATCTGTTGAGGCCCTGCAGTGACAAAAAGAAAACAACAGGAATAATATAATCAATTAAAAGATGACTGGATATGTTTTTGCAATAACAAAAGCTACAACAATGTATTTTGTTTCAAACAGTAGGGCCACAGTTTAGATGTCCTCAGTCACTGATCTAGTCTTTGCCACCCTGTATTTACTCTACACCTAATGGGGTCGAGATTCCAGACAGATTTAGTTTTTTCTACTGGTGTGTAGAGGAATTAGTATAGCAGAATATTATAAATGAAACCGCTGTGGTGCGAAACCTTTCATCATGTGTGAAAAACATGCCTCTCACAACACGGCTTAATGTGACAACACAAACCCTCAGTCTGTTGCTCCAGCAGTTAAGTGCCATGCAGAGTCTTTGATCAAGAAAACAGAGATTTCTTAGTTGCTGAGGCACAATGCTGTGTTTAAAAATCAATAATGAAAGCAAATTAAACTAAATATCACTTCAGAAAGTGGTGAGCTGTGAGAAGCAATTCTGTGAATCTGTGAAGACAAGGACAAATTATCCTCATAAGGAAAAGTAACCCCAGGGCAGGACGCAATGATTATCTAGCCAGCATGGAATATGGGTGCCAAATGATACTTCATGAACGCCAACAACCAGTTAATGAGGCACTGATGTCACAGGTGTCCCACATTGCAAAGTAGGTTTGTAGAGATTTTACTCTGGGTCTTTTCCTCTAACGCATGAATGTCTTATCTTGTGTTGCATAAAAACAGGCTCTCTTTATCATTGTGGCTATATGTAATCCTTAATCAGTGTGTCTCATACAGCATGCTAATTGAAAAGCTGTTAGGATTTTTCATAGCATTTGCATAGCTTATTTCACATAGAAAATGTATTTTATGGGATTTGTTTTAACTCCAGTTGTTTACAAAAATACCTAGAAACAGATACACACAGGTGGAAAATAAGGCTTGATTAGGAAAATGTTTGGCTATGTTTGTGTACATTTATTAAGAAAGTAAAGATAGTATGAAATTTGGCACAGATTAAAAGCCAAGGCTCAGACTCAATATAAATTCATCCCAATGACTGATTTATCATTGGGAAAGGATTTACAGTGTAGTGTAATCTGACAAATTCAGTCACCTGAGACAGCTGTTATGAGACTTTGTTGTCATTTCTTCTCTCTACACCTTGAACCCCCTTAAGGTTGGTATTTCTAGCCAGTCCTGTATGTGAAAACTATGAGCTAATTCCTAAAAGCTTTTCATTTTTTGCATCCCAACCTTGGGCTTCCTTTATAAACTTGCTTATCCCCATAACTCTCTGCTGACCATCTTGTTCTTCACACTCCATGACTACTGACTACTTAACGTTCCTGTTGCGACATGATCATTAGAGTCGAACAAATTTTGATTTAGTGCTGGATCCCTGGTGCCGGAATGACCTTCCCATTCTACACAGGGTAGCACAGTTATCCTTTTTCTCTCAAAACTCACTTCCCTTAAGAAATAAGCAATGTGCCTCAAACCATCCAAAATCATTCAATCTGATCTTTAACCTGTCAGCATTTATGTATCCTTACTTTTTAAGTTGCTATGTAAGATTATGTTTACAAGCTAGTATATGCATGTATGTTATTCAGTGTTAGGCAACTATTTAGAATAGGTTTATAACATTTTTAACTCTACAATTTATCAAAGAACCAATAAAATAATTTATATTTCACCTAAATAGTGAAGGACAGCTAACCGATGTGCTGAAACTCAATATAAATCTAAAGAAGTGACAGTTCTCATAACTTAATACATTTGCCCCATTTAATTTAAAACAGTAATTTTAAAAGCATCTTCATAGTAATAATAAAAAACTACAAAAATACAGTTTTACCTTATTTGACTTTCAGTTGAAACCTATGTTGTTAAAAGCGATCTAAAATAAATCTCCTTTTTAATATTACCTGACAAAAAAGCACAATGAAAATATTTAACCTTTTAATTCATTTTAATGAAACAGTTATAGTAATGATATGATTATTGATACAATAATAGCAGGTTTCCACAAATGTTTTAATTAGATACATTGTGATCACTGCAAAATCTGCTCCACCAAGAGGTAGAAAGGGAAACTAAAGGGTTTTAATCAGCAACAATGTAATTAAAAAACCCAGAAAACCCCCTACAAATTTTCTATTTGGCAGTTTGTTTTTATCTTTTAGAGAAGACAAAGTATTTTTTTTGTAAACCTTAAACTTCAATAGACATCTCTTCAATCTGGTTCTGTCACTAAGACTGACTGATTGCTGTGTAGTCACCATACAATCCAGAAGTATCTCTTGAGACTAAAAGAACTCTACATCATACAAAACCTCCACGCTCTAACATCTCAGTGCATGGATGTGGATCCCAGTTCATTTGTGAGTGTTTATGTGTGTGTGTTGAGAGCTGGCAGACAGGCAGCTCATCATTCCTTCATCCGGTCAGGGGGGGGGGTGACAGCGCCCTGTTTCTGTGCTTGATCGTGAACCCTAAGCAGCTTGTGTGAGTGACGAGCTAGTGCTTACGATCAGCCCAGAGAAGGACGTCTGAAACCGAACTTAGGCTCAAAATCAGTAGCTCTCATATTCGTGGCATCGACACCCCTAAGAAACATTCTTCCCACACAGAGGTCTGATGATCTGCTCTTCATAAACTAGCCTTTCTGCAATAAATGCCCAGATTCTGTGAGGTGCAATGTTTGACTTTGATGTGTTATTATGAAATTAAACCAATATGCATAATCATTCTGCTTTTGAAGCTCTCATTAATACAGCTGAAACTCTGAAGCTGAAAAAGACATTTGCTAATTAACAGCACAGATGACTTGTCCTTCATGTTCCACATTAAATAGAAAAGAACAAAAAGAAAAAATGAGATGATTAAACTAATGAACAGCAAAACCTCACAAACAAACAGTGCTAATAAGAAAAGAAAGTGTTTTGGGAGTGTTGTCACGTTTGTCAGTCACACATCACAAACATTCTGTCTTTAATTTGTTTTGATTGCACAGTTTAAGAAAATACCATGCAAACCTGCTATGAAACTTGAACTTTTTCTGTTATTAATTAAACTGTATTATTCCCATATTGGGAATCAGGATTCATCTATCAACCAGTTCATATATAAACAAACAAAAAACCCTGAAAGCATGGAACAGCATATGGAACAGCAGGTGCATTTTCTCTACATTTAGAGGAATTGCTTGCATTATTTCATGCCCACAAAAGAGTTAAGCAGACAGCTTAAGTGGAGATATGAAACTTGTTCCAAATGTGTTATCAATATCAGACTGTTGGTAACAACAGGTGAACCTGAGCTAAAGAGCTTGGAGTATGGATTACTTATGTCTCCAGTGGCAAATATAATTCAAATTTAATTGTAAATTTGCCACAATTGATTGAATCTGGAGCTCCAAATAAACTAACAGGAAAAGGGAGGACTTTCATTTTTCCGAAACAAAAATAGAAGCAGCTGCAAGAAGAGCTGTAAGGTAAAGGAGAGAAACTAAGTGCAAATGCAACCAAGACCACGTTGAAAATAAAGAGATGTGGATAACTCATATAGTAGGTGACAATGTGTTTGTAACAGAGAACATTAGAGAGAGGAAGCCTGTGATGTGAGTTCTTTGTAACCGTATCTCAGCAGGACAGATACTGTAGTTTTAATATTGTGCAGCACGATCCATTGCAATTATTTGTTCTTGTAATTGAGAGCAATCAGTGAAACTTTCTCTTTGCCAGCCTGAAAAAATATCCATCATAGTGCCAAATCACAACCATTCCCATGCTGAGAAATTTAGATTCGGCAATTAACCGAACATGCATGTTTTGGAAATGTGGTAGGAAGAAGGATTCCTCCGAGAGAATACACAATTTCCATACAGAGAGGCCCCAGATGTAATTCAAACGAAGAATTTTTTTTGCTGCAAGGGAATAGTACCAACCACCACACCATCCGGGTCCAGGATCCATAGTTGAAAATCCATGTCCTAAATTGGACTTAATGCACAAAGCATTTGGCGCCTCGTACATGCATGCAACAGTTCCTCTTTCATGACTGGAAATGTGATGCTGTCATTAAGAATTTTCAAATCATTGCCTTCATTTTTATTGACATTTTATACAGCAACATTTATGGACACAGGGATATAAGCTGTATATTTATTTACAGTAGTTTTAAATCAGGGTTAAAAACTTTTCCATTTGCCACCTTTAATCAAAACAACTGATAATTAACTTTTATTTCTTACATTATATCCTATCTTATTTAAATTTTTTTCTGTTCATATTTTGTTTATTTTATTTCTTTTAAAAGTTTGTTTTTAATGTACTTTTTAATGCTTCTTCTGCATGCCGCTGTAATGCTTCTAATGTTTTACGTAAAACACCTTGAATAGTCTTGTACATGAAATTTGCTGTACAAATAAACTTTCCTCTCCTTGCTTACATGAGCTCTTTGCATCTTTGCCCTTGCTAGGTAGTATATACTTCTTATATAATGCTGTGTTTAAAAACTGTTAAAGATAACACCGGGTCCAGAAAGAACATTTTTGTCTGGGTGTAATGCCATCCTGCTGTGCTTTGGGGAAGTGATATGGCTCCCTGACAGTGGTACCCACTCATGGTAATTAGCCTCTGGTTGCTGTGGTAGAACAAGTGTCAAGGAGAGTGATGAAATCACCTTAGGGGGCATAAATGTCAAGAAGAGAGATACGGGTACCTCAGGGGGCACAAATGTGTTGCATAATTTGCCTCGTGCACTATTCCTCTGCCAAAGGGGAAACTGTAAGTGGAGAAGTTTGCTACAATACAAAAATCTAAAACAAATATAATCATTTTCTTACAAGATCAGTCTGCTATGTTGTAGTAAGTAACCAGGAGTGCTACTAATAAATTTACAGAAATACCAAATTGCTGTTTTATTCCAAAGGAAGGGGTATATTTGCAATGATTATGAAGCACTATTCATTCAATGAACTTTTCCTTTAAAGTAAAAGGGGAGTTTGGTATTAATTCATATTCTATCTAATACCAAATGGCAACATGGCAAAAAATAAAAAAAAGTGTTGCATTAAAGTTGATCAAAGAATTGCTCCTATACTTTGAGCATGTGCTTTTGGGGAGCAGGAGCACTAGTTTCAACTAATGCAAAAAAATTAATTTGGTGCCATCATCAATCAAACACCACTGCATGACTTTGGAAAAAACCAACAAAAAACATTGAATTCTTACTCTCCTTTTAATCTTGTGATAGATATAACATAAATTAGCATTTGTGTGCGTGTGTGTTTGATGAATGTGTATTCAGTACCTCATCCTGGCTGCCTTCCCGCAGGTTATACGTAAGGTTGTTATGAATGTCAGAAGCGAACACGCTTGCATACTCCGGGTAAAGCTCCAGTACTTCTCTCAGGCCGCGCACACTGATGTACTGAAGATCACAGTAGGTCAGCGCTTTCACATCAGCATTAGTCTTGATCACATGGTCAGTTCCAGGCAGGTCAGATCCAATTAAGTCCCCTTTTCCTAAAAATCAAAAATTTTAATTAGAACTCTATGGCTCAATATAAACCATTTTCATGTGATGCTAGAAATGTTTACCATGATACAGACCTAATATTGCCAGCACCATGCTATCTTTCAGCACCTCCAGAGAACCAGAGCATACAAAGTAGTTGGCATGCAGTGCATCACCCTGACGAATCAGGTACTCCCCAGGTACGCAAAAAGAGGTTTTTATATGAAGAGAGAGTGAGCGCAGGCAGCCACGACTGGCCCCCTTAAAGACCGGCAGCTGGAGGATGTCCTTATTCAGATGCATAGCTATGTCGGCCCGGAGCTCATCAGGGAAGTCGTGCAGGAGCTGGGGATATGTGACAGATGTAATGAGGTGTTACACCGACTGATCGTTTGGGAGTAGACAGTGTTGCCAGGAGTTACCCAGACAATGGTATACAAGCAGCCATGTGCTATGCTAAATCATAAAAAATTGCAGATATGGATTCTTAAACAAGCTAGTTTGTTAAAATCACCTCAAATTGTTACCGTGAAGTCACTTGGGGGCAGATAGCACCATGTACACAGAGGTATTACAGGACAATAACAATGGAAGGGACTCCCACCTCGTTGGCATCTATGCCATTGTTGACAGACCATGTGGTCTGGAAGTACTCCAACATGCGTTGTTTAAGCTGCTGGGACAGGCGGTGGACACGGATGAAGTCCTTTAGGTCTTTCATGCGTGTGTGGTAGAGAGAACGACGTGAGTACATCCGTTGGATGATGGCTGTCACGTTACCAAAGACCACGGCATGCATCAGTGCTGTGTGACGGATAAAAACAAGGAGCATAACAGACGGTAATGGTAACAATAAGGTCAAAATCTAACACTGAAATAGTAAAGTCTTCTAACTTATTGAGAAGGCTGTTTTGCAGTATGAATGGGTTAAACTGCAAGAAAAGAAAAATCGAATTATAAATGCCTCTAGAATATAACTTTATAGTAATCACTAGCCAGTCATTTATACTTGTTAAGGTTTATTTGCTTATTGGTCCACTAAGAGGCAACAGAAAATTACAGCTTTGTTTACATCACTGCTCTAACAAGCAGTAAAATAAACACATAATAATTATCTGCTGGGTTGTTGCACCCATAATTGCCACCTCAGCTAAAATAATCTGTTCTGAGAGATGAGGATGGCAGCAAGCTGTGTCTTCTTAAAGGCCAGCCAAACAATTCAGTCCAATCCCTTTAGAATCTTTTGCACTGGCATGCCAAAGAGAGACACCGTTTTGCCAGGACGCCAGAGGGAGAATGACAACCTGGTGTCAGACGTACCGCCGATAAGCATGGTGCAGATGGAGAAGATCTTTTCAGCATCAGTGTTGGCACAAACATTTCCAAAGCCCACACTGGTCAGGCTGCTGAGGGTAAAGTAGAGGGCAGCAATGTAGGAGCTGCGCACTGTCGGCCCGCCCACTGTGCTGTTAATGTAAGGAGTCTCCAGACGTTTGCCCAGCTCATGGAGCCATCCTTGAAAAAACAGATAGGAGGAAATAGCAGAACAGTGTCCAAAAGTTAAGGTTCTAGATGACAGTGACAGTACGATAGTGAAATATCTTGTGTTAGAGAAACACAAGTATGTCTTTTTTTGGTATCAGAATAAGATGGCCAAAAGTCTTAGGAAGCTGGTATGTTGGTGCAGGACTGGCCATAATTAGGCCTTTGAGAGATAAATAATATGAGGAAGTACAATTTTTACCTCACTTTAGACACACAAAAATGTGCAAAAGCAAGAACTTGCATTTTGAAATGTATACATATTACACAAGTAGGTAATGTGAATAAAAAATGTTTATTTTTCTGTGTTCAACAGTACAATGTGTCACAGAGATGTTTTTTGCCATCTGTGGCTCTTTACAAACCATACTAAGAAAAAGAAAGACGGTTATTTGTGGTAATTTAACCTAAACATGTTTATATTTTATTCATCTGACTTGGGGAAACTATAGCAGCGAGATCTCAGATTTTACTCAGATAATTTATACAATAGAAAAGCTCATAGACTCTTTATTGGATTCCATTTTCAAACGGTGACACAAAGAAGAATTGTGTGAGGGTCTTGCTGGAGTCCCCCCATCCCCCAGATCTGGTTTCAGACATTTCTCATTAGAGCAGCAGTAAGCTTTTCACCACCACTGAGCAGAGCTAGACGCCTAATAGGTGAAACATACTATTTATAGCTGGCTGGGGACAAAAAATAACAATGACTACTTGCTGAATTGGTTAGATGAAGTCTGTGGTATTTGTTGGATTTTCTGCAGGAAACGACTTGCATAACACCTGCTATAACTCAATCAAGTTTGTTTTAAAGCAGGAATAGAGTAAAAATTGATTAAAAGAATACAAATTAGGGAAAAAATGTAAAAAAAAAAAAAATCTGAATACTATCAGCATGAAAGTTCTCCAGTTAATTACTCCATCTTTTATACTAAAACCAGACTCACCTATTTCCCAGGTCTCATTGGTCCCTATCTCCTTGCGTCCAATCATGTACCAGATGCAGGCCATCCAGTGTGCCAGCAGGGCAAATACAGACATTAATAAGGTCAGCACCATGGCACTGTACTGAGAGTAGCGGTCTAACTTCTGAAGAAGACGAAGGAGGCGCAGGAGGCGGACTGTCTTGAGCAAATGAACCAAGGAGGTCTGAACGAGGCAGGCATATGAAAATGACAAAGAAATGAGAAAATATCAGTCCCTCTGCCATGCATGGCAAAAGTACATGTA
>JBBBVU010000023.1:10822042-10835239 GCA_037177055.1 Atherinosoma microstoma | reverse complement strand
ACGAGGCAGGCATATGAAAATGACAAAGAAATGAGAAAATATCAGTCCCTCTGCCATGCATGGCAAAAGTACATGTACATATCTGAAAAATAGCTTTTGATTCTTATATTTCTTTTTCCAGAAATCGCTGAATCTTACCAAATTATTATTGTTAAAAGCACAAGAAATTAAGTGGCTATATCTAATAAAATAATTACTGAAGAATTAGATCAATTAGAGTACACCAAAGTGTATATTTTTATGATAAAAACTACACTTAAATCACAAAAGAACAGAAATAAAGTGCATATCACAGATTAAACACACTGCAGAGTCTGTGTGCACTGTGTGTGAGCAGTAAGGGAAAAAAACTAAATTGAAAAAGAATCTACTGTGATCTCTCATCAGTTTTTCTTTTTCCTTTTTATCTAAGCACAAAATGAAAAATCCGGTTGTAATTGACTTTTTTTGCTTTTGGAAAGAAATATTGAAAAAACAATTCACTGAAACAAAACAAGTTACTTTATTCATCTTATTATTCTTCACGTGGAACGAACAAATGACATGGAAATTTAAATAAAATGGAAAATAAAATCATTGAAGCACTCACCACAGTAATATTGAAGGCATATAATAGGTCAAAGGGAAGTGCAGCCACCAAGTCCACAAAGAACCAGGTGGTGGCATAGTGTATGCAAATGGAGCGTGCCTCATACACCACCTGGCCTGACTGGCTCACATAGGTGGTACGAAAGTTCAGGATAATGTCTGCAAACACAAAGTGATTTTATCAAAATAACTTTTCTCCTGAGACTTTAAACAATTTCATGGCACAGTAACAGTATTCTGACTGTATTGATAAATCTAGAGGAAGATATCGTGAAAAGCAGGGAAGAAATGTAAAGTTTACACCACACCACAACAACACAGACCAGATACATTTCTGCCTTTGTGCATGCACAGTTTCAGTTATGAACCTACAGTTTCTCCATTTGTCTCTCTTTCCATCCATACATTTAAAAGTATTAGAGAGGAACATATCAATTTAAGCTTAAAAATGACAGCAGAAGTTGACACAAAGGCACCTGAGGAGCTAATGCATGACCAACCAATGAGAAATCACTAAGCAGCTGGAGTATGTCACAGTTTGAAGGCATCCATATGGATCAGGAAGTGTGCTAGACAGACAACTGACCTAACTGTCAGACTGTGGCAGTCCTGTGCAAGTGTGGTCTGATCTATTGAAGCCTCATCTGTCATCTCAGCTGTTGATATATGAACGAATGGCTTCTCATCATTTACATATTCCAGGGATGAAAAGTTAAGAGGGGTAAAATTATGAAAATTACAGACTCATTTTAATAAACAAACACAACAACATAAAACAGCACTAACACTGATATACCACTTCCAATTATGGTTTCGGGCTAAAATTAGCCATTCCAATATGTAATTAATTTGATATTCTTTTGACTTCTTGCTCTTTTCTTCTCCATTTTTCTTTTCCCGTCTTCTTGCGTTTCCTTGCTGAAGTAGCTACAATATGCGTTCAAAATGGCAGCTTGCTTATCTGCTTGCGATGCATAAAGCCAAACTCAGCTGCAACATCATGCACCGTTCCGGAGAAAAAAGTTGTGTAGTGCGGTTTCTCAGCCTCGGGACGCTGATGGGGTGCAGAAATGCACATAATTGATGTCACTGTTCCATCAAACGAGTCTGAACGTGGAGTTTTAAGTTTGGAAAGTTGTGTAATGCATCTTTAAAGGAAAAATGTATTCAAACAAATCTGAAAAATAAAGTTTAAATTTTATCAAGGTAATAGGCCTTTTAGAAACAAGTAAGTGCAAGGTTCTGGACGAAGCTAAGGGTATTTAGCATAAACGCCAAATCCTTTTTCGTCTTCTCTCAGTGTAGCATATTCAGGCACAGCCACATCATTTTGTCCCTTGTGTGCTTTCCTTTGGAGGTTTACCAAACATCCATGGGGAGAAGACACTCAGAGGGGCTTGGGGTATTCTAAGTGGAATCCAAAACCCAGGTTGCCTGAGATGAGGGTGACCTCCAGGGGAAAATGAAGACTAGGTGGTGCTTGTTTCCATGTTGTCATAGTTGGCAAAAAAAATCATAGCTTTAGGAGTAAAAATAACATTACAAAACCATATATCTACTACAATATATTTACTTTTCCCAAATGGGTTTTCAGTACTCACCTATAATAAATAGCATTTCCACTGCAATATCACTGACAATGGTGGAGCGTGCAGCTGTGACTGAGTCATCGTGTGGTGTGAAGCTGACATTGTAGGGCACAGTGACAGCCACATAGAAAGTAGCCAACAATATGAGCCAGTCCCAAAGGGCCTTTGACACACTGTAGTGGAGTAGAATGAAGCGTGACTTCTGCACCGCTGCCACCTTGTACTCTGGTACAGAAGACTTGTCAACCATGTTCTGCAAGAAAACACACACAAAAACCTTAAACTTTTTTATATTGAAATGGATGACAAAGGGGTCTACATACCTAAATTGAAAGTCCAATAATAGTGTCCTCTTAAATGTTAAACTTAAGCTGATAATCATACAAAACACACAAGACAAGATGCATAATGAATAATTCAATAACCAGATGGTCATGAGGTGGAGCGCTGCGAAAGTAAATATAATCAGATGGACATTGCTGCTCCAAGTTATTTCAAAAACAGACAATATAAATGTCAACACCCTCTCTTGTGCGCTGACCGCTGATGATTCACTATGGCAGCAACTCAAGTGAAACAGATATGGTAATGCTGCTGGTAATCTCTTTTTGACAGCTTTCCACAGACACTGATGAGCCTTTTGAATTTTTGTGCAGGAACAATATAAATTGACAGAGACAGAACTGTGTGCAGTGAAGGGGAAACTTATTACCAACAATAGCGCTAAATAATTTCATACATGGCTGAACCTCAGCCCTCCAAATGCTGTTAGTGTTTTAAGTCTCAGGTGGCACAGTAAAGTTGCACTGTAAAGGGGTAAAAAGAGTAACAACCTTAACCATCTGTTGCTTTTATTCTTAACTTTATGCTTTTTTCCCCCCATTTTGCAGAAAAATCAATCAATAAATAAATCAAACAGCAAAAAGCATTGCCGATAAGATGGGAGTCCATTCAGCACATAATAAGACTGCAGCTCTTCAACTGGGGCTGTGCACTTACCACAGACAAGAGGCAAAGCAAAGCTATCAGTGGGAATTGAAAGGAGAAATAAACAAGCAACGAACAATGTGGCCACTTCACAAACAGGCAAGCCGAGGAACAACAGGCAGACAATTAAAGCATCAACCTGTGGCTTCATAGATGACTTAGAGAAATATCTAACTTTTTTTAACCTCAAAAGTCAGAAAATTGGAAGCCTTTAAAACCGTCTGACAAAAATACATTTTAAGGTTCAGTAGAAAAAAGAGTGAAAGACTCTCTTATCAACATCTGTGGGAACTTTAATGACATTTCAAGTCATGTCAGTAAAAACTAGACAGTCTTTAATTTGCCCTACATCACAGAGATCATGATGTCCAACTAATCTCTGGCACTTGCTTTAGTCAGGAGAGCACATCCGAATGATTAGAAAAGCCTTTAATTTGGGAATGCATTTCACACAGCCACAGTCGGTCTTCACACATCATCAACTCCACCAGTAACCTGAAGTTTACAGCTACAACTACACCACCCAGCATGCTTTAGGCTTCACTACTGTTAGAAGACACTCTGTACATCATGACTCCAGCAGCAACTATTTCAAATTATTATAAAACATCATTTGTTTTGTGCAGAAGCCGAGAAAGGCCATACTAAAAATCCTTTTCAGTGTGTCATCATTTCAAGATAACAAGGATTGTTTTGTTGTGATAAGGAAGTTCATATATTTGATTAGTTTTCCCAAGGAAAACATATCTTTTGCAGTGTGCAAACAGTGGGATGGCCTGGAGGATGGTTTCTGATTGAAGCAGAATTGATTGAACTCATATCCATGACCACAGATATGACCGTTTGAGCTCAAGAGCAGACATTTTATCAAACTCAGTGTAGCAAGCAGAATTACACAAGTCTTCATTTTGCAGATCTTCCATAACTGTCATGATATCAATTATATTCAATGATGAAAGGAGGTGTTATCACAGAAAACACAAATTTATGAGATGACCAAAATCATCACATAACTAAGAGAATACATGCTTGTTTTTTTTATATAATGTGATTAACATAATGTAATGGTCGAGTAAAAATGAAGGGTCAATTTCTTGAGAAAACAAGATGAATTGACTCGTTATTAAGCAAAAATTACCTTTGTAATCTCAAGGGAACAAAAAAATTAACTCATGATCTCAGGATAACAACATCAGAATAAATAATTGCCGACATAAAGGCAGCTTTCAGCTTCTGTAGTTATGAATTCATGATCCAAAATATCGCTTACCTTATTCCCTGAGTGACTGCTCCTTAATAAGTGTGTATGAGGAGGAGTACAACAGCTGTCATCACACATTCTTGAGTCTGGATTCCTAATTGAGTTTGACTTGCCTAGTAATCACTGTGTTACTGCATGATAATTTCACTTACTAGACTTTCGAATACGATCATTTCTCCTATACTCTAAATTGCATTACAAACAAGGGGAATTAAAAAGAAATCCCCATCTAAAATTATGTTTGAGAACGAGGGAGTAAAAAGTTAAAATAATAGCAATAAAACCTTAAACAAACCAAAGTAAAGTAAGATGTTAGAGCTCAGGCCGTATGCACAAACTTTAAATATTTCAGAAGTGTCCAAAGAATCTTTTTGCATCAAAACTTAATGCCTTTGTGCAACACAGTTTTTCCCTTTATGTGAAATGAGCCAATAACACCTCTCCCATAGGAAATGGAGCAACATCGAGAGCATGCTACTTGTCACCTTGGTTACAGTAGCTGATCCACTGATAAAATAATGTCTGAGCATCGAAACTGTCTGAGTGATTATAAACAACATCTCAATATGCATGCGGTTCGGAATAAGAATCTTCATGGAAAGAAAGAAGATTAAGAAAAAGAGCTGAACGTGTTTTTTTTGTGTGACAGGTCTGAAACCATGCTCAAAAACGCGCTGTGGAAATTTGCATTGACTGACATCAGTTAAAAGATTTTCATTTCTAATTCTGTTCTACAGATGACTGAATTATTAAGTAGTCTGTTTCTGTTTATGTCTTTACAGCAGTCCTGCTCAATGACTGAATGTCTGTATTCCAGCAAAGGCACAGCTCTTCCCCTTTCTTCCTTGCTTGGCAGGGCAATAAGGCTACAAATAGAAATCTAGTCTCTAGAATAGAGATGCCTGGATTTGGTGTGGAGGCAGAGGAGCACATTGTTAGCTAACTGTTACCAAGACTCAGACGACAAAGAAGGAAAATAGAAGGAAAAAATTATATTAATAGTATGGCAGTGGTGGAAAGGGTATTGATATTTTCCAAAGGAAAAAAAGTAGCAATGCTGCAGAATAGAAATAATCTATACTACATTGTTCTGCAAGTACATGTTCAGTTCTTAAAATTATCATTGTTTTATTAGGAAAATGTCTCTGAAATAAGGAGTAAAAGTATTTACAATGCAAAAATAGTCCAATTATTAACTGGTATTACAGCATTACTGCGAAAACATCAATACTGTCCCTCCAAATCATTGCTCGATTTCATTACAAAAATAATCTAATACTCATTACTTAGAATAAACTATTCTGGTCAAGAAATCACATGATAAGTAAGGATTGAGGTTCTATTATTCAGTTGAGCTAGGAGAGGGAGACGAAGCAGGAGAAATAACTTAAGTAGAAGAAAATGGGAAAGAATGACAGACAGTTTGGGGAGAGGCAGCAGGATCCAGAGGGATGAGGCCAAAAAAGAGAGATGAGGTTAGAGTGAAAGATGGAGAGGAAGGGAAAATGTAGTAAATGCAGCAAAGAAAGAGAAAAGCCCTGTTCCGGGAGGGAGGAAGGAAATGAGAGACAAAAAAACCCTCAAATTTCCTTTAACAATTATTTTCCTGCAGCCAGCATTACACACAATTCTGTTGTTCTGAGTTTGTTCCACAATGACATTTTTTAACCTGGTTACTTCGGGAAGATACCAAACTGTGGAGTTTTACATTAGCTGCCACATAGGTATAAAATAATCAACAATATTTCCCAAGTTTTTTCTACAGTGAGTGTTTTTTAGCGTTGCTATTCAACCAGTTTGGGTTAAAAAAAAAGAACATCGGTGAATTCTAGCTAGTTAACACGTTAAGCCAAGTCATGTTGCCATGGTTACTTGCAGGTATTGCCAGAGATGGTGTACTGCCTGATATAAAACATGACTAAACAGTTTTTCCTTTTTTTTTGTTTCCTACTGTATTATTTAACAATGTGCAGGGGTATAATTTAGCTAACTTTGGTCCTCCCTAACTCGTAAAAACAAATTATTTTGCTGAAAAATAATGAATGAACGGAACTAAAGGTTACCTAAGACGTGCCCCTCATATCGTGGGATAATTAATCTGGTTATCTTGAGAAAACAAAGTCGTTTTTTGTCCTGTGATAACGAAATAATTAATCTCAGGGTCGCGAGGGGGCTGGAGAACCAACACAGAGTTAGAAATGTTCGTTACAACAAAGAGTTTCATGTTGGCTGTAAGGACTAAGCAGTTAGAAGTGCACTTCTCCTGAAGAGAGCAGGAGACAAGAGGCATTACATCCATCAGCCGGAGATTAGAGTAGATGATTTTTCTGAGTTCCATTTAGTTTCAATTTCATTCATTAAGCCAAGGGCAAGATATGTGTCATCATATCTTCTTGTCTTTTGAGTGGTAATTGAAATCTCTGTTGTTGATTCATCATCGTTCATCCATTGGTGCTTTTAATATTTGTCCATGTTTTGCTAGCAGTGCAAAAACTACTTAGCATTGCTAAGTTAAGTAGCTATGTAGATAAATAAATTATATTGCCATTCAATTCAGCTTTATTTGTATAGCGCCATTTCACAACAATGCTATCTCAAGGCACTTCACAGACAAGCAGTTTGAGCCAGTCTGTTGTCATTAGTCAGAATTCATACAAGCCAATTAATAACAAATAGCCTGGCTAAGGAAAACAACAGACCGCATAGAATTTTGTCTTCGATCCAATCCCCATCCTGAGCATGCTAGAGGCCACGGTGGAAAGGAAAAACTCCCTTATAACAGGAAGAAAAACCCTCCAGCAGAACCCGGCCCAGGGAGGGTCTGTACTGGAGTTCCCCAGTAAAGAAAACAAAGTTTGTTTTCTTGAGATAACGACATAAAATTATACTGTTATCACAAAAACAAAAAAAACAGTGTTTAGAAACTTGTGAGCTCGGCTTCTGTACTGGCATAAAATTAGAGTGATAAATAATTTGCATCTCATTTTGAGTAGTTTGCCGCATATTTACCTCAGTCTCCACAGAGGAACAGACATCCTTTGTGAAGTGATGAAGGTGGGAAACAAAGATAATAGAGGGGCTAAACAGACAGGTGTAGTGGTAGCACATGATTCCCATGCAGGTCTTAGCAGATCTGCATGTTGGACGTGAAAGCAGCAGCAGAGCTGTTTAATTCTTGCAATTAGAATTTCATTGTGGAAAAAAAAAGGCTGAACTGAGAGCATGAAAGTCTATTTACTCACATAAAAATCAGGGTAGTTTTATTTGATTTGTTAGTGTAGCAAATGGACTCATCAGAATAAATCAAGTGTTTTTTAAATTTGTTATAGCAATGAATAATTTATGAAAGTACTTTTGGGGTTTACTTTTTTTTGTGTGTCATCACTAATGTCTAGAATTAACTAAATGAGTCCGGTAGGCTTGAGGTAATTATTAAATTTTCAGTTTGTTTAATACATAAAGGCATAATTTAGAAATTAAATATTTTTTTCTTCATTCTGGACATAATGATGTATAATAAGAAAAAATATTTGTATCTTTGTGAATAGTTAGTAGCTTTAATAAACAAGTTTGGATTTGGGAATTAAATTTGAGCTTTCAATGGAAAATGTTTACGTAAGACTGAATTTCGAAAAGGTTTCCATGCCAAAGGAAAATAGAAATTTAAGTTGTCATTTTTAAAAATTGTGTGACTAAAATGGGAAATGTTTCTGGGCTACTCAACTTAAGTGCTTAAATGAAAAGTGCTGTAGTTTCAGGTACTTAACAGGCAAAATGAATCTCCCTAAGGCTCTTCTCTCTGCATTAATGACCAGATGTTAACTACCATAGTCAAACAAATCCCATATACGTTTTCATCTTTAAAAACAAAAAAAGAAGCAAAAAATCATTTTCCACCATAAAAAGTTTTGTACAGCTTTTAGCCCTTTTGGATGAAATGTCAGTATGTGAAGGACAAGTTTGGGTAGCTGAGCTTCTCCAGGGAAGCAGTGAGAATATCTCATTATTCCACTGCATTAGAAAAATTGCTCCTTTTTGTGTCTGAGGCTCAAACAAGGGCTTGATGTCATGAATACCATGGCTCAGAATGAAGCACAGTCTTATTGTTTAAAGCATACTACATACATACTACTACATCCTTTGTTATTTTAAACTGCAAAAAGTCCCATTGAAACAGACCAAGGCAACTATTTCAATAGTCTATAGAGACACAATGTAGATAAAAGACAGATGAAGGAGATTGCATGGGCGAAATCCCACACTTATCTTAAAAGGACTGGCAAACATTTTAAATCCATATGAGATAAGCCTATATTAACCTACTCCATAACATTACCCAACAGCTTTTTAGCTTTATGTGCGCATAAAACTGTGAGACACTGTAACAGAAGAAACAGAGTCCAGGCATTTGGGAACAGGTGGACACCAAGTCTGATCTGAGATGTCAGGGCCAGCTCTTTTAATTTGAATGGAAATCTTTTTTCTTCCTTTTTTTTTTCATTTAGGTTTTACAGTTAATCACGTGTTACCCTTTTCCAGTTTGGGCCCCCTTTTAACCAGAGCTTCCACTGGTTAGATGTTAGGTGTGTCCATAAATGGTGATGATGATGATGATGATGCACCTTTCTCCCTGTATGAACTAAATGTCCTTAATATTTGTCCATTCAAAACTTAATGAAAGCTTGCATTTCCACAAACAGAAAAAAAAATCAGGGAACTTGAAATTGGTTTATTTTTTTACATTCTGAAAATCTGGGTCAAGACTTCCCTGATATTTTCTTCTAAAAACTCATCTTTTAGTGTTAACATATATCATTTATATCCGAGAATGAATGTGCAACTTCTCTGAGTCACTCCTTTACTGTGCATTCAGGTCCATCACAACCAGGCAAGAATCAGTGATAAAGCTGTACTTACTCCACCCAGGTTGACGTCTCCTTTGCCTCCTCTGGAGAAGTGGCTGCTCAGCTGGTATAGCATAGAGCGTCCACACTTCCTGGCCTCACGGAAGTGAGAGTTACTCTTCCTCCTGTGCCTCTTGTCCTCTGAACCTGCCATTTGATCACAATCATTTTAAAGGAACAAGGAAGTATAACACCTGTAGTGAGTATTATTTCATTTTTCCTGTTGTATTTATACAGGTAGGAAAAGGGGAAAAAAAACTCTCACAAGTACTTGACTTGAACTGGATTTCATTCTAACAAAATGACATTGTATTTCCTCTGGCATAGGGATCGGTATGTGTGGCAGACCGTGTTCATGTTCCACTTGAAGACCCACTGCTGCTCAAATAAACTCCACATTGAAAAATATTGTCCGAATTCAGTGAGCGAATGCCGGAAAAAAACAAAACTTCTGGGGAGGATGTGACAGTGATGAACAGGAGCGCACAGAGAAAATGAAAGCCGGGGGTCTGCTCATAAATCATGGACACAGTAAACAAATAATGGGAGTTTTTTTGGAAATGGAGCTTTGATGCTCACCTTCCCTCTTGCTGGCATGGTGTCCCCTTCCGTAAGTGTCAGTGATGTCCTTGAATGAGAAAAGGAAGAGAACCATTTCGCCCTTCTCATTCTTTATGGGCACGATGTCTAACAGACACCAGAAGGCCACACCTGGAGCAAAACCAGAAATGTTCATTTGGTAAATGTGTTCCTTTATCCTCAGATGGACAATAAATACAAATGCTCAAGAAACAAGATTGTACATAACGAGATGGTTGCTTAGAGGCTTTACATTTTAACTTGAATCTATAATAAACATGAAACATTGACAAGGGATATTTAGAATACCTCTTTGGCATGAAGACAGTGTGGGTTGATACTTTTTTGTTTTTCTGTGGATGTTTGTCATGTTTTTACCATCCTTTTCTCATTTTGCAACTTTTTGACAGATTTATTGTACCTTCTTGATCATCTTTTGTCTGAGTCTCGTTAACTTGGATCTTCTTGTGGTTAAATTGTTTGACCTCTCAATAAGATATGCTGCAAAGTCAACACATCAGCTTGTATAAGGTGCTCTAATTCACAGGCTCTCAGAAGGCAATCTTATTCAGGAAAGCTTGTGTTACCAATGGCCACTCATCTCGCCTCACCCCTGTTCATCTGTCTCTCTGATGAATTCAGCTTTTTACGTTAAGACATGTCATTTTAAACGCTGTATTTTTTCTCACTATGTCTGAACCCTGGATTCTTGACAAGAATTGCATAGCCTTTCTAAAAATACCCCTCAAATGAGATCTGGATCCTGTTCTGGAGGATTGTGCACAAAGTGAAAGAGGGGAGGGGGTGGCTATAACAAGTCAGAGAAGGAAGAAGCACCATACATGTAAGACTTGTATGGATGTAGTCAGCTCATTAGCAAATCTGCAGAATTTGTGCTCTGCAAAAAACTGATGTTTCACATCCTGTATAGCATCCCCAGTGTGATTGTGTGTGCTAGGCATAGATAAGAGGAGAGAAAAAAACAACATTGATGATGGTGTTTTTGCACAATATGAAACAAGCAACAGTATATCTGTATATAGCCCACAGTACAGAAGGCAGAAGGCAGTGTGTGCACTACATTCCTTTAGTGACAGATACCATCATACATTTGGTGGATTTATGTTATTTGTTCCTTAGATCTAATATTTAAATTTTTTTTGGCTGCTTTATATGGCTTTGAGGACCTTTTACAGTCTTGGTTTTAATGATGTTACCTTTCTGTTAGTGCACAGTCAAAAACATGAATATTAACTACAAATACAGTAGAGATATGGCAATCAATCCAATCCATCAGCATCATTAGTGATTAAAATAATCTGAAGCTGCAGGTTTGGGTCTCTTGAATGAACGTAATCCTGTGTGGCAGCTAGAGAGGCTTAAACACTACTGTATGTTCTCCTTTCATGCATGACAACATATCTTCAGCTCTAGACTTCCAGGAGGATTAGCTAAAAGTTAGGAGTTAAGTTCAAGGCAGCATGTGCGGGGCTTTGTCCTGCATTAAGACAGTATGATTAGCTGTGGAAATATGCATGAGAAATGAAGTTGAAGCTTGTTACTGTCAGCACACTTCTTCAACAACCCCCAGCGCCTCTTCCGGTACTGATGAAGGAATTACTAAAAAGAATTATATGCTGATTCTCACCTTTTCTAGATTAGAGTGTTTTCTTTAACATTAATCATGAATGCAGAGCAGCACTAACTCTTAGCAGAGCATGTGCTGAGCTGCCGCTTAATATTCTGCATTCATTATTCAACCAAAACAGTCAGCTCTAATCTAAAAATAAATGCTCTCCTCGTGATTTGGGGAGCAAAATAGAGTTTGATCAGGCTGCTGCTTGACCTGATCAAACCCTAACGGTGTAGTAAACAGAAGAATTTGCTCAGCTAAATAACTTTAACTGCTCCTTCAGCTTTTTAACTTTTGACAGAAGGAAACAATTATCTGGGCCTCACATGTTCTGTTTAACCATCTTCTTTTCTATTTACCTACCATCCTTCTTGTAAAAGTGGACCTCGGCCTGGTATTCCTCTCGGCCCTCCAGAGCCTTTTCCATCTGCTGAGCCACGTGCTCACTGGTGTCTGCCCCGTACAGGAAGCGGCAGGTGCAGTTCTTCTGCATCACCTCGGTTCGAGTGAAGCCCGTCAGTTCACAGAAGCCATCTGAGCAGTAAACGATGGGGTAGCCGCGGTGGCCCTGGGCATTACCCAACAGGAAATTACTGTCTGTGATGGGAAGATATATAGATGTAAGAAGTTGAGGCAAACTTTTTTACTTTATTGTAAAGGTTAGAATAATTAGAGCAAAAAATGTTTATTCTAAAGCTCAAATCTTTCTGAAAGCTTGCAAAACAATGTCAAGCGCATCATGTTTTAGTGATGTTTGATAACTTTTTTGCATTTGATAATGAAGTCTGTTTAGCTCTTTGAATTTATGTCAAAGCTTTTCAAAGTTTACACTCTCAAAGTAAACATGAATTAACTTCATTTGACTCCATTTTGGGCTAAATTAATTTCCCCAGGCCATCGTCGTCAGATTTATGAACCGAGTTATGTTCCTGGTGCCAGTCGGGGCATGTGTGCAGTTGAAAGAACTGGCACGGTGGGCTGCAGATGGTAAGATGAAAAACAGCTAACTTAATTAATTTTCATGTAACTCTAGGCAAATTTTGTTAATGCGATCCCAAAGTGGACTTGACCCTTAAATTTAAAATTAGTTTGAATAATAGAGAAGTAGATGACAATACCAAAAGAAGCAGTGTATTACAAATAAATATGAAATAAAATTCACTTAAACAGAAGAATGAGTGATTCTAAGCCACATCCCATGTGTCCTTACTTGTTCATTCTTCATCTGTTGTGTTTATAAACCTGTGAAATAGAAATTTCATAGAGTGATGAAGATCAATATGTATATGGATGTCAAATTACTGTAGTGTTCAGCCATTTACATGCTGTTTACTCTCCATTTGCAGTTTGTTCACCACCAAAACATTTTTGTTTCTATCCCTCCCTTGGTCTTTCTTTAGGTACCATGGACAGTTCTCATTACTGAATCATGTCTATTGTTCAGAACCAGTTCTTTGTTCTTGGATCCCATACCAGCAGCTCCAGGCTGCATCACGCCAAATTTTACATTTATTCTGCATAAATACATATATTAAATTGGATGATAGTGTGTGACATCACTCGTTTGTTCAGGATGTAGATGAGGTGTTGCTTTTTTGTGAGAAAAACACATCAGTCATGTTTGATCTATATATAATATATGATCCATTATACAAT
>JBBBVU010000023.1:10807489-10821942 GCA_037177055.1 Atherinosoma microstoma | reverse complement strand
ACACACGCACACCCATTAACGCTATGATGGCACACACATATGTGTACACACATATTTGCCATAAAAACTCAGCTTGGAGTCTTGCAGAGTTCTCTAATGAAGGAAAATCCAATAGTGTTGACTCTAATGTGTATCTTTATCTTTGATGTCTTTGTGGGAGGCCTTTTTAGACAATCTTTGATTTTAGATTAATCTTCTGTACTACAGAAGAGAAACTTAAATGCACCAATGTGATTATCCAGTTGGACTTGTTGTTCAGATATATAGCTGTAGCTTTATTTTGCTGTTCTATTAACATTCGAATAACATAATATTCAACTTTTATTAACTTTTAAGCCTCTAAGGATCACATGGATGAAGATTATTCATATTTGAACCAACTAAAATACTGTAGTCGAAAACTTTACAACAAGTAGATACGGCTCCATTTGGAAGTGATTCGCTTTTTAGGGAAGCGTGTTGTAGTAGCTTTTGATGTTGATCTGAAAAAAAGATTCTTTTACTCAGTCTTGGTGGGGATTTGCAGCCTTGGACGGCTCTTGTTGCAGTGCTTGGTGACTGAAATATGGACTGATAGAAAGTGGCATGGAAAGACTAAATGGCAGCTGACAGCTTGAGGTAAAGATCATCTAGTTATGTAACTAAACCAACACATGTCATGAAGCTTGTAAATCAAGCTTGCAGTATGTTGTGCAGATTGTGTTATGTTTTCCCATTAGACAGATATTCCCAAACTTATCAGCTGAGCAGAAGCCTTTGTGCAGGATGCCCTTTTCATCTTATGGTGATATAAAACTAGTTCCACAGAATTTTCTTTGTGGCTTTGTGTCTCAGTAAATGTACATCTTATTTGTCCAAGGAAGTGATCCGAAAATTCACAGTATTTACTTTCTTGTGCATTTATTTCTTTGTTCAGCAGGATTTTCAGCTTTGCATCCATAGTGTTATACCACCACTGCTAATCATGAAAACATTTAGCTTTTTTTAAAATGAGCAAAAAGATGTAAGTCACTGGTTACATGTACTCCCAGTTTAAGAATACAGTTAAAAAAGACACGTGGATTATAACCTCCTATAAAAATCTCTCTTCAGGTATAGTACAATTTTATATTTAAGGGATATTTATACACAAATGCTTGCTAATTCTTTGCTTGAGCCACAACTGCGAATCAAACTTCAACATGAAATGATTGACTCCTCTGCTGCTCGACAGAAAACATCAGAGTGCAAACTTTGTGATTTCCGCTGATCCCACAGGCAGCAAGCCTGAGAAGAAAGAATATTAAACATCTGCTACTGCGCTTTCTATAATCTAGCACTTTAATTGGCCAGGCTGAGCAGAAAGCAGTCCATAGGGGATGTCTTTTCTGAGCAGTGACAACCTTTCCTGAGTGTGCAGTGAGCAGCAACTAAACTGTCACGGTGGAATTATAGAGACAAGCATTAGTCAGATCCATCAACAGGCAGAGGAGGTTTTATGCTGGTACTATGGCTTTCCTTCTCCCTTGACTTCAACATGAAAAAGCCATGTTTCTGTTCTACGGTCCACTGCAGATCTGTTCAAATATAAGTTTCAAGAAAAGATACTCCATTAAGCTTTTTTTGCTGGAAAAGTCACAACCCTGAAACTCTGTGTCTACCTTTGGACATCTTCTGTGTACAGATCGCCCCAGAAACAACGGCTAAACAAGATGAGCAAAAAAAAAGCCCCTTTTTTTTCATGTTCTATAAATTTCTGACACCCGACTCGGTGAGCCAGCAAGTGTTGGAGAGCACCGCATTTATCTCTGGTTTATGTAATGTTAACCTAAGAATAGGCACATTTCTAGTCAGCATCCTTAAATCGGTCTTTTAAACAGGTCAAAAGCAGGTGTAGTCATAAATCATTTCACAAGGATGCCTTAAAACTCAAGAGCCACGAAGGAAAAACTTTTGTGCTGTGTATGGAGATGTAAAAAGTTTGATGTTTGACCCTATGAGCTGGAGGATTCAGAAAACTTTCTATTCAAGCTGAGCTTCCTGAATCACCATCATTTGCTTCAAATGAATGAAATCTGGTGTAATTTAGATTTTTGTTGGAATGAAATGCAACTCAGGGCACATTTTTAGAAATTCAGTGGAAATGTTTTCACTGAGAGTTGGACCAGATGATACTAATGTCATGCCAGCAAAGTAAGGTCTGGGGATATGATTGCTTTAAACAATGTGTTTGTTTCTATTGGCTGCCTCATGTATTTTGCATCTGTTTGGAGCATTAAGAGAAATTAAAACTCCACACACACTTGCAGAGGACCAATAACGGAAGCATAAGAGGAAATGTGACCATATGTCTAAAGTAATTCAATTAGGGGCTCCACATCTATGATACTTGTCCTGTTGCTTCCTCAGTTATCACCATTTTTAATGTTTATATCCTGCAAATCCTAAAGTTTTAACACAACTTGAGTGTGTCTGATGTGCCCACATGTGGAACCCTTTATTAAAAAGAGTTTGGCAAGTTTTTGAACAATTGTTTTAGCTAGGAATCCTGTTGCATTAGTGTGTGGTTTAAAAGCAAGTCTACTGAGTATCAGTATATGAGTTTATATTCAATAACTCTTTATCTTTGCCCATCATGAAGATAATTTTAAAGGTACCTTTACATCATATCATCAAATAGAGCTAGAAAAGGATCCCAGGTAATGCTAATATATATATTCTTTTATAAAATGACTGTCACTGTCATGAATACCATTTTAACACTCATATGCAATAAGCCAGTCCACAATAGTTCACCTTTTGTTTTTTTGTTTTTTTCCACAATTGTATTCTATATGGGCCTGCATGCACAAATACCACATGGGCACATTTTAGGGAGGACTACTGTCTCTTATAAAAGCTGGTTAAAATCTGTAAATGGCAAGAAAATTAACATCAGTGACTCATTTAATCTCGAATTTATTGTGTCACAACACAATGTGATATTTCGATTTATACAGTTATACTAACTGGGGTTATGTATTACATAGGAGATAATGTGACAGGAAAGTGAGAGAAAGTGAGCCTTCATCGACTACAATACAGCTTACTTTTGTTGCTTTTCTTTTCTTTTTGAATGCTGATGCAATATTGTATAATATGTTTTTATGTCAAGAAGATATAGCCTCTGTGAAACAGAGTTATAAGAATGTTTTGGGCAAAGTACTTATGCTATTCAGTGGAATTATTTAAAGAAATCTTAAGTTCTTGGGAAAAACACACCTAATAAACATTAGCTAATGCTTCCTATAGTTTCTACAGTAGCATATTTATTTATCCTCTAATAACTTTATAGACAAGCATGTCAGAGCCCACATAAACCACATTATAAAGACTTTGAGTATGCCTGTGTGTGTCATTGTGACAATGCCTCAATTCTCAGGCTGTAATCCTCTCAGGGATATTGCTTCGAGTGGCCGCTCAGCTGCTCCAGCTTCCTTAATTACACATCTGCACCGACTAGCTACAACTGTAATCTGACATGATGATGCTACATGCTAGCCCACTACTTCTGCTAACAACATGCAGCCTGTATTGTGTCCATGTGATGCAAGTTCTTCTGTGTATATAAGACAGATGAAGCCCATGAGGCTTGGCCAGCAGCTAATTACCACCCAGCAGCACATAATTACTTATTGTGGCATGGCGAATGTGAGAGCGCAAGGTGGTTTGGACTTGAAAGAGAAAAGGTCTCTGGTATGGTAAACATGCATGGTAGAAATGAATCAATCCCTTATTGTTTGACCTTAGTTCTTATGCAACAATGCAATGCAACACGTAGACATTAGTGTCTGTATTAGACTGCGGCTAGTAGAGCCTTTATCCCAGTGCAAAGTGCTGCACAATACCTCACACCCACTTACACCTAAATTCACACAGCGATGGAGGCACAGCTGTCGTTAGAGGTGGAGACCTGCACGTTAGAAGCAGTTTATTTCAGTGTCTTGTTAGAAAAAACAGACACAAAACATGCACCTTGGGATTCAACTGCCAACTTTGCGATCGCTGAAGTATCACCGGAGGACTTTGCCCTTTCCAAATCTTTAGAATTTAGCAACCTATAAAAAACTGCACACCACAGGCTCAAAAAAAGAGGGAAAAAAAACTAGAGGTTCAAAAAGCAGATTCAACTATGCTGTGCCATCTGCCTGCAAAGCTTTAGTCACTGCAGTTGCCCATTAAGACCCGTTCATCAGTTGGGTAACAATGAGCTCCATAAGGTTCAGTCTGACAGGCCTCCCTGGCTATCTCCTTGATTCTTTGGTTGCCTTTTAACAGGAGAGTTTAGGGAGAAAATAAACCTGCTTCTTATCTTTGCCTGCAGCTGCCTTGTGGTTGCGTTACCCCACAGGGTGAACGCTGCTGTCAGTGTGAAAACGCTGCCGGGGAGGTCGTGTAAAGGAGTTGAGGGAAGCGGATGTGTGTACAGGACAAGCATATATACTGTAGAACATAATGTACATACACACACACACACACACACACATAACATGGGTTTTGTTCCAGTTGGGCACTGGAAGCTCTGGTTATCTTTCCTGGGAGGCAACAAACACATGCCCTGCTGATGAGCAAAGATGAGTCTGTGCAACCTTAGTCTGACCTTTGACTTATGAGGAATTCTCCTTAGAGATCAAAAGACAGAGGACATGAACATGCACACAGATAATATCACATCAATAGATACATCAAAACATGACAACACAAAGCTTAGAGGATATAAACTGAAATGCACACACACTTGTATAACATTTCCTTTGGGGAAACAGGAACACTCACTGACATTGCTATGAGCCAAATACTGTGTGCATGATAAGCTCTGACAACTTGATTACAGTAGAACAGAAGTTGGGGGGAGTGGATAAGACTCAGGTGTACAAATTTCATAGGATGTATTACATTAAAGTCAACTTTCTGCTCTATAAATGCTGAAGTCAAGCACAATCCAATTGATATCTATTAATATTTTAAAAAAAGAAACTGTCATCCAGGGTCACTGGTCTCGAGATGTTACATAGAAACTCCCTGATGACTGCCTGAATCACACAATTTAAAGCAACTTAATAGATATAAACTGTGAGAAATATTGTATACTTTTGGAAATTGATCATTGTATTATTTTACTCAACAGAATGTACAGATAGTGAAGATTTTACCTAAAGGGCCACTGCAGGCTGGCTGTACACTGTGGAGTCTTATTAGTTACAGGTGAGTCCATAAGTATGTGAACAGTTTGTAATTTTGCTTCCATGGGACTATGGAATTAAAATTAATCCATTTAAAAACGGATTGATTCAAAAGTGTTTAACATCACACTGATGCAATCATCAATATTACTTTTATAGGTCCAGTGTTGACTATGTCTTAAAGCAGGCACAGATTTCAACTAACTGCCCACCACCTCACCCAAACTGTGGCTGTGAAAAACTAAAAGTCTTGTGTAAAGTTTGTCAGTGTGGTTAAATGCACAGTTTGATCTGCCCATTAAATTGGACCACTGTCCTTGTGTCAGTATGGGAGGGGAATATAGTTAGTATGTCCAGTACAACAACACTGGGTGCTGTGAGAAAAAGTTCAGAACATTATGCTGCTTCTAACTTTCTCTTTGATAGATCATCATACATGCCAGTATAACTGAATTCACTGGAAAGAAATAATCTTTAACTGAATGGTGATTTAGTCAGCCACAGTTAGAACATCAGAATATAATTGAAGCAAAGCGACAGTCTGGCAATGCTTTATGTGACTTTAGGTCGATGCATAATTTTAATGTGCTGCTTTTTTGTTTCTGACACATTTAGCTGCCTGTCAAAAGCAACAGAAAATCATGTGAAGAAGAGCGGCTGTGTTGGGAATTGAGTTGTATTGATGTACTGGTTTGAATTTTTAGTTTTTTTTAACACTATGCAAGAATATGGAAATTTGGGGCTTGTAGGAGCTATTCAACCTCCAACTACATAATGGGGGTGTGTAAGTCTGGTTTTCAGAGCTTCAGTTTTGTACAATTCCAATCTAAATGACACATTTACTTGCATTTTAAAATCTCTTTTTTCTAGCGTCATGTAAATGTGCTGAGAGTTTGGTCACATCCTGCTTACTGTAGTAGCAGTGAAGTGCAACATGGCAGAGTGATTATAAAGAAGGTGAGCAGATATAAACATTCTTTCAAGTCATTTTAAGAAAAAATAAAAACAATGATTGTCAATTTCCTACAATTCTAATCTAACTAAATTTAAGTCATGAATATTACAAAGAATTTCTGCTCATAGATCACCCTAAATGTCATACTGAAATTTAGTTAGATTCAAATCATTTGCAGTCATTAACTGCCTGTAATGTGGACCTACAGCCATCACCAAATGAAGACTTTCCTCCATTTTAAATACTTTATCAGGCCTTTATTGCAACTGTATTGTTTATAAGTGTTTTTGCCTTCAATTTTGTCCTCACATGCTCCACTGAATAAGAACACTAACAAAAATGAGTAAAACATGACAAAAAAAATCTCATTTATCCAAATCAGTGATGGTATTCAAACAGAAACACTTCCTTATGTTGCTACAAAGTGCAATTATTGGGAAAAGTAGTTTTGTTATTGGAATTATGTAAAGTCGTAAACAAAATGATTCATACCCTTCCATTAAATAAAAGACAAAATTCTTAATAGTAATTCAAATAACTGGAGACTGAAAAATTGATAATAAATATAAATTTGCTAAATTATAATTTATTGAAATAAGACATTGTTTGTTAATTTAATTGAGCTGAAAAAATAATAAAAAACAAACAATACGGTCCTGGACCAATGAAAGCACTTTGCTGATGAGCAGTGGGCCAAAATACCTGTCGACAGGTGTAAAAGTCTGATTGAAAGTTACAGAAAACAACTGATTGCATTGGTTGCCTCAAAGGATTGCTCAACAAAATATTAGCTTATGACTATATATTAATTTCTCATATTTTTTGCTCGTTTAACAAAAATATTTCTATTGAACCACAATTCAATAACAATGTCATGATTTTCATCAAATTTTTATATATTATTACTTTTGTCAGTTTCAACTTATTTCAGTGACAGCTGATTTTTTTCCTTCTTTAATGGTAGGGTATGAATAATTTTGTTTATGACTGTAT
Source organism: Atherinosoma microstoma (assembly GCA_037177055.1). NCBI lineage: Eukaryota > Metazoa > Chordata > Actinopteri > Atheriniformes > Atherinidae > Atherinosoma > Atherinosoma microstoma. The sequence continues at coordinate 10,814,793 of JBBBVU010000023.1, read as the reverse complement.
ACCATAAAAACTGTTTTTTTTTATTTTTTTTATTTTTTTTTTTTTTTAGCTGCTTATTCAGTAGCTGTCTTTTAGTTTACTGGTCTAAAAGAACATTGTTAAGTTGAAAACTTTTAATATTACAGTGTATGCCTGACATTTCATTCTCTTTTCTCTATATGCTACCTTAAAGCAATATCATCAGGAAACACGACCTACACTTCCACTGTTATGCTGATGACACCCAGCTCTATTTATTATTGAAACTTGGTTAAACTAATAAGGCAAGTTTATTTGTACAGCACATTTCCTGTTCAAGACAATTCAAGGTGCTTTACATAAAACATTAAAAGCATTACAGATATTGTAAAGAAAACATTTAAAAGTAGTAAAAGGGAGCAACAAATAGCAAAAATCACAATAAAATCATTAAAAAATTAATTAATTAAAAAAAAATCACTAATTGAATCGATTAAAAGCAAGATAGGTTCAAAATTACTGTGCCGATTTCATGCACAGGTGCATCGAGCTGCCTTTTTTATTCTTTAATTTTTAGTAGCATTTTATAAATCAGGAGCATCCTGCTCCAAAGTGACCCTGAAAAATATGTTACACGTAAGTAGGCTACTGACCAGTACTGCTGAGAGAGATCATACTGTTGTGGCTTCTCTGCCATGGTTGATCTATTAGAATAAATTATAAGATTTGTCTAATCACATACAAAGTCCATAATGGCCAAGCTAATGGAGGGTGGAACCTTTAGTTTTTTGACAACTCTACCTTGAAGCCAGTTGCCTATTTGGCTGCAGGACGCAACATCCTCTCTGCTTTTAAGACAAATCTTAAAACTTTGAAGCTTTGAAGCTTTGAAAAAAACTGTCCATTGATCCTGTGAGTACTGCACTTTGGGTTACAGCTGTATTTGTAAAATACTATATCAATAAATATGAACTGAGCTGAACTATATCTGAATAAGAGTTTATGAATGAATTTTAGAAAAAGAGAATAATTAGAAAGCATATAAGAATTCCATTTCATACACATTGTAATTATATGAACAATTTCCAGAACTGATTCTTGTAAGTGTAGTCTCTACTGAGTGATGGCATCCAAGCTGGCTGTAGTATCAGACATACTTAAGCATCAGATTTAAAGGTTGAATATGGAACATTTTTATTAAAAGCTATTGTTTGGAAAAAAAACAAAAAAAAACCTCCACGAGGGATTTTTTTTTGGGGGGGGGGAGGGGGGGGGGGGTGCAGAATGAAAGTACAGCATTTCCTTAAAAAATTATATTAAGCCTGAAAATATCAATTTCGACGGTTATGTTTACATCTACCAGCCAATAGGGGGCCGCCATTGCGGGTTGCCAAATACGGTTCGGCACAGCTTGGGTGGCACTGGGAGAAATGGCGCTGTCGGCAAGTCAAGCGGCTGCGTCTGAGCCCCGGAGATAACGTTATCTTGCTCAGAAGAGGAATGACCGGAGAATTGCAAAAAATATAGTAAATTTAGGTGAAGCCTACACTAGATGGACCCACGTAAAAAAATTCCACGGCATCAAAACACACGGGGAAATGGCAACTTTTCTATTGGATGGTAAGCTAACTCTTGCTAACTTGGCGAACATTAGCTGGCAGTTAAATTACTTGTTTTCATTTTATGACATTGGTCCTAGTTATGAGAAAACCGACCATGGCCCATCGTCCTCCACACCCAGTGAACGGAGGAAACGGAGGCAGCTTAATCCTCCTGCCCTGTCCAGTATTGCTGGCTCACTTTCACCACTGCGGTGAGTGGCCAAGGTAAGACTGTCAGAAATTACGTGCATATAATAGATAATTGATTGCAAGGCTAACGTTAAATACTTATGTAAAATAAACTTATGAGTCGAAATTAGTCCTTACCCTGTACGATTCACCTGACATAGTCCCGGCTGGCCGGTCACTTGACGTATCGGCAGCGAACTCAACAACCCAACCCCTGGAATTATTTTTCTGCTGTTGCAGCTGCAACCTAGACACACTAGATGTCACTGTTGTGGCCGTATTCCATATCCAACCTTTAAGTTCAAAGAAAAACTTCTAGTTTGTGAAATATTAATGAGAAAATAGCCTTCTTGTGAGTAACTTAGCTTTATTCTAGCCAATGAACCTTAAAAATCCGATTAAAAAAGCAAAACACAATTAAATTATAACAGATACTAGCTGCTTGGACAAAGGCTGTGAGGTGAAAAGGACTGCTGCTGTACAACGGACATACTGTAGGTCGCTTGTTTTGAAATGTGCCTTTCTGAAACAAAAGACCAGCTGCTTTATAAATGTCCTTCATTTGAAAGCAAGTTCAAGTGTTTTCTCTTTAGCAGAGCATCTTTTAGTGTAGACCAAAGTGTTCAAGCATCATCCATGTCAAGTGGCGGGACCCTGTCACCCGGGCAACAGGAAGGAAGCTATTTTGAGCAGTGGGCACTCTGCCACTCCTCGAGGAGCTACAGCTTTGTGGTGGCTTGGAGAATGAACTGGCATCTAGTTGCAAAGACGTGTGTCCTGCTGCTACCAACATGTTTTTTCTTTGTTTTGTCAGCTGCTTTAAAGTATAGAATATTTAGCTGCAAGAAAAACTGAAATACAAATAGGTACAGGTATAATTTCTGTTCAGGAGATTTTCTAAAAAGCAATTCAAACTTAAATCTGAAATGTGTTTTTTTGTTTCAACCTTCACAAAACCAAAAACATATTTTTAATTTCTTGACTGATTAAGTAATTGTATTTAGAAAATATTAATAAATTTAAATTTTGATGCCAGCAGTACATTCAATAAAAGCTGGGAGATAAACAAAGACAGATTTTTAGAATAAATTAACATAATTGTAGAGCAATCAGAGGATTAATTGGTGGCAGGATTGGATATAAAAGAAGCATCCAACAACGGCTTAGTCTTTCCATGCCATGATGGGCTTTGGCTTACCACTTTGTATCAAATTTAATCAGAAAATCATCAATAATTAAGAAAATATTTTCAATACAAGTCTTTTAACAGACTTTCCATCTTTCAACATCTACAATACTGACATGAAAAGTTCAAATGAGTCTGAGGACATCTCTGTGTTTAAAAGGCAGAGGTGGAATCAACTGTTGTATTCAAGGAAACTTCAAGCCCCCTGGCAGCTCTGCATTAGAAACCATCATGGCACCATGATCAATATAGCAACATGGGCTTACAAATAGCTTTTTAAAACCATTTTCACTAAACAGTCCACCACTGAATCCTGAAATGCACAGGGAGAAAACCATATAGTAGCTTTGTGCTGAAACACCACCATCTCAGATGGACATAAAGACAGTGGACATGCGTTCTTTGTTTAGATGAGTCCATGTCTTAGTTGCTTTTGGGATTAAAATTAAATTGGGATGAATGTTCATCTACAAAGACCATCTGGGCTGATAGCAGTGATGTTATGGGGGTGCATCAGTGTCCATGGCATAAATGATTTGCATATGTTTTGAAAATACCATTTTTACCAATACATTTGAATTTTGGAGAGAATATGCTACCTTTAAGGTATATCATCTGGAGGCAAGGTTTGTTGTTATTTATGAGAAAGACATTGCCAGACCTTTTTTTTTTTTTTTTTTTTCATCCAGGCAAGAACTGACACATTTGCCTCTTTCAAAACTTTTATAATTAGCATCCTTAGTTGTAGATTGATTTTAAAAGCGTTAGGAAAAGAGAGTGATAAAACACAATGCAAGCTTGTCTTTTTCTCCGGAAATTTCTGAATATTTTGCTGGCATCAATTTGTAAATGTATTTATAAATACAATTAAGTTGGTCAGTTAACACATAGAATATCAGTTTAGTTGCTTTAAAAAAAGTAATCTTTTGATAAGTTTTATAAATATAAGTTTTTATAACATTTTAGAAAATTTTCCAGCTTTTCTAAAAATTTGGGGGTTGTAGTATTATTTGGTAGGTGGCATCATGTAGCTTAGCAGTGTGGACTCTGTATCATAACTACAAAACCAAATGCTGCAGGACTGATATGCCACAAAATGCAAATAAGTCCTGTGACACTTTGGTACCCTAAAGTGCACTACATGTTTGCAGGAATTGAAATGAAAATGAAACGAAATATACTTTATTTATCCCTCTTAGAGGGAAATTATTGTTGTAGCAGGGTATTATGGTATTCTTCTTTCTTTTCTTTTTTTTTTTTTTATATATAATTAATGTCAACAATGATGTCAAAGCAACAGAAACAATATTAGGGAAAATAACTGATCATAGAGGGCATTCATGCAGTTAAGGAAAAAAAATAAATAAGAAATTGTGTTACACAGAAAGGATTCTGAACTGAGATTGGAAGAGTTTTTATTTTTACTCCTCACTCTTTGGGACTGACGGGTCAGAGAGTAGATTCAACAAGAGAGTAACCCTCTGTTTTTGGCAGGGAGTCAATATCAAGCTCACAGACTCTCCAGCTGGAAGCATGAGGGAATGACCCTATGTCTTACATCTTATCTGAAGTTCTTTTGTTTTGTTTCGTTTTCCTCTTCTTTTCACAGAAAACATTACATCAATATTTTCAACTCTCTGGATATCCGAACAATGACTTCGGTGCAACATGTCACTGTGATTTGAAATTTTTAGAATGTGTGGCTCATATCAAAGCTATAACTGTACAACCCACATCCCGTACCCCCCCTAATCCCACCTATGTCACTATGTTTATGTTCCCCCGGTGGAACTGAAACCCAGCTCTTACAATCAGGGCGAGCCATTCATTCAGGCTGCCGCAGCCAACTGAGGGAGGGTGGGCAGAATCATCACACAGACATCCCCATGGCATCTGTTTACAATGAGCTACAACCTCCCTTGAGGGGGAACAAGGTTCAAAACAAGACAGAAGCCAGGCAGAAATGACAGTGCTGCGCCAGCTACTTTGAAGCTAAATGTGTGAAATGAAGCTGAGTGAGTGATCACTACATAAGTTCAAAGGAACTTTCACTACTTTTCTTGTGTTTTTTTTTTCAACAGGTAGTGTTAGAAACATGGAATAAGTTGCAATCAGCAAGTGAATATTTTTTTTGTGATGACAGCCACAAGAGCATCACTAGTTCAGCGTCAAACAACATGATCTCGTGATGATCTGACAGAGAATGAGAGCACAAAAGTCCTCATATTGCATTCAAACGAAGTGTATAATTAGTGATTTAAACAATCATACTGCCATTATTTATTCAATTTGAGGATAAGTGATCTGAAAAAGAGTTTCTATTGTACTTACGGGTGCCATCGAAGCGTGTAGCGATTGTGTCCAGAAAGGTGTTCTGTGGGGCCAGGAGGCCCTTCATCACAGGCATCTTGACCCAGATGTGGGATGGCCAACAGCTGGCTGGAAGTCACACCATCCCAGAAGCACAATAGGAGGCTCCAGGGAGGTCTCAGCAGGTGCAACAGACTTTAAGAGTGACAGTCCAGTGGAGGACACGGAGAGACACATTTACAGTAAAAGTGACCACCTTTCTGCCTAGTGATGCTTCAGTGAGACAACAGTACAGCCTGGAAAGACTAAAATAGCTCACTCCACAATGCAGAGGTTTGGGTTTAGCCCAGATAAGGAAATTTTAGAGCGACAATCGCAAGCAGCTGCTCAGTCACATAAAGAGATCAATTCCAGGTGATGCTGAGATCCAAAGCTCTTCAAATCAGTCAGCCCAGCTGTTGCTTGTCTGCACCTTTCAGTCGTGGAGTTGATCCCAACATCAGCACAGAAGAAGTTATCTCGTAAGACTGCTGCGCTTTCCATTCATAGGAAGACCATGAATGTGTGTCTACACCTCTAGCATCCTTCAGCTCAGTGATCTGGTGGGATGCTGTGGCCGAATAGTTGCATCTTCTTGAGCTTTCTCCCCCTCCTTGCTACTCTCTCTCTCTCTCCCATCCACTCCGGTGATATGGCAGCCAATGAGATGCTGGCATCCTCTGTGGGGACCCGTTCTCATCTGTGGTGGGGGTATAGAGACAGAGTAAGACAAGGGAGGGAGAAGTGGAGGAAAAGAGGAAGGGAGGATTCTTTTGGAGCGTCTGACAGCACCATTACACCCCACAGTGCTACTATCAGCACTTGGCTTTTGTGTGTTGTTCTGCAAATCAAGGAAAGATAGATTACCTGCATGTCAGTCACCGAAGGCTTTTGTATCTAGCTGAAGTGTGTGTCATTGTGCTGCTTTGCCACAGACATGTGCTTCAAGAAAGATTTCAAAGTGCTTTTGGTAGGAAGCAAATATTCGGATTAAATGTTTTTCACATGTTCATGTTACATGACAAAACCGCACGAGTCCTAAAATGGAATTCCCAGTGTTGCTGCGTCAGTCGCACATGGAGTTGGTCACTGTTGCCCGATCAGCCCTTACAGTATCCCCATGAGAGAATTAAGGCTCTGGGATAAACGCTGCTAAGAGTGGATTAAAAGGATAAGCCTGGAGATGTTTTCATGAGGACTTAACACACCAAATCTAACTCACTTTGACACAAGCATATAGCAAGGGAAATACTTCTAGACAGTGAAGATGCTTATCAGTAACTTTATATTTCTAAACGAATTAGATCAATATATCTTATTACAGTTGTGGGAATCAGTGAAAGATGACCTCTGCTATTAATTCGATTAATGCGATTGCCATTAAAAATTTAATATTGTGAGCCACATCAAGAAACCTGATAATTAGGGGTCATTGACGTAGGCCGTGAAATGTAAAACATAGCAACATTTACTAAACAGAGCAAGACCACATAAAAAAACACAACATAATGTCAGAAAACAAAGAGGATAACAGGGACAAACAGCAAATCAGAAATGTCAAGACAACATTTTTGAAAAAAAGGTTTCAACAAAACCAAGGAACACTTCCCAAAACACAAGCAGAAACTAAAACAAAACACTATTTTAAACAAAAAACAACAAATGTTAACACTTCAGGAACATGGAAGGTAGGAAAACTCACTTCATAAAACACAATAAACAATAAAACATTTCACAAAATACAACAAATACAAAATGAGATATTAGCTTCAATGTGACATTTCAGGAAACAAAACAACATTTAACCAAAACCTCAGCAGCTGGAGTCTGTAGAGCTCCACGAAGGCTCAATAAGATATTCCAGATTATAAAAAGTTCATCACTTTCAAGATGGATCATATATTCATGCTAGAATATATATATATATATATATATATATATATATATATGCAAACCCAATCATAACTTTTTGAGTTCTTCTAAAAAAACAAAACAAACCACATGACCTCGTTGATATGGGT
>JBBBVU010000023.1:10748059-10779640 GCA_037177055.1 Atherinosoma microstoma | reverse complement strand
CACATACATACATACATACATTTATAAATATAAACAAAATTTACTTTATCAGTGTGACAGCTGGGTTCTGGGGTATACAGCCTGAATAGTGGACAAAAATGAGTGGCGGCAACCAACACTTTGATCCCTGATACACAGGGCAGGGAATGGTGCATCTGCAGGTAGCCATGCTGTGCAATCATATCTGCCTGAGTATAGTATATACACAGCTGTCTGCTGCTGACACATTTTTGTCCTTAAATAGACCAGAGACAGTGGGACACAGTTCAAGCTCTTAACAGGACAGACATCCCACTTCTAAAGCAGTGTTTGGATTTGTTTTTCTTTAACTTATGGTTCTGGATGTAGAACAATTTATTATATATGATTATATCTTAAAATTAAACCAAACATGTCAGAATAAATCTCATCTTCTGTCAAATCATCTCACTTGGTCCACTTTGGGCAATTGTTGTGGCAAACTTGTGTTTGTTGTTTGGCAGTCTGTAAAGTAAAATATTCTTGGTGCAACTGGATACATTTTACAGAAGCTCATCATTTCCAGCAGCTGCCTATGTGTCAAGCTGATAACTCTTATCTTAAGGACACAAAACACAGTAGACTGGATGGCATCATATATCCAGTCTTGTAGTGTCTTTATTATTATCTACTCTCTCAAGAACAAACTATCAGTAATGTGCAACTCTGATCGACTCAAACAGTTTAGTACATCCACCAGTTTTAAATCCAACCTTGCCATTTTATAGTACATTTATAGTGTTTCTACTTTTCAGGCATTCTTTAAGTAGCTTTTGATGACAAAGCAGAATATTTGCATTACTAGTCTTCACAACAGTTCTCTTGGACATTTTCAGACAAAAACCTGCTGATCAGCATTATCGGGCTTAAAACAAAAAGGCTTGGATTTAGGTATTAACCGAATTAGTCTCTCTAATTTTTTAAGCAGCCAATCAATGCATAAAGGACAAATCAGAATAGCAATACAGTTCTGCCACGTGGAAAGCCTTGAATTACCATTAAATAATCCCTGTACACTGTGCTAAGTGGCTGTATCAAAACTTAGAAGCTTAGAATGGCTTAAGTTAATATCTATTCACAGTGTTACCCCTGGTTAGGTCAGATTGCTAATGTGATGCTGAGAACTCATCCTTAGATCAGTGACAAAGGCTACAAGTGCGAAACTTCATAACCCACACATGCTAACAACTCAAAGGTCCTGGTTTGTCTCAGTAAAGAAAAAGAAAGAAAAAAAGCAGAGAGAAAAAAACATCACAGACACCAGCAACTACTCTTACTGCATGCAGAAGTGATCGGTACAAAATGTCTTTCTTTCCATCCCCCGTCTCCTCCATTTTTCTTCGTATGAAGAATCCTCCAAGTTTACGAATCAGGATGCTGGAGAAAAACAAAACAAAACAAAAAAAACCAGACAACTTTAATAGCTTTCATACTAAACTTCCAACATCCATCTTTATGACCATTTAATTAAAGACACTTCTAGTCTCTATAAACACATATATATATATGAATATCCAGAATCAGATGAGAAGGGATAAGACTTTGGGACCTGAAGTGTTCTTGTGTCCATCTGTACTTCAGAAAGTTTTGACCTACATATTTGAGCAGGATTTGGTTGTAAAAACAGTCCATATAAAGAGAATAACAGGTGCATTGCATTGAAATACAGCCATGAAACAACTGGTTATTTTTCTTTGTACTTCATCTGTTTTTTCAAAACCACTCTTTACTCAACTGGAACACGATGTCTCAGCCCGGATATCTGTTTGTCTTTATCTTCAATCCCCAAAACACTGACTTAGCGTACTTAGCGTTCTATCAAAACTCTAAAAATGCTTTAATCACCACCAGACTGTGTTATGGTATCGGGATTCCTTTGAGAAATTGTAATCATTTTTCAGAATATTGTCAGCTGTATTTTTGGTGCATTTTTCAAAAACTTTTTTTTTCAGTGTTCTTATTTCTAAACATACACAAAGTTTCAAAATTCCAATGTTCAAAGTAAAGATTGTGGTTTTTTTTAATCATGATACTAAAAGGGTCTCTATTGTAAGTAGAAAATCAATATATCTATCCCACATACTCTTTGAAGCTGTTTAAAATAAAACTGGTTCACAATCTCTTCTAAAACTGCTTTCTTTGCGATCAAAATTGATCTTTTTCTGTTATAGTCTGACCTTTCAATTTAGAGAGAACAGAAATACATGTACACTACCAGTCAAAAGACACATTTTTCAATTACATGTACTGGCAAAGCGTGTCCAGACTTTTGAGTGGTACTGCATTTGTAAGATCAAACTATGCAGGGTTTCATGGCTGCTTACCTGAGGATAGGGATGCTCAGGTTGTTTCCAGCAGCGATGTGCGGGGCTTTGATGTTATGACAGAACAGAATCAGCGTGATGAGCAGATAGTCGATGTGGGATTTGTGAACAGGGAGAAAGACCATGGGCATATTTTGCTGTGAAAACAATTCATAGACAATTTAAATGAAAAAAAAGGACACATTTTCTTGATCATTTAAAGAAAATCTAAATTGATTTGTTGAAACAGAACAAGATGCTTTTTGATTCATTCTTTTTACAATTAACTTTAATGACCTTCAGCAATATTTAAAATGTATCAATAAATATAAATATATGTGTAACACTGTACATCTGCATACAGTTTTAGACTTTTACACTTTTAAAGCCTCTATGATGGACAATATAATAGAGAGCTCTGCTAATAGAGGGTAAGTACTAGTGGTGGGTATATACAAAGAAATCAGCAACCAAGACTATGAAACACATTGTGCCGGTTTATTGAAGCAGTTCATGCTGTCAAAGTTAAATTCACAGTATTTTCTGTGTTGTTGCTACTGACCTCTGTGGCAGCTTTCTTGACCATTTCCAGCTGTCCTTTGTGGATCTGGATGCTCCAGAAGAAACCATTAAATAGCCTCAGCAGCACCCACCCTGTCAGCCTGAGTAAAAAGTTTTCCGCAGTGAAATAAGTACAAAGACGAAGATCTCCCAGTTTGGGTCAAGATATTGGAATTTTTTTGTTAACCAAACAATATCGATACCTGAGAAAGGCTGGTGAAATGTTGGCTACCATCACTTGGAGGAAGGTCCTGGCTTTCTGCTTCACTTTACTGACAGCCTTTTGCTCCTGGCCAGGCTGCCTGGCTGGAGCTTCCAAATCTGTGGCTACATTCAAAATAGCCGTTTCTACCCTGTCATCAAAAAAAACAGAGCACAGACAAAAGGTTATATCCTTGAGCTGACAAACACAATAACTAAAAAACATCTCAGACATGGTTCTCACTGGTCTTTCTTTATATTTAACAACACTTAATATAATTGTCTCGGTATAACAAGAGTAACACTGCTAAAGACTGGGCTTGTGCTCACAAGTCTTTGTCAAGGAAAACAATTCCTGTAAATGTCTCTTAATTCTTTATTGACTCTTACTTGTTGCTGTTGAGCACATTGTCCACCACGTTCCTTGCAAACATGTCCTTGTTGACATCTCTCTCCATGACAAACAGCACATAACTCAACCTTCGCGCCAACCAGCCTCGCTGTCTGCTCAAAGATAAACACCCACACATGAACTTAAGACTACTAATAATTCAGATAGATAAATAAAATGCATGAAAGGCTCCATTAATGAAGATAATTCTCTTGTTCAGTTTGGAGCATAAAGGCAAAAAGTCTTTATTAGCACACAAACAGCTAAAGGAAAAACAATTTGATTCACTCCAACATTATGCTTATCTTGTTTGGGGTTAAGGCATTGATGTTTCTTACTTAGTTTTTCTCACTAAGATCAGTCACTGGATGCACGTGTGTGGTGTTCACTGACAAACACTTTAAATTATTCATCTGTCTATCTTTCCACCATTTCACAGATCAGCCCTTTTGACTTAAAGTCATTCATTATACAGTGAGTTGTTAAGAAGCCCAGCACCTGCCTGAACTATGTTTTTTGTGTAGTTTCATGTGGTTTCAAAAGTTCAATTTGTTCCTCTTTCCAAGCTGAGGAGCTGCTAGGAGCAAAATACAGTAAAAGCGATCTGATACAATGCTAGAGGAAGTACAGTTTATGTTTACCTAGTGTGGGTCTCGTTGATGTAGATGACGTTGCGCAGCCCCAGAGATGGAATGCTGGGGTTGAAGAGTCGATCCTGCAGATAAAAAACAAAAATCAATTAAACAATGAGAAAGAAGTAAAATAACAGACTTAATCAATCACTAATCTAATCTAACTTCTTGGTTTAATTCTGAATCAGTACTTTGCTTTGACAAAATTATTCTATCACATTCTCATGTGTACTTATTTTAGTCTTGCTGTTGTTGTAGAAAACTCACAACCCTGGAGCTACAACTAAGGCCTCACAAATGTCTATGGAAACATGTTAAATGTGTTAGAAATGCTGAAAAAATTGCCTCGTTGTGCCTATGAAAGGGCAAATATTAACTCATTGGCTGCCAAAGACGTCTTTTGCAGTTTTTTCAAAGACGACTTTTGTGGTTTTTAACGGGGGGGGGGGGGGTCGGGACACTTTGGTGAAGCAAAGTATGTGTTGCGGCAGTTTAGTGAAGGAGAGTCACATAATCGATCATAGACACTTTCAAAACTGGCAGCCACCGAGTTAATGCCAGTGTTAGAGGCGTCGTAAAGAAAAATTCCAAACATGATTTCAACTATCATCAGGTAGAAACAAACCTTTACAAATCTGGTATACATCTAAACAATAACATAAGGATTCAAGCAGTCATTCTTTCATTTTAAACTTTAACACTGGAGAAAATAATACTGTTGAAGTGACTGGAGTTCAGTAAATGAGCTCAGGTTTGAAATAATTAGCCGCAGAGTAACTTTACCCAGCTCTGTGGTGTGCAGGAGTGACAGCATCGGCCAACGAAGGGCCTCTTTCTGTTCAGCAAGCCTTCCTTCCACGTGCTGGCAACAGAGCGCAGGACTGAAGGGCTGGTGCTGCGGTCCTTAAAACAAAGCCACACAAAAAACTCAATTAGGACAAAAGAATGGCACATAAAGGGGGTTGTTCAAAAGAACACATGCCGGGTAAACAAGATTTACCACCTTTGATCTGAAAAGATGAAAAGTGTTGATCCTACTGTACTCTGGTATTATAAAAATTAACTTATGTCACTTACAGAATCCTCATTGGGATGTTTCCAGCGGTTACACCACTGCTCTCCATTGTTGACCTGCAACAACAAACCATCTGACAGCTCCATGGTCTCTGCTGCCCTTTCTTCTGCCTTCAGACCACGCACACCAGCTGATGGCAAGATTGAAAGACAATGATATTGTATGTTGTAGATATTATATCATACAGCTGCATTTTCAATGATCTGTCCTCAATAATTACTCATGAAACATGCACTTTTTTATTTTGTAAATAGAATCTCAAACTTCTACTGTACTTTTCAACAAATATATTATATATCGCCAATAATCCATAAATAAAAATTTATTTAAACACTTTTTTTTTCAATTTAAAACTTAATGTAATTCAAAAGCTTGTTTAAAAAAACTTTAATGCAGAACTGTAACAGATTAATCACAATCACTTCTTATTATGCTCCAGGGAAGGGTTAGCATGGGAACAACACAGGAAATAAAAAGATTAAAAGAAAAGTGTATCAACAACAGTTCAAAAGGGCTGGATATATTTCTATAGCTTTTGCCTCTTCTTCAAGCCCACTTAAATTATCTGATCATTTACTGAAGGCTCAGAGTTAAGAAAAAGACTTCCTCATTTTACAAACCACTCAAGCATGCTCAGATCAGCAACCGCTTCGATAGAGATCTACCTCTTAAAATAGCTTACAACTTAGATGAGCTGAACCTTTAACCTAATGTTTAGTTTATTTGTGATAATATAAATAAAACCCAACATGTAGTAAAAACTGCCATCCATTAAACAAAAAAATTAGACTCTTCTAATTTGGCTCTATCCAACATAATCTCTACTTTGGATGATACTATTTCATTAACTTCTATGTATATGGCCATGAACTGTTATTTTGTCACGCCACCATATCAACAATATCCTCGTTAATTTGGATATATCATGCTGATATTCTTAAAAAGCAGGATGAGTACAGCTGGAAAGGTCATGGTGCTCTCATGCACAAACATGATCAAGAAGTTGATTTAGTTGAGTTATCTGAACAGGGTGTCCAAACTAAAACAAGTCTGATAAAACTAACAGAAATTGTCATTTGAAGGTTTCAAGATAAGCATGTGGTTATTATCATGACATTTAGAAAATGTATTTCAGAAAATAGAAAATGTCTCTGTTGATACAGCTGAGTTTGAAAAGTTTGTACAATTATGCTACTTTATGAATGAATGATCCGTCCTGAAATTTTGTAAAGTATGTATCACCTAAAGGGTTAATGCAGCTTCATCTTTCTGTGAAGGAGTCGGAGATGTGGTAGCGCGTGTAAACCTCCAAACTAAAATATTCCATTGCATTAATTGCACTCTGAGCCACACTCCTTTCTAGTGTTGTGATCACAGTAGGTGATCCACACAAAGACGATGGAAACTGGGTTTTTAAAGAGGTCATTGACCGAGAGTAGTCCAGCTGATGGGGTGACTTTAATGGAAGCAAACCAGAGAAGCCGAAAAATGAGAAGGTGGTGAGATTAGGTAACAAGTGAAGGCAGACATACTGAAGCATTAGCGTTTTCAAAGCAAGCAGCCAGGGTAGTCAGCATGGAAATAATCATGATGCAATATGTTGATGCTTGCTATGTTTAGGACTTTATCACTACAGTTTTTAAGCACATAATATCCATGATCATATATTGGATTTTACATTTTAGAATGAAAGAAGAAAGACCGATATGGAAATATAGTATGCTAATGATAAAAAGGACCCGGTAATCAAGAATTTCTTAACCAGATATGGGTTATTCCCACCTCATAAAATCTTATTTGTTAATTAGAGTTCATAAAAACCTTTCTGTGAACACACACGAGCACGGACTGTAAAATACAGTCAATGTACGCGACTAGGTTAATCCGTCTCGCACTCTTCAAGCTGTCTACAATAACCAGGTCAAATGGGAGAAGTCTTTGTGACAGATGGGCAGCGCAGATAGATAACTAGTACAGCAGACAACAATAGCACAAACCAGGAGCTGTTGTCTGGCTTCAATACATAGTAACGCTGTTTTGTTCTGCTGAAGACGTTTACATCCTCATAACATCTTCTTACAGGGCTCCTGCTCGTGCAGAACTACTACAGCATGTCCTCATCAGTTTTTATCACCGGTCTCACACCGGCACTGTGAGGCATACTGCTGAGCCTCTAAGGGCAAGTCTTAAGGGGCGCACAATGGAGTCATTTTTAGCCTGGCGTTAAACTAAATACCTTAATAGGCAAAGGGTGAGCACTGGATTAATTTAGGTCGGTGGGACAGAACGGAAAGATGTGAGATCCCCACACTGTCTGGATTCATTTTGACCTCAATGTCAATGTAAAGTTTATCGGCCAATTTCAGGTTATACTACCAAAAACAAACCTTTTACGATATACATCTCAACAGGGACAACTATGTCAACAGAGAGGAATATGCTAGTGTTACAATACAGTTATTGTTTCTTTGACAAGACATGTGCCGCACTAGCTAGTTACTTCAACACTTGCGATCTAGCTGCTAGCATCAACGTTAGCTCGCTAGCTGGGCTCGCGAGAATTAAAAAATCACTTACCTTGAATATTGTTTTACGCTGACTCATATCTAAGAGAAAAAATAAGCTTTTCGACAAAATAACCGACAAGCCGCTGAGTATGTTAGCGCCCCGAGCATTCGCGCAGGAGCTCCGGTCTCCCTTAAGGAGTAGACGGCATAGGTCTGACAGACAGAGATGTGTGACAAGAGGCAGTACCACTCGTGCTTGTTTGGGTACGCACAGTAACCAACTGCCAGTCAAGTGCAGTACTACCATCAGCCAGTAGAGGTCAGGTCGGTACCAGCCTAACCACGCGCAATCTCCATTGACCATGGATGGAATACTGAACGGGCCTACCGGGCACGAGCCCAGAGTTCATCAAAGAGATGCAGTTGAATAACAAAGGGCTTCCCAGTTAGTGAAGCAAGTCAAAATAAATACAAAGGGACCATCAATTATTAAAAGCAGTAAAAAAAATAAAAACAAAAACAATTGAGAAATTTAAAGTTATTAACTTCAAGCAACAAAAAGAACTAGACGATCAATAAATGAATACAAATACACAAGGAATTGTATAAGAAAAAAGAAAGAAATGACTAATTAATACATCATGCAAAGAAATTGAAACTGGTTAAAAAATAAAACATTACAGTATAGACACAGAATAGCTATACATTATTCATGACATATTTATTATTGCATCTGTTGTCACTATGTCCCGTTCATTCTACAAACTGCAACCAAAAAACAGAAATTAAATAAACTAACATTCATTCAATCATCCAGCTCCAAAACTGGAAAACTGTGCTCTGTGTTCTGTGCACAGCCTTTTCTTTTTCTTTTTCTTTTTCGATAATTCATTTTCATTCTTCTTATAGAAAAATAATTAAAATGGTTTACACAAAGATTTGTTTATTTATCTATCATTAGCAGAAACACTGCAGCAAACTAAACGGCAAAAAAGAAAATAAATCAAATAAAAAGAAACATGAAAAAAACAAACAAACAAACAGCGCACTCTATTGGTCAAATATGGTCCATTTTGTTGGAGCGTACCACTGTGCTAGAGTGGTGGGTTGATCAGTACACTCATAATAACTTACCCGGGTCATTTGGCTCAATATATCATTAGTAATTCATATTTTTAATTTTAAATATATATATATATTTTTACCATTTACCAGCGTACGGTTGAATTTAGAAATTTGTCATCATCTCGCATTTAAGTCACCCACAACCATAATGGTAGGGACTCAAGCCGTCTATTTCCTTCGTGTCTACCAAGCTAGCGGCATCCATGAGGTAAGCTAGATATCTGATAATTAATTTTAAGGTTTTATTCTCAACAGAGAGTTTAAAATGTAATGAAATTTATATATAAGACTGTTTCGGTAAGTCGAGTTGTGGTTAAGTCTCATAAGAGATGTGTGTTTGAACAAAAATGCTTGTTGGGCCTGTGTTTGTAGGCTAACCATGCTAACCAAGATATGCCCCAACATGTTACAGAAACCATTGCTGCTTAGCTGTGTACCAGCAAACCACTCAGTATTTGCGTGTGTATTATTGTCAATCGAGTAAACTCAAGGCAGTAATACTAAACGTGTGATTTAAAAACGTTGACACCTCCCATTGAGGCAACAAAGTCGTGTTTGGTAATATATTTATTCACTCTTCAGTTTGCCAGAAAACTTCTTGTTCCTTTCTATTTATTTATTTCATTTACTGAACTGACGCATCTCAGAAGTCAAACCTTTAAAGATAGTTTACTATAAAGGGATTGTCTCCCTCAACCAAAAGGTCAAATTAAGCAGCTGAAATAATTTGACAACACCTGAGATGCAGTCTGTCATATCCTGACAAGGTACAGATAACTGACAAGTTTTCAGTTTTGCTACACTATCCACAATAAAACATAAAATCTCTGCAGCCGTATGCCTTGCTGCCAGTGTGTAATTACTGAAAAAAAAACAACGCATTTTTAGCTGTAGTTTTTAACTGGACAAAGTCCCAAAGTAGCTGTGAATTTTTGCTCGCACTTCAGTTTTCAGGGAAATACCGACTTGGAAATGATATAAGTATTTTGGTTTGAATCTTTTTCTTTGTTTTACCAAATCCCAAAAGTTCTTTGTTGTAATATGAAACTTTTAGTCAATTTCTAGATTGTTTAAAAGATATAACCACCTTGTCAGTGTCAGATGTTGCTTGTGTGTTTTTAATTCCATAGAAAAAAAAAAAGGGTCTGCGATAGTTGTGTTTCACATGTAAAGTTGTCTTGCAGCATGCTCAGGCTCCAAAAGCGCTTGGCATCCAGTGTCTTGCGCTGTGGCAAGAAGAAGGTCTGGTTGGACCCCAATGAAACAAACGAGATCGCAAATGCAAACTCTCGTAAGTTGTTTCCCCTTGCAGTGCAGACTACTCTTGTTTTACAGTTTTGTCTCATTTCAGCTCTTTAACTTATTTGATCAAATTGGGCTTGTGCTACAGGCCAGCAAATCCGAAAACTGGTGAAGGATGGATTGATCATCAGGAAGCCTGTGACTGTTCATTCCCGTGCTCGATGCCGTAAAAACACACTGGCACGACGCAAGGGTCGTCACATGGGTTATGGTGAGCGATTTTTAAACTCATTGTTTTTTTTTTTACATTTCTTCAATACAGGAACTTTTATTTATTTTTCTCCTGACTCTGACATCATCATAGTATTTATAGTAGTTATTGTCTTTTGCGTTTTCTGTCTTGTATAACAAAATGAAAGTAATCAATGTCACATAATTGTATAGTTTGGGATAAGTTATAATGTAGATTTTAATATGCACATAAAAATATTCTAATTTATTTCATTTTCTTCTCGACCAGGCAAGAGAAAGGGTACAGCCAATGCTCGTATGCCAGAGAAGTTGTCATGGATGCGGCGTATGAGAATCCTGCGTCGTCTTCTTCGTCGCTACAGGGAGTCCAAGAAAATTGACAGGCACATGTAAGTTTTTTTCTCAGCACATTACATTTGACTAATCCAGTGTTGCTTTAGTTCCAGCTCCTGATCAAAGCTTCTTTTATTGAGGTGTCCTGAGGTATGTTGTGTATCTTCCTGTCATACAGGTACCACAGTCTCTACCTGAAGGCCAAGGGTAACGTTTTCAAAAACAAGCGCATCCTGATGGAGCACATCCATAAACTGAAGGCTGATAAGGCTCGCAAGAAGCTTCTGGCGTAAGTTTTGCTCTTTTCTTTATTTGTCTTTGAGGCTGTGTATTGTGACATTGTGAAATGATTTTCTTTCCGTTGACTCCTCTCTGTACACATCCAGTGACCAGGCTGAGGCTCGTCGTACAAAGACAAAGGAGGCCCGTAAACGCAGAGAGGAGCGTCTCCTGGCCAAGAAAGAAGAGATTATCAAGAACTTGTCAAAGGAAGAGGAGACTGCAAAGAAATAAATTCGTATATAAAAAGTCTGTCAGCTTCAGCTTTTTGTTGTTAATAAATCTGGATAAAGGTGATTGTCATGTGTTGTGATTCCCTGGACTGATACAAGAGGATGGAATTTGCAGCAGAGGAGCTGTAAGTCCTGAGGTGTAGCGACCTTGCATCAAAGCAGCTTTTGTTTGAAGAAATCATCATTTAGACCTGGAAAAATGAGTTAGAAGAGGTCTTCTTTAAAAGATTATATTTAGGTTAATTAGATTTTATAAATACATTTTATAACAGCCACTTTATTAAGTATGCCTGTTCAATTGCTTGATAACACACTGAATCAGCCAATCACATGGCAGCAAATCAATGTATTTAGGCTTGTAGACAAGGTCAAGATGACTTGCTGAAGTTCAAACTAAGCATCAGAATAGGGAAGGAAGAAAATCAAATGATTTAAAATGTTTTATGATTATTGGTGGCAGATGGGCTAGTCTGAGTATTTTAGAAACTGTTGATGTATATTTTTTTTCTTTCTTACACAATCTGTAGAGAATGGTCTGGAAAAAGAAATGGGCAGACTGGAGAAGATTGCCAACAGTAACTCAAATAACATTGATGCAATGAAGTTTTTCAGAATGCCACCTGGAAGCACATGTTTAAGCCTTGAAGCAGATGGGCTACAGTGGCAGAATACCACACGAGTGCTACTCCTGTCAGCTAAGAACAGGAAACAGGCTACAATTCAAAAAGGCTCATCAACCTGGGCAATAGCAGATAGGAAAAATGTCTGGTCTGGTGAGACTAATTTCAGCTAATGCATTCAGAGAGTAGGCTCAGAATTTGATGCAAATGACATGAAAGCATGGATCCATCCTCCCTTGTATCAACAGATCAGGGTGGTGGTGATGTAACGATGTTGGGGATATTGGCACACTTGGGGCCCCTTAGTTTCAACTGAACATCACTGAAATACTACAGCCTACCTGAGTAATGTTGCTGACCATGTCTGTCTCTTCATGACCACAGTATTCCCACATTCTGATGGCTACTTCCAGCAGGATAATGCACCATGTCAGAAAACTCAAATCATCTCCAGCTGGTGTCTTGAAAATGACAATGAGTCCACTGTAACAATGACCACAGTCTCAATCCAATAGAGCTCATTTGGGATGTAGTACAATAGATCTGCTGCAACTGTGTGACACAATCATGTCAAGATCTCTTGAGGAATGTTTCCAACACCTTGTTGAATCTACGCAGCCAAGAATTAAAGAAGTTCTGATAGCAAAAAGCGGGGCCCAACCTGGTACTAGCAAAGTGGACCTAAAAATTGGCCAGTGATTGTACATTTTGAATACTGTCCCAAAAAACTTGTCTGAGTGTTTCCAGCTTCCAGCAGGTGGCAGCAGAGCCCCAAGTAGACAGTTGGAGACAGAAGACTTTGCTGTGATCTAAGAATTCTAAAGGCTTCGAGAGGCATCTGCTTAGATTTGATAAGCCAAGTCATGCTTGCAACAACTTCTTACTGACAGGCTTTTTCATAAAAAGGAAGGAAGAAGCTTTGTTCAAGTTCACAGATGAATAAAAGTCCCAAGTTATTTTGATACGATATTTTTTCATGTATTGAACACAGAAAAACTCTTCAGTGTTCATTCATAAAGAAAAAATGGTGGCAACAGTTTTGCCACTCTGCTGAAATAAATCTTTAACGTAGTACTCTAAAAGAATATTTACAAGAATATTGCTCGCCATATTCAAGTTATTTACTGTTGTTTTATTTTGGACCAGGATGTTCATTTTCAATTCAGCATATGGTCAAACAAGGTAAATATGAGCGATGCCAAACTGGAGCCCTTGGGGAGGTTTGTCTGTCATATATAACTCACTTATGCTATTATTATGATTCTCAAACAATAGTAGCTTACAATTTTTGCTAATCTATCATTTTACAAAACTCAAAATACTTTTATTGTTTTGGTCTGTGTTTCTACTACCTGCTTGTGGTTCTTTATACTAATAATTGAACAAAGAGAATTAAGACTGTGTTCACTTCAGCTGACGTGTGTCCAAGACCCCAGAGAGCTATTGATGTTTTTCTATTAATAGATTCTTTGTAGAATTAGTTTTCTCTGCTTTTTGTTTAGGACAGTCACATGTAGCAGCTGAAACCGCTGTATCAATCCTTCACACAACCACTGTCAACCAAACCTGTGCCCCTTGTGCAAATTATGGCAAAGGTCAAAGGAGTCAAATAGGTAAGAGAAAGAGTCATCATTCTTGGGGTAGATGGCTATCTGCTGTAGCCGGTGGTCTGCTTATCTTGACATTAAACACATTAATCAGTTGGAGGAGGAAACACACTTATCAAAATCTGTGACAGAATGAACAGTAATCTAGCAAGCATGGGGTATTTGATCTATGGCTTAATGTATAATGTGTAAAATGCGTGTTAAGTTTCTTGGTTTGCTTCAGAGTTGAACCTTAATCCTTGCAAGTCTACAACACTGACGCTCCAGTAATCTAGTAATTCTTAAATCCTGTTTTGGGCCTTAAAGGATCCATTATTTGACACACAGTGGAGAGGATCCGACCGAGGCGTCTGCAGATATACCCACTACTAACTGGTGCAGGCAGGCTGATGTGTACCTGTTTTGTGGTAGGCTATTTGTAGAAATGCAGGTTTAATGGTTATACTTCAGATTATGCAAAACAAATAATGATTAGCAATTTCAGATCATTATGAATAGCACTGTCCTGAATTTGAAGTCTTGTTAAATCGTCAATTCTTTAAATCTTGATATTGTTGATTTAACAGGTGCAAAGCAAAGTGTACTAGTTCTGCCTTTTTACAATAACTTCAAGCAAAAGAGAATTATTTTCTTATTATAGAAAAAAAGGGACAAAAATAGCATAAGAATATGTGTCTGAAAATAAAATTACAAAATGCTAATTCTTCTGTGTGAAGATTGCAGGATGTTCTCCCTCTGAGAAATGACCTTCCGTTCACTGGTTATATTTTTATTCTATTCTAAGTTTGGTTCACACTCGCTGTCTTGCCTCCATGCATAAACAATAGGACACCCAAGCTTTCAGAGGCTGGCCATAAATTGGGTTTCGAAGGCCTTGAGCAGCTGTAAAAAGCTTACACATCACAATGTTGCTGCTTACCTTGGTATTTAGATTTCACATCTTTAAGCACACTGTACTTCCACTAAACATTAAATTCAACTGCATGCAGTCATTAGCAAATGGATCGTCAAAGACAAAACCATCCAAATAAATACCGCACTGCAGGAGGAAGTCACAGGAATTACTGAAGGAGAAAACAGTCTTTGTGCAGCAAGGCCATTTTGCTGCTCCGTTAATGTATTTCTTCATTACCACGGGACACTCCTATTTCCTGAACCGTGAGCCTTAATGGGATTAGATAAGGGGAAGAATATGAGCTGAAACCAAGCAGTGTTCTTTATTACATTTGGCCTTCAACCCAGGAAAGGCAAATGGGAGCACGCTCAAGAGTTCAGGAGATCTTCAATAACAATTTAAATGAGAAGATGAAGGTAATTAAAGCAAAATTATATTTAAATATAAAAACAGTTATCTTGCTGCTTCGTGAATTATCCCACTATTGTCAGTCTGATAACCCTCTTTACACCATGTGTAGTGTAGGGCTGTGACTAGTGGTCCACTTTCTCATGTACAAAATGATTGTTTTCTTTTACCAATTGACATGAGATCTTTCTGGATTCTCTTGGGGCTTATAAATGTCAAGTGATGATAGTCACATATGCACAATTAACTCTATCCTCCCCTGTCAGTCTTTCTTATCCATCTAAAATATTATAGTAGCTTCCTTCACATGTTCACCTTAATCTGTTACCTAATTGCTTTGGTTCATAGATGCAGGAATATGATGCCATCAGAAAGCATACTGGGAGGATTCCGCAGGTTTAATTCCCTCATTCACATTAGATGATCAAAGGAGGGATTAATAGCACTCCCTGATACAGATCACAGATCAGTCAGACAGACAATGCTGTCAGATCTTATTCAGATAAACTCCTCAACCCCATCCTCTTGAAATCATATTTTGTGCTCCGAAACGTCTGCACCGCTTCTCGCTCAGCATCTTATCTACATTCAGACACTGCTCAGTAACAAAAACACTTCAAAACTTTCAATAGATTGTGAGAAGTGTTTTTCGAAAGATTTACGGAAAGTAGTAAAAACCTAAACTACCAACAGATAGTCAGCTGCTGCTCTTGAAAAGGGCACATCGACTGCACTCATCGCTTGGATTTTTCTAAGCTGCCGAAGTGATTCATAGTGGCAGCTTTCTAGTCACATTTTGTTCAACCTCAGGCGACTGTCACCACTTTTCTGTTCTCTTGTACCACTTACACTGAATAAATACCATCCAGCATGCAGCTTTACTCCAGGCTAAATATATCTTCTGTGAAATGATCCTCTACACAACTGCTATGATCAAGTTCAAGTAAACTTAAAAATAAATCAAATCAAGAGCAGGTCTATAGGAACTTGAACCACACAGGAGTGAAAGATCATTATATATTTCAAGTCATGAAAATCAGATAAATGTTTTAAAACTTATTGTATATTTTTAGTTCACCCGCCTCCGGCACCTCACTGACATCAGACAGTTTGAACCCTGCAGGTGCTGCCGCTGCTCTGATCGGGAAGTGAATCGTTAATAATGATTTGCAGATAAACAAGATGTCCTCTAAAGAAACATAGAAACATCAAACATCAGTTTTCTAACAAGACAGCTTTTGTTTTTGTCAGGTTTTTTTATGTTGGTGTTGCTTTTCTTGCTGCGTCAGCCTCAGTGCAGGATGATGTGGTTGCTGAGAACTCGAGCGTACAGACAGAGGTCAGGGTGTATCGCACAGGGCAGACGGGCCTGTAACCTGATAAGGGATTTGATGCACACAGCTTGAGGCAGATTCACAGCGGCAGTAATGGAGACTATGCAGTGTTTGGATCCTAGTTTTCCCTGCAATGTCAAGATAATTTGGACAGTCTTGAGATGGTTTCAAAACTTTCTGATATTTTTGCAAACTTCACAGCCCAAGTATTGCACTGTCTCTTCCGGTGCAGGTATTTTAGATAAGGACCATCTGAGTATTATTAAAATTCTTTTTTTCATGACAAACACATATAATAAACTGCATGTTAGGATGTCATTTTTGGGACATTTCATTTTCCAAAATGTCTGCATCTCTTTGCTCCGTTTCCTACAGTCTCATTTAACATCTTAATCTCAGTCCTAAATGACAACTGAAGTACCAAAAATACAATTGTCAGTTAGGATTTGGAAACGCAGTCCCAACTTAAGAGCAGACCAAGCTGAATGCCAAACAGAGCAAAATTAATCCCTGCTGCTCCCGCAGAGAACTGAAAGCTTAGTTTGATAATAAATTAGTTAGATTGGCACATCCATTAATAAGTGAGTAAAATGCAGAATGAAAATGTTCTGTTGCAGCACGATATGATAATTCATTTCATTTCATGAACTTTAATGAATTTTGTCTGTGGTTTAAAAGAAATGAAGAAGGAATTAAATTGTTTGTAGAGAGGTTTTTAAGCCACCGAATTTTAATCATCTGCTGTAAACAAGTCAATCCTGAAGAGGTACACTGTAGTGAACAGCAGAAATACATTGTGTGAGAAGGGGGAAAGGAAAAAGAAGCCTCCGAGGTGTAGAGGGAAGTGAAGCAAAGTTAGAGTTGAAAAAAAAGTCAGGAGCTCGGTGACAGATCTGTGAAGCTGAGGTTCAGAGAGAGGACAGCATACATCAGCAGACATCATTATTGTAAGAACAGCAGGCAGCACATCAGTTGCATTATACACCCGCATACCTGCTGCAGAAAGGAAGAAGTCTCCTCACACATTTTAAATATCAGAGTCACACTGAAATGTTCAAGTATGAAAATCATGTTCATGAGCTGGAAAAAAAAGAAACCTAATGGACTTCTACATAAAAAAAAAAAGATAAAATAAGCAGAACAACCTGACCCAGAGAGAGCCACCAGGATTAAAGAAAGGCGAAAGTCTTAGAAATCAATTTTGATCTTTGGAAAACCACTCTTCAAAGTGAATTATCAGATTTTCAGTCATTATTTTGAATAAAGGAGAAAAGTGAGTGATCCTCAGCTATATTTTGATAAATGATAAAAAAAAACATAATATTCATTCCATAAATGATTAGTATATATTGGTATATATATTAGTATATCATTAGCCACAGCAAAAAGGCTGCAGCTAATGAGGATCTTGATGAATTCAATTAAATGAAAATTTCCGGAAAAGATGGCAGGTTTGAAAAATCAATAGATAGAGTTCTGAGTTTTAACTTTTGAATCTAGTTAGCAAGTTTCTTCCAGTATCACACTGTCCTCCTATTTCTTCTCACCAGATCTTTATTTCTCATCCCTGCCGTGTTTGTCAAAAATACTCTTCCCTGTAAGAACACAGCAGACGAAACAGGACTTGTTAGCAACTCTTTCCGTTGTCTTGTTGATTCTTCAATATGTTAAATAGTTTGCCTTTTTCATCTTTCTCACGTTCACAACTGAATTGTTGACTTGGGTGAAGAGAGAATGAAAAGAGGTTCAGTTGACAGAGAGCAAAGCATGTTTTGAGCAGCTTCAATTATGCTTCAATTACTGCATCTTGAAGAGAAAAGACCCCAAAGTTGGTGACACACACCAGATTGGAAGGATGAGTTCTGAATTTCTTTTTCATACCAGCTCTACCAGCGTAAGCCCGTTGTAAGGAAACCAATGGACTGTGAAGTCTACTTATAGATGTAAAGGAAAGAGCTGATGCAGAGTAGCTAAAACATTTATGTTCAGATCCACAAATACACTGGGATATAAGTCCAAAGGAAAAAGCAGGTAAAAAAAAAAAAGAAGCCTGCCTAGTGGATTTCAAATCCTTTTCTTAGTGACTTAATGGATTTAGAAGTATGCTTTCAGGATTTTAAAGGATGTTGGATTGGAGGGCTGAGGTTGAAAACCAGAATCAGATTATTTTTTTTTATTATACAAGATTTTATTTTGCTAAATTAATAAGTAAAACTTGACAAAACAGCATGTCAAATTACAGAAGACAGCTTTAAATAAAACTTTTTTGCTCCATTAATATCATCAGAAACATGTAACTGAGAAACCAGGACACTTAAATGACAGAAAGAGTGTGCTATGTTTACCCTGTGATTAGGGGGATGGAAACTCTACTTTGACTGCATAACTAATGCGGAGTTGCAGCCTAATGTGGAGATTAATCACCACAGGGCCTGCAGTCATTAACAAGCATAAACACTAAAGCACATTGACCCCCTTTAAAACTTCTTGATCAAAAGAAGTGGATAAAATCAAACTGTAAAAACATTAAACACTCTACTTCATAGCAAAGAGCTGCATCCTTGTGTCCTTGTCCACTAATTGTGTTGCTTGATGCTTAGAGCTTTTCTCTTTGCAGGCAAGTCAAGAGGCAAACAAAAACATCAAAGCTACATTGCAGCCCAAAGGCTAAAGATGGAGCAGAAAGTGAAGGGGTGGCGGGGTAAATGGTCATCGCGCATGATTAAAGGGTGTGCTGGGTGAAGTGCTGTGGAGTTTAATCTGCAGTGTGTAGTTGTGGAATGAAAGCACAGAGAGCAGGTGTGGAGGTGGGGTGGTTCTACAAGACAGAGCGCCCTATTGCATTTTATAAGGTGTCATGGGCTTAATTCAGAAAAACATCTGCGACAATGAGAGAAACAGCCATCTGCTATACAGGACATTTTTCATAGATACTCACCTCAGCTTATAAGGTGAACAGGGAGCTATTACAGAGATAAATATTTGCTTGTGCTTTTGTAATCA
The DNA here is from genome assembly GCA_037177055.1 of Atherinosoma microstoma. Taxonomy (NCBI): domain Eukaryota; kingdom Metazoa; phylum Chordata; class Actinopteri; order Atheriniformes; family Atherinidae; genus Atherinosoma; species Atherinosoma microstoma. The sequence continues at coordinate 10,760,621 of JBBBVU010000023.1, read as the reverse complement.
TGTTAAAAGAGAGATATTTGGCACCGCTAATTTTACTCGCAGTAATTGTAATTGTGCATTACTTAATCCTTTTGTTTAAAACAGCTTATTTAAAAGTAATGTGGTCCCATATTACTCATATTAAATCATCCTGTAACTGAAACCATAAAGGTTGCAACACTCAATGAAGTTTGATGTTATGGATGCTGCTTTATCAAAAGTTTAAGGGTGAACGTAAGAGAAATGAAGGAACGTATGTGTAACTTAAGAGCAGATAATGGGGCAATCAATAAACTTTAGTCAAAAGAGCAAAAACATGAACAGGTGAAGAAAATTTGTGATCGGCAAATGCAGAAAAGAAGAATAAAAAAATGCTGGTCTGACTATTTCCAGGCTGAAATTGCTGATGAACAACAAAGGTCTCCAAAGTGGCTTGATGGCTTGTTATCTCCTGGGTAATTCAGTGGGATGCACCTGGGCTGGGGACTTTCTTTGTGAAGTTTGCATGTTGTTCCTGTGCATGCAAGGGTTCTTTCCCACAATCCAAAAACATGCTTGCTATATTAGTTAGTGTTTTTAAATTCTCCCTAGGAGTGACTGTGATTGTGGTTGTTTGTCTCTCTGTGCAGGCCTTGCAATGGACAGGTGACCTGTCCAGGCTCTTGCCACCTGCCTAGTAGCTGTTTAGATAGCTCGAGCCCTTCCACCCAACCCCCAACTCTGACATTGGAATTAGTAGGAATAACCAATGGATGGATGGGTAAATCAACCTTTAAAGTGGACGACATTTGAGATGGTTGCTATGTCCAACTGCACCACTATATCAGTAGTTGTTATACAGTTACTTTAAATCACCAAATTGATTAATTTTAACATACCAATGTTTTCTTTTACAGTTCTTATAATTAGTGTCAATTAATAGGTAATGGGCTAGTCATTAGGTAATAAGCATCACATTGATGGTTTGTAAACCATGAGCTTTATAACATAGACATAATTTGAGAGAAATTCCCCATTTTAAGATCACCTGAATGGAAATCTGTCCTCAAAAGACCAGTCATTATCTTAGGCAGCATATTCTGTCCATCATGTTTTTGCACTGTTGAAGTTCAGCCAAGAATTTTCTTCCAACAAGAAGATGTAGTGCAGGAAGGAGAGAATTTCGTAATGATCACCTTATCACATAGTTCACTTTGTTTATGTAATTAACAATAAGTCCCTCTCTTATTGATCCAAATAATCCAAATCAATTTCTAGTGATTATTTATAAAAGCATCAATAACAGTATTAGCATAGTATTGATGTTGTATGTTATTGGTGAAGCAAGAAAAGAAATATCTATGAGGTAGTTCTTTTAAAATTGCACCTTTAAAAAGAATAATTTTCATGTCGATGCAGCAACAAAAAGGACATTTTACAACTTTGTCTCAGAGTAGACTTTTTTTCAAAAGCTTGCTCAATAATTTGTAAATTTATGTCCTTCACAACTAAAACTTAATCACTTTTCGAATTAAAATTTGATGAAGCTTAATAAGATATCTGATTTCTTATTCAAGATACATTAGTAGTCTCACTTAATGTCAATACATAGAACTTTCAGAACTTTTAACAGAATATTTTTCACCAATTAAGTTTTATTAAACAGATTAATATACTGTGTTATCCTCTAGGGGTTTCTATTCTTCCAGTGTGAAGAAGGCCATTACAAGCACAAACTCAGATGATGATGATTTCCATCATAAATATTCATCATCAATAAAACTTGCTTGATCTGATTCTATTGTGCATTGTAATAAGTGGCAAATTTCACACAGCGCCTTTTCACAGGGGGGAAAAGAAGTGTGATTTTTCAAATCTACCATTCTGTGGAAGGCCTCCAGCAGGCTTCATACATGTTTAATCATGTGTCCCCCCTCCCCAAGCCTTACATTTTCTGCGCTGTTGAACCTCTAAGATCAACACAGAGGATGACTTTTAAGCATTCAAACTCACTTCACTGTCATCTTTTATCTGTGGACGATGCTCATTCCTGCAACTAAAAGTGTGTTTGTGCAAGCAGCATCCTGAGAAAGCGGAGGTAACCTCAGTGGCAGGAGATGAGACTATGCATTAAACATGCTGTCTCTGTGTACCTTCTTCATTTTTAATGGTCCGGTGGGTAGTTTGTAAGAATGTAAACAAGGCTACAAACTGACGACAGTGACAACATAAGACAGGGTGGAGGACAGAGGTGTAACATCTTGTTTTTAATGTCACATTTCATAATTTTACTGTTACATAATTTTTGCCCTCAATTCAGTACCTGTTGCATATTTTCTGTTTTCCTCTCTGCTGTGTGGTGTACAGTTGGATTAATTGCGTAAAGTACTGTAGGAAAAATTTATGCACTCTAGTGGAGTTAAATTAATTGCATTTGAAGCTGCTACAGGTTTTTTTTTATTACCACAAATACAGTCATGCCAGAGATTTTGATTGATGTGACAAAACAACAGAGATTGGGGAATTTTCATGTAAAATTTAGGCCATCACCAAATAGATAAAGCAAATTAATGATGAATATATTGGAGCATTCTGTAACTAAATGTCAAAATGCTCCACAATGTTCATGCTGTGCAAAGTTCCTCAATTACCCAACAAAAAAAATAGACAGTTACTGACAAAACTGATGAAGTGAACAGCTCTTTTTGATTGTACTGAATAAATCACAGAAAAAATAATTCTAATGCTTCAATGTTCATGTGGTATGTGGCCAAAGTGACAAAATTGTCACTGTTTTCTTACCAAGATTTTTTTTTTATTCCCATACACAACTCTATTTTTTTCTCCAGACTTCTGTTCCATTAAAAGTCTGGAATTAACAGACTTGCTCAGTAAGGTTTTAACATTTCAAGATGGCAGTGATCAGTATTATAAACTTGGACCAAAAAGCAAAATGTGTGAGTTGTGGTTTTGGCTTACTGAGGTCCTCATTTCTGTCCCAGCTGGTTTTGGCTTGAAGATGGTTGTGAGTCTTGATTTTCCGTCAACTTCAGTAAAACCATCTTTGCGTAATCTTGATGTTTTTATGAGTTTGATTTTCGAGTCTGGATCAGCATGGAAATAGTTTAGTTTACTGCTGTTTATATAAACTTAGGACTACTGCTAAAGTCAGCTTTGTTGTATCCTTTGGTGAGACAGAAATTATTGCTTCTTTGGATTAGTCTGATTCTCTTCATTTTACCTGATTAATTAACCTGTGTCAAACCTTTTCAACCTCAATTGATAATTGGATGGAGAGAAAGATATTTGTTATTTTGTAACAATGTAAAGCTGCTCTGAAAAACCTGAAGTACTAACATTAAATCAGTATTACTTTGAAGCATGCATGCACCTAAAACTCAGTCTACCTGATCTTACAGAAACATGTCCTGACAATGATGTCTTATCACCACATTAAATGATGGAGTCGCATTGAAATTAGTGCAAACTACAGCAACAAGTTTCCTCTCCATCATTCTGGTTACCATTACAGTGTTTGTTTAGTAAAAGCATGCAAATGGAGCATGAAAAAATAAAAAATGTATAATAAGAGATGGAAATCAGGTTGTATCACATAATATTAAGAGAAACTTCCAATAAGATCTTTCCTTTAATACCATGATCATAAGAAAATATTTAAAAGAATATGTAAGACTCCATTAGGATATTCAGTGGGTGGTAATGGCAACTGCATCCAGACATGATGTGGACCATAATCACAACACAAACTCATTTCCTGAGGGAAAGCACTATATGTAACCTTTTTAAAAACAAAACAAAACATTTTGCTTACTCAAACGGGGTTAACATGTACTGTAGCTATTAGGCATATTAGAAAGTTTTTTTTATACACTTTAAAGCGGAGTAAAACATATCTTTTGACATTTACATTTGGATTTGGGTTTTATAGGTCTGTGAAAATTAAAACTAAGTATGCTATATGATTTTGTCCTAAACAAAGAGAAAATAATGACACTTTACCCAGGAGAGGTTATTTTATGTCCAACATTTCATGTTAAAAAAAACATATGGACAATATAATCTAGTAAAGTGTGCCTGTGATTCCCTAAATTGACACAGTCTAAATGCAACTTGTCTTCCTTTTGCTGATCTGAGTACATGATGCCTTCCTTACATGTTCTGTCCTGCAGCCAGAAATAACAACACGAGCTTTCTCCACCTGCCTCTCTTAAAAAAGAAAAAAACACAGAGCTTCCACATGAACAATCTAATCATAAGAGTCTGCAGAGTCCAATAACAGAAGCAGCATCTGTGTTTGTTTTCCACAAGTCATTTTTTGCAGCATGGTGTACATCCGTCTTATTGCCGGTAACCTTAAGATGTGAGTTAATTGTTGCTTTGCCAAACAGCGCTGCTGTTGCTCATGTTGCATTTCTGAAACCTGATCTCCCTCCAAGGGATGGAAGTTTATTATCTTCACTCCCTAGTCTCTGGTTTGCTGAGCTTTTGCATACTTGCAGGAAGCAATGAGGTCAAAGCCAAGGCACCAGATATCAACTCTGTGCACATGTGCAAATAATAAATCTACGCCATGTGAGGTGTCTGTGTCCGCAAGGTGTCTTGCTACAGTTTTATACTGCACACCTTAGACAGATTTGTGTATTAATATCCTCTCATGTAGTCTTAGAGGAAGAGAGGGATTATTTTTGTTTGTGTTTGATCCAAGGGTCTGCAGGGTTTGTCAGCAAGCACTAGTAGGCTTTATTTTCCTCTGACAGTGCTTTCCTTTCCCTCCCTGCCTAGCTGTATAATCACATGCTATTTTGAGCATGGATTTTCCTCCAGAATTTGCATTGCTTCTGTATTTCTGCTGCTTGTTTTTGATCCAAGATCATCACTCCTGCTGAGTCTGTCCAGCAGTTACTGCTCAGTTTCAATAGATGCTGAGAAGTAAGTGTGAACATTATACAAAAAGAAACAATTGTGTAACAAATCATACATTTAGAGATCCATTTCATTTAAATTTTCTGGTTCTGGCATGTCTCTTTTCATAATTTGAAATTGATGCCCCAAACTGAACATTTCAGTATCTTGTTGCAGTGTCAATGGATATAGCATTAAAAAAAAAAAGAAAATCATTTGGCTAGCAAGACACTCGCAGCTCATAATTACTGCTTGTGAAAAAGAAAGAAACTTTCAGAAAAAGACTTCAACTTCCTCTACTGCAGGTGCAGTGAACTGTTGCAGCAGCACATCTCCAAAGTCAGCATTTTTTTATTAAATGTACGACTGACTTATGTTCTGCCAGTTGAATACATTTGTGTCTGCCTCTCTCTGGAGATGAAAATCACATTTGATCCAGTATGATAACAGAACTGGGTCATAATTTGAGAAATGTTCATCACACCACAACAGGAACACACACAGAGACACATACATGCAACACACGCTCAGACACAAAGTTCTCTCTTTGCCAGCTTAGTCTAGCAGCTCCTTGGTTGCCAATTAATCCTAATGGGAGTTAATCATATCATTTATGGCCATTAAGAAAAAGCAGTCTTCTCACTGTCAACTCCAATGACAGATCTCAGTGCACTGAAATGATGTGGCCAAGAAGGGAGACATTTTTTGTTTGGATGAATAATTTATGAAATTAACTGTGAAATTACTCAATGAATATGTGGTAATAGTTCAGATTTTTTTACTGTAACATACCATCTTATCTTTTATGTTTCGAAGTTGAGTAAGATGTATGTCCCCTCTGAGTTGCCGTAGGGTAGGCAGATGTTGCCTCCCTGGTTGGGATCTGTAGTTCAAGTAAAATAAAAAGACCGCGGTTTGGGAAAGTTGTTGTCTCATCCCTGTTTGTTATTTTATTATCCAATAATCAGTTATAATTTCACATTATATATCTATATATATATATATATATAGATAGATAATTGAAGTAACTTTGTAGATGACAATGTTAGTATCTCTTTCAATCCAATACAAAAAAAGTTATTAAATCATCCCAATTGTACTGTGTATAGACGAGGATCTGTTCCTTCATAATCAATATTAAATGCAAGATCAATTCGCAGTATAACATATCTTACCACTACTAACAGGTAAATAATATATATACTTCTTTCAGTATTGTTTTTTCAGAAGTTAAGAGCACTAAAACAAACAAAAGCAGTTAAAGAATTAGGTTATCTTTGGACAAAAGTCAATTTTGACAAATAAACTTTCCTAATCTTCAAAGCTAAATATCAGAGTAGCTTTGAGAATGAGATACTTTTAATTCCTGAAGGAATAAGTGTATCACTAGATTACAGCTAATGCCATGAACTCAAACCAAATCATCATTCCACTTCGCTCAGCCTTCTTGATTGTGAGACAATAGCACATGACAACAGGATAAATCAAACACACAATTTAAGAGTTCATTCAACTTTATTGAGATATGACATTATCAGAAGGCAGCTAGCCATGCAGAGGACTAGCCAGTGTGCAGTTAGGTAAAACTGGTAATGCTGGTCCTGAGCCAAACCTGATTATAGTCAGTGAGGATAATGTTCAGGAGTAGCATGGTGTAGACTGATTTAAGACAGGAACTTTAAAAGTCCAAATTCAAACTTTTGCTAGAGCATTGGTTGAGACAGACACGTGTGAGTTCACCGGAAATAAGCCGAGTACAAAATGCAGTAAGTGACTAGATTTGTTGTGCATAGTATCTGGAAAAATTTGTGCTGACAGGGATAGATGATAATTCAGCAAAGAGATGCATACATACATACATACATACATTGGGACAATAAACAGTAATCTCCTGCGAGTTATAAGTGTGAAATTAATGCCCTCAGTTGGCTCCTGCAAAGCTGCAAGCCTCTTAGAGTGCTATTTAGAGCCAATATATACAGTATCTTAATAAAGCTATTTACAAATACAGTCATGTATACAGTTATTGCCACATTAAGTGCAGTTTTTTCCACTGCTGGATAGGTTATAATGACAGAGCAATAAAACGAACATAGTGATGGGATTTTATCATCTTTCCACCACAATCTTAAAAGACATAAAATCGATAAAATGTGCTGGAAAATTCAGAAACGTAAATAAGCTGGAATTTGGTAAATTACTTTTTGAGACACTGAAAGTTTGACAGCATTCTCCACCTTCTCTGTTTTGTTTTTCCCCCTTATTAATTTTTTTTTATTTTATTTTTTTACACAAAACATAGAATTAGGCTTTTAATAAACCATTCGGGATTATTTCTTTGCTCTGCTTTTCCCTGCTTGGGGCACATCACAATGGTTGACTGTCACAACCGCACATGATAATATTACAGGACATTACATAGAGATAGAGGACAGTCAGGATATACAGACAGGAGAAAGATTAATGGTTAATTTTAGAGCTACATGGGAGAGAGTGAAATATAAAATCTGTGTGTGTTAATGTGTGAAGATAGTGCGACTGAAGGGCAAAGTAAGAACTCCCCGAGGTGCATGCAAAGCATTTGTCACGTTGGAGCTGTGTGGAGCAAAAATGCACCATATTCTAATCACCAGAGAGTAGTTTGCAATGCAGAAAAGTCCATGACTTTCATTTGACCAAGATGTAGCAGATTTTTACACAATGTAATACCTGAATCGTTTTCTTGTAAAAAGAGTGGCATGTCTGCACATCGTCAATTTGATTTACAGCGGCAAACATGCACATTGTGAGCTGCAGTCATTACAGACAAAACTTGTCTGTTAGGGTTTATAATGTATACTTACCCGACTCTAATAAACCCATTCTGTTCAATCAAAAAGTTTTTGCACAACTAACGACAATAAACAGCTTGTCTTTTATGTCTTGATTTCTCAGCACAAACAATAAGATAAAGACCGTAAGCTCTAAGATGCCTTGAAGCTTGATCATGCCTTGACATCATAACACAGTAGTTCTGTTTCTTATGTTGCAGTTGGCCCGTGGAGATGGCTAGTGAGGTAGCCAGACTTCCTTCACACTAATCTATTCTTCAGTATAATGCTACATTTCTCTTGTGAGTGTACATGAAACCACACAAAGTGAATTTGTGCTACAAGAAAAGTAGCTCTAAAGACGCTCCTGCGTATCTTAATTCTTAACCTTTAAAGTCTTCTGCAGCAAAGCAAAGCTGTAGGTTGTGGTCCACTCAAGCTGCTAATTTGCTGCCAAGTTGGGAGGGGTGGAGGTGGGTGCTTGGTTTCAGTAAGGTGCTGGCTAAACACTCCTGAGTATTCCTCCATCACGTGAACTCCTTTGTCAAATCAAGGGTCAAGGACAAACATGCTGCTGTCATATTTCTAGCAGATACTCTGCAGGAACCAGGCCCCTCTTCTTCCCGCTGCTCAGCCGGAGGAAGCCGTCAATCTCCTCATTCTTTCCCACACAGATCTGCAGAGGGGAAGTCAAAGGGTGAGGAAAGGGAGGGATGGGTAGGGAACAGGAGGGGGGTGACATTCAGTTATGTGAAAGGAAGTTATTGGACGCGGGTGAAAACACATCTTTGCTGAAAGCCATAACATGCTGTTCTCTGTAATCTCAGCTGTTTCTGCATTCATTTGCATACACTCAAAATAGATGCCTTAGTTGCGCGTGTGTGTCCATGAGAGAGGAAAAGTGTATGCACTTTATGGTGTTCACCTGAGCCTCTTTCACAGTCATCTGGCCTTTGTCTCGGTTGCCATGGAAACCAGTTGTGACCTTCCACACCCGCTCACCGGGGCGGACCCGCTGCACAAAGTTGGCTGGGAAAAATCCCACCTTGTCTCTGCTTTTCCCCTGGTAAACACACCCACACAGAGACACATGTAAAACAAAAAACATTTGGTCTGCTTGTCTAAACAGATATTTTCTGCCTGTTCTGATGCAGACACAATGGGATTTTTTTTTAAATTCCCTTTGGTACGAAAATCAGGTTTAGGTTAAACTCCTTCAACCATGCATAATAATATGCCTGCCTATGTTTCAGCACAAACCATAGAAGCAGCTCCTTTTCCAGACCTTGGCTGAGAAATCCCAAGAATCTCAATCGTTTTATTTTTATTCACATGACCCGCTGCCTAAATACGCATCACATTTGTGTCTCAGATCAAAGAGAAATTAGAAAAAAAAAACATTAAAATTAGAAAAAAAAATGGAAATAATGAGAGATTTTTGTGGCTTTGTTTGCTAATTAATAAACATCCCAACACCAAAAAGCATTTGCATTTGTGGACCTTTAATCCTGTTATTCTTTTCAGAGACTCTGGGAAACAAGCGTGCCAATGCGTTTGACGTCTTCAGTTACAAGACGTGCAGTTTTTCTTATTTGCAGATGTTGGCTTCTCTCATAAAGCTAAAGCGTGTTTACAGTGAAATAGAGAAAGATTTTTGTGATTTGTAAGTTTGAATAATCCAACAACAGCTCACAATGTGAAACCCAGTATTAATGTTTGTGTACTTCAAATAAGCCACTTTGGTTAAATATAGACACATTTGGCATTAAAACATTTGAAAATGAATCACAAAGTTCCAGCATTTCCATTTTTGTTAAATGTAGTCTGATTCTCTACAGCTAGAAAACGTGAAAATCCAACCGAGGAACTTGTTTTAGGACATCAGTGCTATTTACTGAAAATCATACAGTAATTCTGGACACAAAACCTTGAAACATGATTCATCAGCTGCTATTCAATTCATGCTTATATATGCAGTGTTTTTGACTATAAGGATCTGTCTGTTTCTGCATGTAGTTTAAAATCTTCACCTGTCTCATTAAAAACTGACTGCAATCTGTCTTCTTCCTCTTCATGCTAACTAGCTCTACTGACACCCACACCTGCTATCCTTCAAGCACATCCACCAGCTCTTTAGTCTCATTGTCACTGAACAGATTTGCTTTGGCAGGAAGAGTTTTATCTGTCTAACTTGAGGGATATAGAATACATACTGTGCTACGGTAGCATCTATTCAAAGACAATCTGGATATTTTTAGTGACAATATTTTATTCAAATAAGCACTGGCCTTGTAGAAAAAAGAAAATATAATAATTTTGAAATACTCAGAAAGTACTATAAAGTAATGAAAGAGCTCACCTTCCACCAGTCTTCATTGGCATCATCAGTGACTTGAACTCTGTCGCCCGGCCTGTAGACACAAACAGATTATCAAAGAAAATGCTTGATGAAGTCATTTTCTAACTAAACCATCTAGAATTCGCTGCCCACTATCTTGATACTTAAATAAATGTGCTTTACCTCTTCCCTTTATTTCAGTTCATGCTAAATAAGATGCCAGTGAGCAGCTAGCATTTTAAATGTGCTTTAAAAATCCTCTTAATTTACCCTGACCTTTGATGTGGAACCTCCAACTAAAATGAGTTATGTAACATCAGCTACACTTAAAGTTTTCATAATGATCTATTTATTGCTAATTTTACTTTGCTTGTTCGTTTGTTCTGTTTTAATCTATGCAGCAATACTTATTATATCTTTAATGACTTTTCCTAACTCAAGAGTGTTGTTTGATCTTGAACTATAACAAAAAATAGTGATACTCATGAAAGTGGAGTTTATTGATCAAAGTAGACAGACTTTTTGATCTGAGTCAAAGAGCACATCCTGAATATTCTAACTGAACCAGTGCGCAGGCTCATGCTTACATGACCTGTGTGGCTGAAAGAAACAAGCTGCACATGCATTGCTAGTATATTACAGACCCCTTCAGCAACTCTGTTTGTTTTCAGCTGTATGTTAATTTGCTTTGCTCCTGGTTGACTGCTTTGTCCATTACTGAAATGAGATTGTTGCATCTGTGTTTGTGGATCAGCTTAATTTTAGAGGTTCAACTGCAGAACTGGACACTCCCATTAGCGCCGTTTCTGATTTGCACCCAAATCTGCCAGGGTTAATAAATCTGCACTTAAGCCTCTGTATTAAACCTCAATGCAGTTTTATCAAATTGAACTTATAATCATAATTGACAATATAATAACAAGACAAATGTTGTGGGTTGAGGCTCAAGTTGCGACAACAGAAGATACTGTAACAAATATCCATTGGTATTTTAAAATTATTAATAAACAATGTGATGCTCGTGTGGGCTGACAAAATTTAATATACAATTATACAAATTTAACTAAAATCATCGAGTGTCAAAGGGTTACACATTTGAGTCTTAAGAACAGATTATAAAGCAAACATTTATGATTTGTTTCATACTCTCTTCTTAAAAAGCTTTTGTGATGCCTCACACATCATTACGGTTTGAGGGTTTAGCTACATTGGCCAGACTGCACACATTGCTGTATGTCTATTTGCAAACTTTCCATAGTCACTAAACTACAGAAACCTATGTATATTGCCTGGATACTTATTTGCTTACACACCATACTTACTAAAAGTTTGCATTTCTGTTGCTGTGCTTACCAATTTTGCATATGAGCCAGAACACCTCAGTGAAAAGAACTACCGTATATAGCTTGGACACAGCCTTTCAGTATTATGCTTTATATGACAAACACTACTGTAACATGTGAATACCCAGGATGCAGCACAATTAAAGTCTATCTTATTTTTTCTTATCTTAAATTTCATCAGTTTAAATTTCTACCTAAGACTCTCAGATGGTTAGGTGAATGTGAAGAAATAGCCTGTATTGTAATTTTTCACAGATTTACTTCTCTGATCTGTTTCCTCTAGATTAGTTGCAGCTATTGTGCCGTATTCAGCAGTTTTTTTGCACTTACTTACATACAAAGACTATTTTTCTGTCATCTACTTAATGCAGCTGTTTGTCCTTCCCGGCCACCCGGTGTACAACCCCTCCCAGACCCCTATGATCAACCTGCTGAGGTGGCAGATGGTGTTTAAATGTCCTTTCTCACATGGCTTATCCACACAAACAAACACAAACAAAACACAAAGAAATCTGACTAACTGTAGTTCCAAGTCGTTCTTCTCTTGAGGCAGAAACTTGTAGAGGGCCACATAGGTGTGCATGGAGTGCACTTCTACTCGCTTCGGAGTCTGGTAAAAATATAAATATTGCAAGAGCATCAAATGAGATTTAAACTCAAATGAAAGACAAACTGAGTGAGAACAAAGGAAAGGCTGAGGAGAACTGACAGAGTATGTTTGCACTAAGAAAAATGAGCTGAAACAATAGAGAAATGCTGACTACACACCTTCAGGCTGACCCTGTCTTCTGAATCAGCCTTCTCGCTTTCAGGAGGAGTGAGCACTGGAGAGACAGACACATGAACACACGGGGGGAGGAAAGGGACAAGACACAGAGAGGGAAAGACAATAGGAAAGAGACAAAGAAAGGTCATATTTGAAAAAGAGACAGGGGAAAGAATGAGTGTGCAAAATAAAGAGGGAAATGAAGAGAGAGAGAGCTTGTGTCACTTTGTGTCCAACACAAGCAAGGCAGAAGTGAAGGTCATTTACAGTAAAGTGGCAGCAGTGCAAACAGAGATAATCCCTTCTCCTGGGACTAAAGACAGAGAGGGAAACGTACTGGCTACCATACACGAAAGGGGGAGGGGGGGGGGGGGGGGGGGGGGGGGGGGGGGGGGGGGGGGGGGGGGGGGGGGGGGGGGGGGGG
>JBBBVU010000023.1:10736843-10747959 GCA_037177055.1 Atherinosoma microstoma | reverse complement strand
ACACACAGAAACATACACACACACACACACACACACAGACGCATATACATTCACTCGCTCACACACACACACAGACGCGTACACACACACACACACACACACACAGAATATTACGTTAATGTAGGCCTTTAACTCTTTGACATTTAGCTTGCAATACTCCTTTACTGGAGGCTTGTCAGATTGTATCAAAAAGCTTAATATTTGTTCCGTAAGGACGAAGCTAGTAAGAAAATATGTATCTCTCCAAAAGAAAGTTTTAATACAAATAAAACTCTTTTCTGTCAGAGCTAAAATATTAAAAGGGCCTTTAATGATAGAAATCCTGCAAGAAGCACTGTAACTTTTAGCACCAATGTTTTCTTCATTATCTGCTGCTTAGAAGCTTAGACACAATAAAGCTGTGAAGGGATACTTGTAGTTTTACAAAAAACCCAGGTATCCCTGGGCTGGACACCAACTGAGGAGCATGTGCTAGATAACCAAAATGGACATAGAATATCACCTGTCCATACATTTCACTGATATAGTGTGCATCCTCCAAGCAGATTATAAAGGATAAAACTACATCTCTGTGTTTGCATGTGCAAGGGGGTATAATTCTTGCTTGAACAACAATCTTCTGCATTATGTGGTTTATGGAACAACTTGCTTGAGTTTTCCCTGTGAGTTAGCTTTTTAAAAAGGATAAGAAATTACTTCTGATAATGGAAATGTATGAAGTGAGTATAGAATGCTTTTGCATCTAAAGTTCTTGAATATAAAAATAAAAATGTAGCTCTATAAATTAAGCAAAAACACTAAAACAGAATCCAGTAGTGTCACAGCATGGTTTTTCTTTATAAATAAATTGACTTACTTCCTGGAATGTGTTCTTCTTCAGCAATAGGCTGGTTTTCTAGTTTGTCTTGCAGTTTTTCTGCCTAAAATAAAAACAGCAAAGTCAACAACATTTCTGATTAATGTCACTTAAAATTTCGAGGAATGAATGGGGCTGTATGGGTATTTTTTTTAACCTCATGGCACGGTGACTCAGAGATACTGCCAAAGCTGGAACGACTCATCTGAGCCAGTGACGTCCCGTAGCGCAGAGCCTCATACACAGGATCAACATTATCTGCCTCTACAAACAGCCAGACAAAATAAAACAGAACAACTTACAGAGGTACAGTTTCATAGCTGACACTCACACATATGCTCATACAGGCAGCGGTCCGTCAGGCATCTTGTAATGAAGTCTACACACATGATTAGTCCTGAGAATTCAGTAATTTACTTCCGAGATAAATCATCTCTCACTTCCATCACTCACCCTGGGCAGCCGGAGCCTCTCTGACTACACCCAGTGGATCAATGGTCAGCAGAGGAGAGCTGAAGTTCCTTTTAAAAGCTCCTGTCTGACATATGAGAAACGATGCAAAAACAGGGATGTAGAGAGAGCGGAAGGGCAGAACAGAGAAGGGAGAAATGTTACTTGAGCTGGAGAAAAGACTAAATGAAAAATCGAATATTGTACAGGCAACACAATGCTTGTGTGGTTTTATCCAGGAAAAGCAGTTCTACGGTAAACATCATGAAACCTGAGCGCCTGAAAGACGTTCCAAGGTGGAAGCTATTGAAAGAGACAACATTCAGATCAATATTGTATAATAATATTTGTAAAGCAGAAAGAGCACAACAGATCTATTACCGAGGGACACAAACGAGTGATGAACCAGGCTGGGACATAGTGGTTGTTTGGTGATTTGTAAATTTAAAAAGTCCCTTCACAAGTCAAAAGAGTTTTTGCATGAACAGTAAAATGTTCTCTCCATATTTTAAGTTGCAGTTTTCTGAGTTCTCTCTCAGCCCACTCAAATGAATCTTCAGTGGGGTTTTTTCTATACTGCAAATGAGTCCAAATATTTATCTTTTTTTTTTGCTTTTAAAGAAACATGTGCAACAGCACCTGTTTTATTTGCATACTCCACTATATTGTAGGACTTGCCTGAATCAGAATGTGTCTGACTATAATATGCTGCATCGCTTAGTATGTAGACTGTAAGGTCAAAATAAAATAGACAGAAACAAGAAGCAACAAGGTCTGTAAAGTTAGCTCTTATTTCCCTGGTGTTGTACCGGAGGACATTTGTCATTACCACAAAGCAATGCCAGCTCTGTGTCCACCAGCCTTTTTGTCAGGGCCATGAAGATAAAATATTGCTGTTGACATTATTTTTTTAAAATCTGAGCTCTTTGGTTTCTGGAGAAGAGAAAAAAAAAGTACTAGCCATGATAAATAGGAAGCTCTGCTTTACTATTTTACAACCCTTTGACAGTAAATATCAGCCTGGCACTGATGAGTCAGCTTCTATATACAAGCAAGCTGTTGATGCTAAAGAGACAGCACGAATAACTTTGATATACTTTCTTTTTTATCTTGATGAATGACAGCTAGATCAGCTAATATGATCAGTTGCTGAATTATTGCCACTGGTGGCAATAATAAACTCACCACTGGTTTTAACACAGACTTTTAGTGAAAATGTACCCAGACACTGTGATACACCAACAAAACTCCTAAGTGTTTTCATATCAGATCAACCAGGGCACATCTGGTACTGTAAAGCTTTGATATTCGGCTGTGTATCTGGCTTTCTAATAAAACTATAATGAATCTGTAAGTTTAATTAGCATTGACTGGCAATTGGTTGTCATGAATCCAAATTAATTTAAAGCTGCTTGATTATGGAGACATTTTAAAGTAATTGGTAGGTGCACTCAGCAAATGGACTAATAATAAGCCAAGGGAGGTACAGTCATCAAAATTTTATTTTATTTTTAATTTCAAATAAAGCTACTTTACACTCAACTCAGCAAGTTTTGACCACTAAAATTTGCAGCTTTTCTTTTCTTCATTTTGGTTATCAATGGCTAGGGGTGGAGGAAGTAAAACCTAACAATATGTCTTGATGCAAATACTGTCAATCAAGTCCTAATATATATATATATATATATATGTATATATATGTGTGTGTGTGTAGTATATAGTAAAAAGCCATCTAAATAACATTTATATTTTATATCTGATAAAGGGGGAGATCATTTCAGTTACTATTTATAGGATGATCATTAAATGTTAGCGCATGACAAAATAAATAAACAAATTACACTGAATTAAATTAAATTTAGTGGTGGCAGTGGCTCAGGTGGGGCAACAGGTTGTACAATAACCAGAAGGGTGGTGGTTTGAATCCTTCTTCATCCTAGTTAATCTGTTGTTGTATCCTTGGGCAAGACACTTCAATTTTTGACACTTCAACTTATTGTTATTATCATAAAAAAGGAAAACTGTAACTTAGATAGCTAATATGAAATATTTTTAAATATACTTAACTTGTCACATCAGTTCTACCTGTTCCTTGCAAAAACTGTTCCCTGAATTTATATGGAACTTAAAGGTAGAAAAGAAGAATTTTGGCATTTAAGACTACTGCACCAAAAATTTTAATTAAAAGGGACGGATTCATCAAGAAAAAAAAAAGGTTCTGATTTAAGTCATTTTAAAAAAGTATTTATTCATACTTGAAAGAAAAGGGAAAAAAAGTTGTGGGACTGATCAGATTTTTGCAGCATTTGCTTTATATTAGAATTCCAATGTTAAAACAGGAAATTTATATGTATAATACTAAATAGTAATTTAAAGTAATAAAATGCCTTTTAAGTGGATGTTAAGTAGAATACTTGGCTAAACATACTTTGTTACCTTCCACTGCGCTGAATGACTTAATACAATTACTGTACAGTACTGCACTAATAAATACAAGATTAGTCACACTGAGTTGGTCTGCTCCTCCAGGAATCTGCTGCTAATGGGCAGTCTGCACTTTCCTCCCTGCAGCAAAAAGCCTCTGACTGGCCTGAAGGCATCCCATGAATGTGAGTGGCATTTCCATTCTGAACACCAACTTTTCACCACCTCTACACTTGACGTTTCTACACTGCATTTTATTCCAGATGTACATATTCACAATAAGTCAGAAATGGCACCTGAGCAATGACTTTGATTACAGTCTAAATTACATTTCAAATCAATCTTTCGTGTGCCAAATCTAGATGTCCAAAGATGCTGCCCAAGACTCCATTAAACGTCATCCAGTTTTAGTAAAATACCTAATCCATGCTTTGATGAGTGTGCACTGATCGAAAAGGACACTGCCGAAGGCTTGGCGAGAGCCTGCCATGTCACATCCTCTAGGGATTGTGTCCGCCTCAAACGCACTGAATTTCACACTGAATTAGCCAGACCAGCTGGTACAAGGAGATATTGATTTTCCAACAGAGTTGAGAGGGGAGGGAAGAAATGCAGCACCAAGACAAGAGAGAGGAAGAAAGGATGGCATTGTGTGAATAGAGCAGCACATGCAGGAGAAAGGGCAAAAAAGCTGACTGACAAAATGTTGGGATCTGGCTACATGAACTCAATCATTGTCATTCTTATCTTCTTCCAGACATGTATCATATAAAGATGATTTTACATCACTTCAGCCCTTCCATACATGTCCATTTTTAATATACTGTTCAAAGCCATGGTCCATCCAGATTCCAATAAGCTCCCTTACCGTTTTGTCTTTGCTGGTTTGAAAAAAGCTTTATCCTATTTCATAAAGCCAGAGGTTTTGTCGTTAAGCACATTACCAGGACTAAAGGCTATGCCAAATGACTGAGACAGAAATTACAGCATCCAGATGCTGTTTCATTCTGCTGACACAGTGCATTCTAGGTTAGTTTCTTCTCTGCAGGGAACTTGCACATTCCCATTACATTTTAGAGACAATTACAGTATGTATAAAATGGAATTAATTATGTGACAAAGATTATTTGTACATTGGTAAGCCAGGGTTCTGGGAGATGCCGGCAGCAGCTGAGGCATGCTAAATTTAATGCAATTAATGACTACAAGACCAGTCTGGGCAGTTAAGCATTTATCCTAATAAGCTGTCTTCACTATGGGTGGCATTGTTCCCTTTTACAAAAAAATAATAATGATAATAAATAAAAGTGTCAGATTCAGAATAAGCTAATTGATTCACAGTCATAAAAAATGTGGGATAAACAGAAAGAACTAAGAAATGTATAGTTTTGTTATTCACAGTTCAGCACCATGGACAGAGCATCATAGTTGTAATACTGTATAAAGAACATACAAAAACATTTTGAATGTCCATGATTGTAAATCAGAGATGAATGCCTTTCAGCACAACTTCAGTCAGTCTGATATGAAGTCTTCTTACCTTGCCATTACAAGCCTGCTGGGAGAGCTCAGAGGAGCACCAGAGGTGGGTTGCTAGCTTACAGGCTTTACAACGCAGACCCTGCTTCGAGTTTCCTGCATCAATATCAAACAATACATTTCAATATTAACTCCAAATTCATGTTTTTACTATCAGCAAAAGGTTACGGTTACTGTAAATCCTATCATCAAACACAGTGGAATTGGGATGAAATAATGATGGCTGCTTATGCTTTATGTCTTCAACTGGAATCATGAAAGTAGCTAGCCTACCTTGAATCATATGTTTGCATTGCTGGCAGCTGGTAAGCCTGCGGAAGACGTGCTCCTGGAAACAGTGGGTCTTGACTGGCTGCACTGGTTGGGCCTGAGACTTTGGCTGACTTTTGGAGGTCAATGACAGTGAAGGACTGATGGAAGGGGAATGTGATGACAATGACGGGTTGGGACTGATTGATGGAGATAAGGAGGGAGAGCGTTCATAGGCCAGTGGGGTCTCTGACAAGGGAGGAGGAGAGGGCGGAGGGGGTGGCGTGGTGATAAGGGCTGAAGGTGGCCGTGATTCGCCGTTGCTGCGTTGGAAAAAGTTGTCCACACTCTTGCTGCGTATGACCGATTTGAGAGACAAGGAGCGTTTCAATCGCTGCAACTGGAACAAGAAGAGGCAATGTTTAGGCAACTTTTGATTGGTGCAGATTTACAACTTTTTGAACAATTGTATCTCAGAACACAATATAATATAAATTAATTAATTCATTTATTTTGGTTTCACAGATAATAACTACAAACAACAACTCAATATAGAATTTCAACCAAAAAGGGAATAGGCTGAAGCTATCAGCTTATATCGCCTACCCTTCTGACCTATATGCAGAGTTACACTAATCTAACTTGTGAACTACTCCAAGCATAACCTCCAAAATGTACACACATATACATATACATACAGTACATGTATCCACATGCCCCAATCTCAAAAATAACTGTAGGACATACTAAGTACACAACAACAAAATTTCATCTGTAGAAGCTTTTTAAAACCACTGAGTGTTTCACATACTTTCAAATCAAAATCAAAATTGTCCCATAAATGAATCCCCTTTGTACCAACTATGTGCAATATTAGTTCTTTCCTTCTTTTAAACATGGCACTTCCTTTCAAATTATATGAGCAATCCCGCTTTAAACATTACCTCTGCTATCTTATAATCCACTAAATCATAAAATTGAAGCGCTTTTAAAGGGATACCGTGAAACTTTTTACCCAAATATTAGCACAATGTGAGTAATAATGGATGATTTCTGGGGTCAATATACAGTGTTTGACGAGGGGGCTGCCCTCTTCAGAATCCAGACATTGTAACTTTGCAGGAGCGGATCCATCTCTCATGGATCATGTGACCTGGAGCGCTTTGCTTTACGGCTCCCCCTCTATAAACATAGAGGGCTCTGCTTAGTGCTACTTTTTCCTCCTCTTCGATCGAAAGTTTGTCATGGCTGAACGAAGTAAGAAGGTAAAAACGGTGTCTGAGGAGGCCAGAAAGAGACAGTGGGAAAGGGATCTTGTGGCCTGTGAGAAGTTACAGTTTTAGCCCCCTAGTGGCCAAAAGTTACACGGTATCCTTTAATTGTAGAAATAAATCATTTGTATGTTCTCTAAATTGCGATCTTGTAATAATTCTTATAGCTCTCTTTTGTGAAATGAAAATTGGTTGGGTATATGTTTTGTATGAATTTTCCCATAGCTCCAAATAGTAGGTTATAAGGGAGAGCAAAGTGAACTAAGCCTGCAAAAAGTCTTTAAAGTTATGAAATCCAATCTCAGAGAATTAGCGCACACTGAACACTAATGGTGCTCACGGCAGAGCTGTAAGGTAAAAGTAAACGTTTTTCAAAACAAACATTTCTGCTTGACTTTAAATAACATAATAACACACCAATTAGTCAGACAACCAATTGAAAAGTTCATTTTAGAGGATTTATATTTTCTTGGTTTACACGGAAAATATTTTGTTTGGCGCAAGAAAAACATTCTTTTCCATCTCATCCAAGAAAAAGCGGTGGTCGTATCATGGTTTGGGCAAATTTTTACTATATCTGGGCCTGCATGACTTGTCATAATCCATAAAAGAGTAAATTCCGAAATATACCAGCAAATTCAAAAGGAAAATGTGAGGACATTTATACAAGAATTTAAACTTAAAAAACGTATGTTTCAGAGCTTTTCTTTGTCACAAAACTATCACATGTGTGGCAAAAAACAGACTGTTGAAAACTGTTCTGAAAAATGCTCCTTGAACTGCTGCTATAATCTGTGTATTTGTCATTGCAAGCAACCACTTCCACATTCTGATTATAATTCTTTTTTTTTCTTTTCTTTTTTTAAAGATTTTGTTTGTAGATATTTTAAACTTTGGTAGCTTCTTATTTAGTACTAATGAAACAATGTTCTAACAAAAGAAATCTCCCTTCTGTTTAAACTTGGCATTAGATACTGTTTGAACATGATGATATAGGAGAAAATGCTTTTGATATGTCAAATAGGTGTTTAGCTGGAGAGTTAATGCCGTCCTTAAAAAAGTAGTTTAAACCAGTCTGTTAGCTCTGCCCTTTGACTGTCCTTGCCCTGCTAGGCCAACTTCTGATCTTCCATCTTCAGCTTTCCATCCCTTTCCCTTAGATGGCATATTTGCAGCCTCTTGTGAATATCCACAAGTCAATATCCCTTAAAATTCATGTTGGATTAGTGTTATTGAGTGGTCCACACCTTCTCACCGGATGCACAGCAAAGTCTGAATTTATCTTTGACTCTGCTTGCTTCCAGCTCCTGCATGTTTGCCACCCACTGCTCTTGGCCACGATGAAGTGGGATTGATAATGACAAACAATTACTGGGATTTGGAGTGATGGGACCCAGTATATGGAAATAATAACTGCAGTGGACTCATACATCAAGGGAATGGCCTGGGGAATGAGGGCAAAGACTTAATAGGTCTCTGAGACTGAGAAGCAGCACTTCAATTTGCACAGAGCTCATTAGCTGTCTGTGGCTGTAACCGGTTGAGGACACCATTTTTGAGGACCACGAATTGGCCTTAAAGTTGTACAGTTTCACTTATTACTAGATTTGTGCTGTCCATTTCATATTTTTCTCTGTGTGTAGTAATTTATCCAAAAGGTGAGACATTCCACAAAGAACAACATAAACAGCAACCCCTCTGTTTTAATGTCTGTTCATGTGGTGACATCATGCTCATTGCATATTTAAGCTTAAAATTTCACCACATTGTCCATCTGCACCTGTTTCACAAAACACAAGCAATGGCATTGAGCTCCTCTTCTTTGAGCTACAGATTCATAGATGCCAATTAGGTAGAGTGATGACAGAGTCCTCTTTGTTGACCCATTAGTGAGTTTCTCTCATAAATGTTTTCTACAGGGAGCTGAGTTCATGCTTTCCTTAATGGCCTTTTCTTGGCTCGACTGGTGGCCCATTCAGTAATGGATGTCCCTCTCTATTAGATTTTTAACTTGTCTGACTTTGTTAATCTTCTCAGTGGTGACAGCCAGCCTTTTCTCGAGATCCAAGGGAAAAGAAACAACTTATTCAGGCACACACTAGACAACACTTGTCTGATAATCAATGGCTTAATATATCTCCCTGAGCTTTTAAAAAGATTAAAGAAACAGAAACTGTGATTCAAAGCTACTGTTATAATTGTGTAAAAGTTTGTTTTGTGTGGCTGAATAAACTTTCAGTGTCTCCTAAGTTTTCATCAAATATGCATGAAAGCATTAAATGAAAACCACATACATCAATCAATCAATCCAATAACCAAATGGCAATTAAAAATGTGCTTTACGACACAGCCATAAAAAAGGATGTAAAAAATAAAGCATAAAAACATACATGCGATACAACCACTGTCAAGTTACCAATGAAATTTATTCTATCCACATCCAACCCAATTCATTGCTTCAAAGGTCAAATCTATTATATGGAGTGAAAAGAATATGGTCCAACTTTATCAGAACAACAAAGCGAAGACCTTTCTTATGTGTTGAGAAGAAGCAATAAAAACTGCTTGTTCAACATTCATTGACCCGGACGTCAACATCAATCAAACACTAAATGGAGCTGTTTTTAACATCAACCAAACTTCAAATGTAACTTTGTCTTTGTGATATCCTATCAGCTCAAATCTGTTAGGATTTTAGGTCAGAAATAAATACATTTCTTGATGCATTTGCTGATCCAACTCTAAATGATGGAAATTTAACAGCTACTGTCTCCTCTGACATTTTATATGGGAGGTAAGTTATGGGTGTTTTCACTAAGTGCCGGTCAAATAGCCAAGAAGTGATTTAAATCCAGCCAATTCTTATAAGTGTGCACGTTTTATGTTGAATGGTAATGGTTGTGTGTTAAAGCAACATATGTTAAGTGATTTGTGTTACTCACACACACTCACTTTGCTGCTGTCCATGTCCATTATCTTAGCTCATCTTACAGTGCTAAATTATATACTTCATTTTTACTAAAAATCCATCAACTCAGCAGTTAGCTTTGGTTTCTCTTGTTCTCTGTTCCCCTACTGCTCCTCCTGCTTGATATAACAAATCTTATGTTATTCCTCTGAGTTTGTTTGCTTTAATTATGCTAGTTATGAATTTCCGAGGTGAGTCAGACAAACCTGACTGGATTGGAAGCATGACTGCACCAGTAAACAACCTCCAGGCTTTGTCCCAGTCACAGTGAACTGACCGAATAGGTCTCAAGTCTCCGGGCAGATCCAAAGCAGCCAGGAAGCCAGGCTGAACGACTCTGGAAGGGAACTATAGTCCTAACTAAAGGATGTTCACCACCAGCCCCTTCACAAATCAATTTTCTCCAACTAGTCACAATTTTGCAAACACACTGAAATATAATGGCAAAATATCAAGCTTATGTTTCAGCTGTATTTTTTTAAAGTAAATAAACTTGTCTGGACTGACTTTATTTCCAGAAACACCAAACCCTGTTGTGCTCTTGTAGCTGAATGTGATAAAATCCCTGCAGTCATGTTTTCAAATCTTATCAAAAGTCCTTTCAAAGGAATGGAGGCTTTTATAGCAGTGTACTAATCATACGTGTGTGTTATTTAAATGTCACTTCACTTCAGCTGTATACACTTAAAGCCAAGAGAGCCATGTATATGACTCAATAATCACATACAGGTCCCATGTCAACTATATTTTACAAATGTTCTGTCCTCTAATAAGCTGTACAATGTAGATTTATCTATAGCTGCAAGAACATGAGGGTCAGCTCTGTACAGACATTCATGTACCCTTGATTTAGTAAAGTCCCCACATAACTATGATACAAGGACACTGGAATTTAATAAAGGCTGTATCAAAGAGTCAGCTGTTACCTGCTTTTTTGCAAATATAGGATAACATATTGTAAAAATAATTCATGTTGCAAAACTGCAAGGACTTTGGGGTAAACCAAAGAAAAAATATCAGAACTGTTGGCACTGATCTGCTGCAAAGTATGAAAAATGCCCTCTAAGTGGACTGAAGTGCGTATTGTGGTGTATCTGTAATGTGTACAATACCGGTCTAACTGAGAAGTGCAACGTGCATCAACTACACCACAGCTGCTAAAAAAACAATCACTAATAGAGGCTTAGTGGAATCACTTTGTTTTTATTGTCCTTTAGAGAGACACTGATCATACAACCAGGGATTAACTTGCTGCCTTTTATAGATATGGGCATGTTTAGTAAAGGGCACACACACACACACACACACACACACACACACACACACACACACACACACACACACACACACACACACACA
>JBBBVU010000023.1:10721455-10736240 GCA_037177055.1 Atherinosoma microstoma | reverse complement strand
ACACACACACACACACACACACACACACACACACACACACACACACACACACACACACACACACACACACAAAACCCCAACAATGTTTAATCTCTATTAATTTATTTGCAGTTCAAGCAATATCCAAGCATTAATATATTCATAGAGTGGATACCTTAGGCTTTTGGAGCTTCAGGGCATCACACTGCATATGCACTATCTTCATCATCTCCAAAGCTTTGTGGCCTTAGCTTTATATGCTGAGCATTGTGATAGACTTTATGCTGGTTCTGCATCTTGGTTGAGAGTGTATTATTTTATCCTCTAACAAACCTTTCCTGAGAAACAGCAGAAATCAAGAGCTGAATTCTAATAAATGCAAACCTCCATGACATTTCTCTTTGTAAGGTTTTCAAAAGTCTATTTATGGATCAAATAACTGCAGATCCATCACATTGTGAACGACTGACTGCATTTAGCGGTGCTGTACACAAGAACATATTGTGTTTAAAGGAAGATGATGAAGCAATGAATAAAGGTAAAGCCTGTGGGCAGTCAATACAAGGGAAGAAAATATATGTAAAGCGCATTCAAGTAGTAGGACAAAGGGCATAGTAATAGAGGAGATAAAAATACCATATCATCACAGTCAACCTGTCTCAGCCTTGTTGGAGACGTTTGGTTAGGGGTTTCTATAAATAGGCTGTTGTGGGAAATGCTTCTTGGATGGATTAATAATTAAGAGGAGCAGTGTGGGTGTTCAAATACAATTCCTGTGAAAGGCAAAAAGTCTTCCTGCTGCTACTGAAGTGAGGCTGCTACTCCTGTGTTTTTCATATAAGTACTTTCTAGAACTTAGAGGTAGGGTGGTGAAGCAACTCTTGGGAAGCAGTGTGATAAAGGAAAGGGTTGTTTATTCATTTTACCACTTAAACTATAAAAGTAATTCATGCCTAGTATGCAAACAACTCTCTGGAAGACATCTGAGCAAGTAGTTCATGGTCCTCCAAGCTTTGTGGGGATGTATGTTTATATCTATATAACATTGCACTTATAGAAACAAACCAAACTTTTTGAAAAATGTATTCCCCTCCTCGGCTGAGGTGGAGCTGCATCAAGAATAATTAAATCTATTGGTTAATGCAGGATAACTTCCGTTTTCACCACATATGTTGTCGTCTGCTTCCTGCATTTGGTTCAGTTTAAGCAAACCAAGACCTACGTTTTTAGACAAACCGGAGTTTGCTTCTTTAATGTGCATCACAGAGTTTAGTTGCACATTTCTACCTCTCCAAATGAACCAGACAATCCAAGCAAACAAAATAGGGTTTGATTAAGGAGGACTGGTGTGAATAAAGCTGGTTTAGCTAGCAGTTACTGTTTGTAGGTACACCTATCACTGTAACTATTTTTGCATGGAAAATACATTGTCACAGAAATAATTGGAAGAACTATAATATCCCTTTATAAACATTTTATGCTGCATTTTATGCATTTGAAACAGATTGGACGTTCTCAACACTCTTGGCACTTTAACCACAATAACCTGGATGGTTCAGCACAACACCATGGTTCACTTGAAAAAGCTCATATCTCTCCCAAAACTGTTCAATCGTGTCAAAATGAAGTTCCTTTGTCATACAAATAGTCAAAGCCCCCAAAATTCCTCATCCCTTTGGCATTGTGTAAGCACTGCAAGTCAAAATGTTTAGATGTTTTTTCACAATGGCAGAAGACCATTGAAATATTCCTCATGTCCACCTCTCAGTCTTAGCCCCATTGCTTCACTGTACTCATTTTTTGTCAAGGTAACAGAATACAATTGTTTGTAAAACTGAAAAAAGAGAAAAAATTAGGATCTCATAGTAAGAAAAGCCTCCAAGATTGGACATCCCACACACATTGCATGTATATATATATATGTGTGTGTTTGTGTGTTTGGATGTGTAGCAGTATGTAAAACTCCTTATTGGTCAGTCAAGTTCTAGTTTCACTTGACTGTCAATTACTGTAAACAATTTATCAAATGTTCCAAGAGATTCATATATGGTATTCATGGTATTATGTCCTTGATTATTTTGACAGTTGAACAGACTGTTGTGCATGTGATGACGTCTAGAATGAAATGATGCCGACATGTTTTGGAGCAAACAACCATTAGACGGAGAATCAAAAATCAGTTTAGATCAAAAAGATCTGTTCACTTGGGAATTGTGCTAAAAGTAGGCTAACTGTACTTAAACATTTGCAAAGTAGGCTAGTACAGAGAAATTGAGACATGTACTAAGGCATTTGCAATTTTATGAAATGAATGAGAAATAAAATTCTGTTGTGAACGATTGCCAAATGGTTTGGAGGTTGGTCCATGTTGTTATGAGAATGTAATTTCTGTTTCAAGAAATGAGCCAAACCAATGGAGAAAAACTGTAATAATAATCCATTACCTTAGAATGAGCACTTCAAATAGATGGTCCTTCTACAACAGTGTTGTAATGGCAGAGTTACACAAAGTGCACAAATCAAAAGCCAAAGCTAAAGATTGTTTTTTGAATTCATTCATGTCTCCATTTCCAGTTTCACCTACACAGTCGGAAGTAGCAGTTTATGATGTAGGGTTGCAATCTGCAGTGTAAACACTAGGTGTCACAACATCCTACACATGTAATCTTTAAGAATATTAAGTAGTTGGAATTATTTATATATATGAAAACATTAACAACTAAAGAAACATGAAGGAAGTTGTTTAAAAAAAAATTAAACCAGAAGCTGAAATTGACCATAAAAATACATGCTTCAGATAAAATAACCACTTTCTTTACCAAGACAGAACATGGATGTTAACCAGCTTGCTGGTCTCATATGATTGTTTGGCAATGAATGCATTTATCTGTCTTTTAACATGCTCATGGTATCCTTTGACTGGACACATACTTCTATGTAAAGAGGCCAGATCTGCTTGGTATTCTTTGCACCGCATTGTGTCTATTAATTATATTGTGCATTGAATGCACCTGCCTAGTGGGTGACATTATCAATCAAAATTCATGGCTCTTACTTTTACAATATCAATATAGATTATAAAGAATTAGGCATATTATTCCCACATGTAGTTAGATGTTTGATTTATTACAGCTAAACAAAACAGGTTGATTAACAGTTTAGCCGAATTCACTTTTTAAGAGACATTCTCCTATTTGTGGAAAAGTTCATTTATTTATTCATTTATTTATTTGTCAGGGACATTGCATTTACACATAGTTACAATAAAATAATTTAATTGTTTAGTAGTGTTTAGTGTAATTTAAGTGTTTAGTTTGCATCCATATATGCAATGTCTATAGTTAGGATACAATTAAGCAATTCCCTTCCCAATGTCTGTTAGTGTCTAACCACAGCAAAGCACAGTAAAGTCCACAGCTATGTCTTAGGGCATCTCTTGTTGCCTGTGTTCTCAAAATCTTGCTGAACACAATAGAGCCTGGTAAAGTGTATTATTTTTCTAACAGCAACACGCGTCGAGTTAAAGGTGACTCAATTAGGTACAGCTCGAGCTGTACTTAATAGAGTTGTTAGGTAGAAGTAAACTAAATCAACCTTTCATGTGATTGGAAAGTAATGGCTGGCTGAACAAGATGTACTGCTGGGGCTCATACTTAGAAAAAAAAAACAATTTCCAGAAATCAATGAAAAACACTTTTTTTCATCGCAGAAAATGTCAGCTTTTCCTCCATCAATTATCAAATATCTGTAGTGAGCTTAGTCGTACATGAAAAGCTCTTTCTCTCCACCTAAAAAGCACCACAACAGATAAAATTGTTTGCGTAGTTTGTGTTGTCCAATGCCTTTTATTAAAAGCAACATTCCAACTGACATAAAATTATCATAATGACTTCCTCAGTTTATTTCCCTTTGTTCAGTCTGACTCTGCGTCCCTGTCTCCAACCACTGCCCACTGGATGTCCCAGTTTTTTTCTGCCTTCCTCTGTTATTTGATCTTTACCTGCGAACACATCAGTCTATAATGATGGATGATGAAGTAATTTACAATTACCGGCATAATCATCTTGTCAAGCTGATAAGATGATAGAGTTATGAGGCAAAAACTAAGGAAAACACACACACATCATTTGTTAAGAAGTAAAAAAATGAGTTTGGGTGATTTATGAAGAAATTATGTCGAGAATGGAAAAAACTTGCTTGAGAGGTTCATTTGAGATTTATAAGCATGATTCCTTTGACCTTTACAGTATTACATACCAACTCAATGCAACATATAGATTTGATGGAAATTTGATAAAAATTTGCTTTTTTGGCCCATCTCATTGCTACAAAAAAATAAAATCTTCTTTCATTTTCCACATGGTAAAGGCAGCATTAGCATTATACTAAATGTCACAATCTGAGGTGATAGATAAGGCAGGGGCCACTGTATGTTCTGTCATCCTCTTTTTGTGGTATTCACATCTCTGTGTGTGGCTTTAAAATGCCACACTGCTGTTTGAGGGGCTGTTTCTTTGTGATCTGCATGCTAGCAGGCTCCTCCAGCCCACAAGCTGCCTGCCAAAGAGTGCTGCAAAAGCAGCTTTCACTTTCAAATCCAGCCGTTAAAAGAGCTTAACTGCATAAGGAGCTTTTGGAGTTAGAAATCAGTGACAGACACAATGGCTCTTTGGTAGACATAAAATAATAAATAATAATAAATTAACTGCACCTATAGCATGATGGTGATCTTTGAGTACATCTTTTTTCCTAATCTCTTTCATTCAAAACACAAAAAACTGTATTCTTTAGATGCACCAGAAATGTAATTTATTAGTTCCTGAAAGAGTCTCTGTAGCATATTAACAGCATGCATTTAAATGAGTCATTTGAGAAGAAAGGAGTTTTGTGCATATTAAAACCACCAGTGATTGATAAGCAGGTCTTTCATGTCAACAGAAAGTCAAGTCAACTGATTATTTCACTGCAAGTAATTTACTGCTATGGTGGGTACTAAATAATGTCCATATTTATTCCCAACTGAATCCACTCTAACCCTGACACTGCACACAGAACTCTGCAGGATCAGCAGCATTTCTAAACTCAATCAAGGACAGTAACTCAATGACTTCATCAGACAACGCTGGGTCAACACTGGATGCATAAGCACATCAATAATACTGTAAACAACTAAATGTTGGTCCCCTAGCTTGACTATATTCTATCTTTGAGACCTCCCCTCCCCCAGTTGTTGCAAATATCTGTCTTTTTGTCTTCCTAAACCCTTTGTCTGTTTCTGTGCAGACTATTGTTTGTTTCAAAGATCAACGAAAGAAGTCAATCATTCTGGCAGGCAATGCTGCTCTGTCAGAAATTAGGTGACTGAATGATGTGTCCTCCTACAAATAGCAAAACAGAAAAAGCAAACACAAGGAGGCTTTGTTCAGAAATGTCATCTACACTATGTAATCATATAAAGGCTGCAGATGCAGCCTGGGATGCATCAGAGAAGCTCTGTAGTGGAATTTGAACTTTTAGAGAAATCTAATTACACTCTAACAGAAGAATGCTGTAAAATGCCACCACTGCTAAAATGCAAATGAAGAAAATCTCCATTATTCTACGATGGGCAACTACAGGCCTTTGTAGAATTATTGGTTTAATGAGCTGCAGATAAATTGGAATCGTAAAACATACAGTACATTTAAGACTGTAGTTAAATTTAACCAGCTGATTCCTGGTCTTGCGTTCACCATCACTAGTTTCAAATTCTTTTATTCCTGGCAGGACCTCTTTCTGGCCCATTCCTAAGTCATCTTTATCCCTTCAACCAGCACCAGAAAAGATGAGTGTTTTTAGACAGGATATATAAAGAGAAAGATTGGGAAGGGAGGGGCAGGTGGAAAAGGTCATCGGACAGAGTAAATAGGAAAGAGAAGGGAGATACATAATCTAAGTGGGGTGGGGGGGAATAAAAAGGAGAAAAGGCTGATAAGGAGGTGAATATGAAGTGAAGGTGAAGGGCAGTTCCGGACAGTACGCAAGGCCATCAATTCGCTCCCATAAAAAATGTTATGGTGTTTGCTAGATATATGGTGGGCTGTATGAGGGCCATGTGAACTGCAGCACACTACCACCCTGCATTATCAACATTTATACCATCTCTTCATTAAACTTTATGTTCCGCACAGCTCTCACAGCTCTTATTTAATCTACTACTAAACAAAGTTGAGTTTAAATGAACTGTTTGACATTTTAGGAAACACTATCATTTGCTCTCTTGCTGAGCAGTATTTGAGCTTAGCAGTTACTGTTATCATAATAAGCCAAATACAAAGCAACAGCCAACAGTTTCCTTAATTTAGCTTAAAATAGCAAAACTGGGAAAAAGCTAGCTTGACTGTTAGACAAACAAAGCCACCTAAAAGTAACTCCATAGTTCACTGTTTAAGTGCTAAATTATTCGATATTCCACATAAAAACTTAAGGGAGCGGCAGTGGCTCAGGAGATAGAGCAGGTCGTCCATTGACCGGAAGGTCCCCCAGTCAACTGTTGTTGTGTCCTTGGGCAAGAAACTTCAGCCTCCTTGCCTCCGGTATCGGCATCGCTGATGTATGAATGAGTAAAAATGTTCGGTAGTGGTCAGAGAGGCTGTTGGCGCACATTGGTTGTCACGTTTCCGTCAGTCTGCCCCAGGGCTACATATGTATGAATGAGGAGTGGATGAATAATGGACTCAATGTAAGGACTTTGAGTGCTGCTAGCAGGACAGCGCAATATAAATCTAAGTCTATTCTATTCTATTCTATTCTATTTTACAGCAGAACAACCAAGCAAGAAATCAAACAGGAGGGGACATCATAATTAAGTCCAAGTCAGACTGCTCTGTGCAGTTGGACACAGCTGTGTAGTGCTAGAGGCAGTGCTTTTTGTTGTTTTTTTGTTTTTGTTTCCTTCCCCCTCCGTACAATAGTCCCTTTATTTAATTACCAGATCACCATTTCATCCCACAATATCACCTTAGGCGTATGTACGCAGCCTGTTCAGTGCTGAGTTTTGCCAAAAAGCTGGACAAATCTTTCTAACTCATCATGACGAGTAGAAGAGTTAAGCTAAGTGCGGAAGTGCTCCTTGAACAGCTGAGTCTTTAGCTTGCTCTTAAAAGTAAATAAGGAGTCTGCGGATCGGACAGTTTGGTAGATCGTTCCACCGCCGGGGAACAACAGAGGAAAAGAGACTAGCTACTGATTTCGTGCTATGTTGTGGTGGGAGCACTGGGCGTCTTTCACAGACAGAGCATAACTGTCGAGAAGGAGTATAGCTCTGGATTAAGGAGTGAAGGCAGACAGGAGCCGTTTGGGTTAGTGTTTTGTAAGCAAGAAGCAGAGCTTTGAATTTGATGTGCGCTGCAACTGAAAGCCGGTGAAGAGCGATTAACAGCGTAGTGACATGAGTTCTTTTGGGCTGGTTGAAGTTGTGCTGCTGCATTCTGAATCATCTGCAGAAGTTTAACTGAGCATGCAGGCAGGCCTACCAGTAAGGAATTGCAGTAGTCAATGCGTGAAATGACCAGAGCCTGAACCAAAAGCTGTGCCGTGTGTTCTGTCAGGTAGGGTCTGATCCTCCTGATGTTGTAGAGCAGGAGTCCTCAAAGTCGGATCTGGACCGCAAGGCACATCAGTCCGGACCCAGCCTTACTTATGTTTTGTATTATCTTAAGTCTTTTTAAAAATCAATCTTCCATAAATAGGAAAATAAATTGTTTATAGTGTGAAAAAGTGTTCTTGGATATTATTCACTGCAATCTAACAAGTCTTTATGTTCACCAACTTTTGCTTGCCTATTAATCGATGTGTCTTGACCGTCTGTGACAGCCAACCTGCCCTCTGGATGTGAAACAGGCAGTAGGGCATGAGCGGAGGGCTGCTATAAATGACAGGAACCAGTAGCCTATCAATACACAGGGGTTGTAATGTTAGAGCCAATCAGAAGCAGAGTAGGGCAGGCATTTGTAGCTACTCCTCTGCTAGCTAAATGAAACCAGTGCTCCGAAATCCCTTTATAGAAGCGTCAACAGGGATGAGAAAAGATGTCCCGTTAAAGTTTACCAAGAAGAGACCTTCTGGACTAAGGTGGTTACAGCAGGAAGTTTTGGACTGTTCTGACTGTTTTTGATTATATGTCACTTAAGTTAAGAAGTTAAATTCAAAAAAATAGTGATCAAGTGCTCATGGTTTTATTGATAGTTTTTTCTTTCTCATCTGTCATTCTAATTTTTGTTCCATAATGTGGTGAATTTAATTTATGTGAAATATTTAAGTTGTTAGTTTATTTGTAATATTTTTGTTATTATTATTTTCATAGTTATGTATGTTGTTTATACATGACAGAAAATACAGTGAAAAAGTTCGATCAATAAATGTGTTTTTGCAAATTTCCAGACCCCCGGCCTTCAACCCCCTGTTGTAGAGAGTAAAATGGCAAGACCGGGCAACCGAGGTAACATGGAGGTCAGCTGGTTGTCTTCCATGACACCAAGATTTCTAGCAGAAGACGTAGACACAAGAGTGATAGAATCGAGCTGCACGCTTATCTGCGGAGGTAAGGAAGGACTGGCTGGACAGACAATATGCTCGTTCTTGGACAGATTTAGCTGACGGTGGCAAGCCTTCATCCATGCAGAGATATAGCGGCAAGGCATGCTGGTATCCACATTGAGACGGTTGTGTCGTCGGGTGGGAAGGAAAGGAAAAGCTGAGTGCATAGCAGTGGTAGCAGAAGCCAAGAGAGCCGATGACTGCACCGAGTGAGGAGGTGTATAGTGAATCCATCATTATTCTTATTATGAGGTGTAAATCCATCAATCTGCCGATAAAGCCGATAAAGGTAATTAGTTAAAGATAGTTTCTTGACTAGTAATTTATTGGAGCCTCCGCTGACATTAGGGAGATGCACAGTTATGTTCAGGTGTAGCGCCCCTCATGGCCTCAAAAACAGGCACTAGCACAAGCCCTGCCTTTGAGAGTAAATGAACATTGCTATGCACAGTAAAACTGTGCTGCACAATCAGAAAGTGGTCATGTGGGGATAACATTGTGTCACACATTCAGGAAATTCACAAAAGCCATTGAAAATAACAGGTTTCAGAATTCAGTGTTCACTGTGAAAGGTCCTTATGAGTCAATAAAGGTTTCCAATGAGTCATTAGCTGGTTCACTCACTTTGATCAATGTGCTGATTATAAAGCTGAAAAGATTCTTCAAAGACTATCACAAACCAGTGGGTGTCATCACAGTGGTTATATCCTTATCTATGTAAAGTCTATGAATACTTCTGCAAAACAGTTATTCATGAAAAACAAAGCTATAATTGGAGACAGATTAACTCATGCCCCATTAATGGGGAGTACAATGTTTGTCTCTCTGTATTGACTCTGTGATGGACCGGTGACCTTTCCCTTCCTGTCACCTAGTAGCTGCTGGGATAGGCTCCAGCCCCACACAACCATGCATTAGAATACTTTTTTTTTTTGCTTTTTTGTTTAATTGCTGTTCAGCATTTTTATTTGTCATTCAACAGCAATTGCAGGGAGCCCCTGGCT
This sequence comes from Atherinosoma microstoma, assembly GCA_037177055.1. Classification (NCBI taxonomy): domain Eukaryota; kingdom Metazoa; phylum Chordata; class Actinopteri; order Atheriniformes; family Atherinidae; genus Atherinosoma; species Atherinosoma microstoma. The sequence continues at coordinate 10,726,680 of JBBBVU010000023.1, read as the reverse complement.
CAGCAGCATCATAAAATGACATGTTGCTCAGAACTCGATGTGCTGCACTCACACGCTGACGAGAGGAGGATCCGCTCTTTAGTTTCAGTGACGGACAGCCAACTCCAACACAGGAAAGGGCAAGCTAATAAGCCCTACTCTGGATTAAAACTAACCTGAAATTATTGGCTTTGAGTGGGAAATGCTTTTCTCTCCCTCTCTCTCTCTCTCTCTCTCTCTCACACACACACACACATACACACACACCACTCTTATTACTACAGTGTAATTGTTTTGATCAATGAGCAGTCTTGTAGCGACAGGAGAGGAGGGGGACCCAGAAAAGCTATTTGCTAAGTGTTCCCTTCATGGTGCTTCACGGGCCTTTCAGTAACACTACTACTTGTCATGGGTTGAGGATTGTGACATTTATTTAAACATCAGCTCAATCTGCTGCGGTGCTGTCTGAACTTACCACCGCGTTAGCCTACTTGGAGCTGCTCCTCAGTGCCCGTCTGCCCCGCACACAAATACACACAATGCAGGTGCAGCTTCCACTGCTGATTGGCTGTTACGCGCAGTGTAACCCTCCCTGTGGAACTGACAATGCACAAGCCAAAGAGAAGTGAGAGCAAGCCAGAGGAAATACAGTCAGCTGCATGGATCTATCATATCAGCCGTCCGAAACATAAAAAAGGCCGAAACCGATAAATGGCAAAATGAAAACTAAAAGAATCTAACAAAAATAACGGCCTGATTAATCAGCCCAACGATAAATCGGACGGGTTCTAGATTTTATATTATGACAACATTTTATCTTTCTTCTAGATTTTATCTCAAGACTGTGCTAACTGGCTGCTAACTGTAGTCTTACATAAAGTGTCCTGTGTCTTTATGATCTCATGTAACTCTTGGCAACCAAACTGAAATGAACATGTTCCTAAATGCAAGCTATTTGACTGACATGTGCTCCAAGTGATTACAGAGGAATAATAATATTTTTGGAGCCATCACCTTGCCCGTAGGTGGTGGAGGTGGAATAACTATTCATTTTCTATAACTGTCTCTATTAGAAGCACTCCAGAAAGCTAGTGTGCCCACTTCGCACTGCAATAAATACTCTGAGTGCAGAGGGACAGTGGAGAGAATGAGAGGGAGAGGAGTGAGACATGAAGGATAGTTGCTGAAGTGATGAGACAGACTGTAGAGTGAAGTAGTGGGGGGCAGTGAAAAAGATACAGACACAGAAGAAGGAAAGCAGAAGGTAGACATTGTTATGAAATTATTAGAGTGATGTGAGTAGTTTGAGGGTGACAGAAAGAATCAAGTGAACATTCACAGATACTTTGAAGCTAACTGCTCTCAAAAAGGCCCCAGATGTATATTCAATATTTCTCTCCCCTCTCTTCTTAATTCTTATGCTGGCTTCATATCCAGCAGTAGAATCAAGAAGAACCAGCACTACATGGCTTACACAGCTTGGAGAATTGACTCCTCCCGGTTCTATTTGGTGTGGACGACCATTTGGGTGAATTATGACCCAGCCCCTAGCTAGACACAGCAAACATCTGCTAGTTGATTGGCTCATAAATTCATGTAGCACTTGACTGCCCACCATGCACTGTGCTGTCTGTAGACAAATAGAAACAACAAGAAGCCTTTTCTGCCAGGCTTATTCCAGGTCTCTGTGTTGACCACAAACAAACAACAACCATAATGTGATTTCTTTCTGTGAAATCTGCTGCAATTAAGGCTGTTGTTGGAACTCAATTGAACGTGTCAAAAAATAAATGTGATAGGTCAAGTCTGTAAGTGGAAACATTTTCAGCTGGAAGTTCATCTCCACTCTAAATGAAGAAAAATGAATCAGCTGTTCTGTAACAGGTCCTTGGAGAAAGCATTGAGGTTGTACAGCTGTGGATTGCAACAAGCATCAGGGATCCAACAAGACAAGGGTCCTAAAGAGATTTAGGAAAACTGTATTGACTGGTTTATTACCTCTGCCAAGGCACGGAGGATATGCTTACCCTGGCGTATGTATGTCCGTCTATCTGTCAGCAACATAACTCAAAAAGAAACAGACCCCCTAGAACCATCAGGGGGGTCATTTTGACAGCCTGCCAATGCAGCATTTTTTTTTTTTTTATTACAAAAGTGGCATTTACAGAGGATACTATTTGTTTACCCTTTGAATCTTTATTATTCAGAAGTAGACAAAGCTTTAATAAATCATTAATTAATTGATTAGCATGCGGGATGACTGTGATCTTGGATTTCAACTAGAAAATGTCAAATACTTAAAAGCTTACAACATTCACTTATCAGCTAACAAATAACTACGTTAATCATTTTAAAAATGTATTTATATATATTTTTTTATCAATTATTTGAGGGGGAACAATTACAAAAAAATCATATAACGCTAAAGTAAGGAAACAGAGTGCTGGATGTTAGCTGACACTGATTTATTGTATCACACGTGGAGAGCTCAATAATGAACACGTGTCAAGTCATTCTGGCATAGATGCAGCTCCGGTAGTGGACACGCGCATTAAGAGCAGCCATGTCCAAGACGTTATAAAACACAGCAACAGGCCATCTTTTAGTGTCAGGTAGATGTTTGACCACATTGTTTGACCTGGATCATGTTGATATTCTGGATCTGGTGGATCAGGTTCAAAATATAGGGGGCACTGGCTGGACTGTTGGGCCTTTTGAGGTTTTTTCCAGGTGAGTCACCTGATGGCTTGGCAGAGGTCTGTGCTCTCCGAGTGCTTCTAGTTATAATCTAATTCAACTTAAAACTGTGCTGGAAGTGCAACTTTAAAACCCAATATGACACGATAAAACATTTTCATGTGCATCCGGTTTTGTTATTTTGACCTTCCATCATAACAAAGTTAAAACTCTTCTTTTACATTTGTGCTTGTCACTGGTTATGCTCCTTTCCTATTAAGGTTGGAACTTTGAAAAGGAAACTGGAGAAAATTAAAACATAAAAAGCATAAGAGTCATAAAACTCTGCCCTACACCTCTGTTCTGTTTTTGTCTATGCTCCTAATCTCCACTAGCTTTATATAATTTCAATGTTTGCATAATTTTGCTATCAAAGAAACATCACTGGAAATATGATTCCACCTTGGCTTGTTCACTGACCAATCAAGTTAAAGTACTTATTTCTAGAAAAGGTCAATAAACCCATTTAATAAGTATCAAAACAAGAAAACAGACAAATCATGTTTTTCCAAAAATTCAGATTTCTAAGATATTTTTTTAAATAATCCAAAATAAGTCAAACTTAAACAACAGCAGTTCATGCATAAGACAGTTGAATGGAATGGTCCTCATAAGACAGTCCATGTTATCACATGGTTTTCTAACCTGAACTAGTTTTTGGGGTTTGAGTTGTTTGAGATAGCAAATAATTCCCTATACTTATGGCCCTCCACTGAGTAGCTTTTAGCTCGGCTTGCCCCTGAGGATTTGTTTCTGATTCCCCAAACGGAGAGTGCTTTGACAGCGATCAACTGCAGGTATAAGTGCTGACTACCCATAATACTGCACATCCACACTTTAAAAGAATCAAAGATATTATGATGATATAATATATAGTATGCTATTAATCCAAAACACTTTTTTTCTGGCCATCATGATATGGATTTAATTAGAAAAGTTGAAACAACCTGAGGCTCTGGGACAGAGAGAGATTTTTACTGCGCTACCTCAAGACCACTTAAATAGAAACAGGAGGGAAACTGAGAAAGGTTTGATTCCCTTTGCAGACCATAGTGCCCAAAGCACAAAACATAAAGGCTTTTGTCCTAGTCATGCATCAGTGACAGCCTGCATGCTGTATGTCTAAAGATCTGAGATGGGTATAGCTGTGGTTGCACATAAGTTGACATGTACTGTAAAATAACCCAAAAAGTTGAGCAGACAGAACATATCAAAAGAGAATATGTCTAACACATAAAGGGAAATTGTTAGGTTTATCAAGAGCCTTACAGCAAATTTGGGGGAAAGGTCTTAATACCTCTTCATGATCCAAAGAAGACAACAGGACAATTGCACAACTCTGCATCTTTCTTCTCCATAACCGATTAATTGTAAATGTCAAGAAGAGATAATGGCTGCGTTTCATCATGCTCTACGGGGAAATAGCTTTTCCTTACTCAGTGTTTCTTATATTTGGTTGATCCACCACACATGGCACAGACAGCAGATACAGCCTGGTGTAATCTGCACTCTAACTCTGAGGTCAGGCTAGGTAGCCTACGACAATTAAGGCGGCTTAGAGTTGTTATGCAAGACCGCAACCTCCACAGAATTAGCTCCGTAAGGCAAGAGAGCGCACAAGCTTAGTCTCCATTTCCAATGTGGGAAAAAAAAGCTGAATATGAATTTACAGACAGACCCCTGGAATATACCAAACAACAAGGAAGAAAACATAGAATAATTTGACTTAAGCAACAACAAGGGCTTGAAAGCTCGCTCCTCTTTGAGTTAACTTATTAAATTACTGCTTTAAACGTCTTTAAACATCTAATATTTCACAGGTGTGTTGTTACCTTGGTTTCTGGCTGACTGGGCACCGTACCCTGTCGGTTAAAGTCTCGGTTTTGAGGCTCATTCTCCTTTTCGCTGATTTCCGTCATCTCGAATCAGAAATGCTCCTTCAACAGCAAAACTAAAGTCCACGGCGACAGAGGAATGAGGAAACTATTCACACTGGGGTTTCAGCATCACTACAGTTTGGCGTGAAAAGAATGATGGGCAATGAAGACAGCAAACTCATCTTGTACCGGCAGCATCCATCTGGGGATTTGTGTTTAGTAGGTACACCAATATATTCGGTGGAAAATCAGCTTTTTTCTTTTCAGGTTCAAGACTCTGTGCAAATAAAACCGATGAAATATATTTCTCGAAGGAAAATATCCGGTAAAGACTTAGTGTTTTTCTCCCGGCCGCCTCACGCCTCTCGTCCACCGGTCAGTTTCTCACTCCTCGCGCAGACTCACGCGCTCTTACAACAACTTTGATTTCGCCGTGACAAAGCAGTCCGCTCGTCCTGATTGGTCCAGAAAGCAAGAGGGACGCCAAAAGGAACAGTAGAGCTGAACGTGATTGGCTGAGAGATGATGACGCTAAGAGTAACAAGATAAAGGTGAGACAGTGGGATATATCTTTTCTATTGTTCACATCTTTTTTTCTTTCTTTTAATGTGTAATGATAAAGTCATGTCAACA
>JBBBVU010000023.1:10678667-10710988 GCA_037177055.1 Atherinosoma microstoma | reverse complement strand
TTGTATGTAAAGCACCTTGAATTGTCCTGTACATGAAATGTGCTATACAAATAAACTTGCCTTGCCTTGCCTATATTATTTCTTTCTTTTTAAATCAGCATAAATGTCCATCAACCAGATCTGAAAGTGCTCAGTAACATCACGGAGACCTGAAGTCAATATCAAGCATGTGTTTGAGAAATGATGAACGCCTAAGGTGAGTATTAAAGGATAAGAAAAGGGGAATAATGTGGATATAATCCAGGTAGTTAAAATTGGCCGTAAAGCCAGGCAGAAAGTTTGATTGGCAGGGTCAACAATAGAGAATTTAGCTGTGCTGTAGAAAAGAAAAGATCAGCACTTTGCAAAGCCTGAAGGGGTAAAGAGGGAAGAAAGAAAGAGAGAAGCTGGCAGAATCAGGCTTTCTTTTATTTATTTGGCATTCAACAAATTGATTGATCTGGTAAAAAAAATCAGTACAAGGATTGTAATAAAGTACTTGACTATAGTAATTCAGTGAGGGCTTGCAACATATGCAAGAAGACATAAATCAGATGTTTCACCTGTGATCTTCCATGAAGATTAAAATCCACATATAATAATCATTCAATAATTAAAAGGGCCTCCCCTTTGTGACTCAAGGGAATCTTCCAATGATCAGTTTAATTGAGGCAATCAGATATAGCTTAAAGAGGCTGATAAAATTCTAATATTCAGCTGAATTACTTCCTTACTTATTAAATAAAATTCACATCTTCTCATCCATAATTTTATGATTCAGTTGTATATTATCAGATAAAATTTCCAGGACTGACTTTCTCGCTTATGATTCTCTTTGTATATCAGTAGATGGCTTTTCAAATAACTGCTACAGAAAATTAAGCTTTAAAAGGAACACAAAGCATGTGTACATGCTCCAAATGCTGTTAACACTCAATTTAAACAGATTTTTTTTCCTTAAAAAAAAAAAGAAAGAAAGTATTTTCAGACCTCTATTGATGGAGCTTACTTTGCTTCTTTATAATAATGAAATTCAGTTAAACCTTGTTTGACAGTTAAAGACCCCATCTATTAAAATCAAGTTAAAAAAAAGTTTTTGTTTGTGACAGCATATAAACAAAATCCATCTTCACTACCATGGTTGGGGATTTCTGCTTTGAATCTACAGAACACTGCTTAGAGTCTCAGACAGGTGGTGGGTTTCAGATTGCCAGCATGTTTCACGTAGAAGTTTGTAGGAACCAATTCTGACTGTTACGGCTGCCTGTCATTTTGTGTAACCATTTGTCTTATCTTGCATGTAAATACCTGCACCAGATTGGTGACCATGTGTCTTAGTTGGTGGTATTTGAGAGAATTAAATAGGAGTTTACCCACTGTGTTAAAACTGTTGGGCTTTGTGTTTTCGTTGACTTGGTTGACTGTAAATGGTCTTGATTTTTCCTTTTTGTTTTGGTAATAATTAAACCCCTTTTGGCTTCACTTTCTGTTGTATTTTTAGTTAGGTTTTAGGAAAAGTTAGAAAGTGTTGGGCTAGAAAGGTTTGTTTATTACTATTACATATAGAACTTTGTTTTCAGAGCTTAGTTATGCGAGCTGCTTCACTTTTTGTTTGTATCTTGACAGGCCAGTGTTTTTGTTTCGTGTGTGTGTGTGTGTGTGCACCCCAACACTTGTTTTTACCACCATTTGTTTCATCACCACTTAATACAATAAATCCTGGTAATTTCCACCATAAAACCTGTCCACAGTTCTCTTTGTTGCGCCTCTTTTACCCTAGCGGAGTTAGGTCGTAACACTGACTATTTGCAGTGGTACGGCTGTACAGTCGTTTCGCATGTTCAGTCAATGAACAAAGAAATCTAAAGCTGGCTCGAGCTATGATGACATATTAGCAGAGCTTTCATGTTTTGATTTCAGCCTTGACATCTGTTTACTTGTCTATTGTTGTCAGTGCTTACATATACATGTAAATTCCCTTATTGTTGTGATCAATGAGGTCTTATCTAATTAGTTTTTAATTAATTTCTAATAAAGCTGCTTTCATTCGCGCATATTTCTGTCTTTTTCTAAGTCTGAAATTTCACCTGAAAAGTAACCTACTAAGACAAAATATCAATCTGTTGTCATTCTTAAAGCATTTGAGACTTGCTCTGCTCCACTAGAATCTTCATTTTTATAATAACATCAGCATCTGACAGATGAGTTTTTAGGGAATTAACAATTGCTGGAGTGGGAATTATTTTTTCATACAATGTTTCGATATCAAATGTACAGATCCCTACTGGAGTCTGGCTGTGTGGAAAAATTCCATATTCAGTAATTCCCTATCAACAACTATGTATTCCTGACAAGCATGAGGAAATGATGCAAGTAAAAAATGAATGCTCCTGAACTGAGACTGCTGAGATCCATACAAGGATGTAAAACTACTGTAACATTGATGGCATTCAAGCATCGTACTATATTGTGGCACTTTTCTCATTTCCATCAATTATTTCACATACAATACAAAGTCTCTGATGACCCTTTGGGTCCTTCAGCTAAGTCCTCAGGGGCCCTGACAGGATAATGAAGCCAACTTATTAGCAACCTGCTGTTTACTAAAGCCCCACATAGATGAAGATATTTAGGGACATTTGAGCTGCATCTCCTGGTTGTTCAGGCCATGAAACTTTTATTTTTAGATATTTCATATCAGGACTCCATCTATTAGTGTCAGTTAAGCACTTCAGCATGGGGATTTTGTGCTGAGAAAATTTAGCTCAGTCAGGAAAAACTGTAATGATAGGTCAAGCAATCAACTGACTAAAAAAACCTTGTGGACTTTATATGTTGACTTAGCAAGGGGAGTCAAAAGTATAAAATGCCTTATTTTCAGTAAAGTATTGATTTTTACTCTGTGATGGAATTACACCTTTACCTCTAGGCTTCTGTGTATCTAAAAGGAGCCCTATTTACCATTATTTGTTTATTTTCTTTTAGAATTACAGGAACATTTCAAGCAGTGAAAATAATCCAAATGAGACAAAGAAATAATCTAATACCATTAAATCCACTGCTAGACATGTACCAGTGACAAACAGACTGTCCTTATGTGGTCAAAGGAGATGCTGATTTTAAATGCATTGGGTTATCACAATTTCCTAAGACAAACTCAAATACTAAATTTAGCTTACATATAGCCTTCTAAACTATCATAAAAAAAGTTTTTATCATGTCCATAGGATTTCATTCTCAAGTTTAGACTGCCTGTTTTCCTTGTTTGACATTTTGAAATATATTTTTATATAAATACTACTAAATAAGGTGATTTCCCGAGTCTCTCGTCAAGGTGTTTTTTTTTCATGTGCTTTCATGCCCAAAGTATAGACAAACTTTCTCAGATTATATTTGAAATAGTATGATTACTGGTACTTCAGAGTTATCAGTTTTATTAAGTTTTCATTCTGTCCTCATGTTTGTAATTTGGTCTCACAGATATTCCCTCCACGATAAAACGCGCAGTGAAGATTAGTTTCATCCCAACTCATGTTTTGTGTAATTTTTGCTGTTTCTCATATTTCTTCAGTCTTAAGTAGTTAAACCATGACTTCACAAATCATCACTCTTAATAACTGTGAATAAAGATGTGAAAATCCATTTAACCTTGAAGAATTTCCTCTGAGGATGTGTAACTCATTACAAATCACCAGGGAAATTCGTGTGAATTCGGTTTGGTGCACTGCTGCCATCTAGTGCTGCTAGTGTAAACAACAAGGGAAAACATTAAATGTATTATTTACATATTTGCAAATAATCAACCTCAACAGATACAAGACTCCTCTTGCTCGATAACAATTTATAGAAGTGATCGAGGCTGTTAGATACACAAGTATGATAGCAAATTTTCAGAAATGAAATGTTTATTTCAAGCTTCTAAAATGCTACAGCTAAAAAAAAAATACTTCTCCCCCTCATCATCATCATCATCTGTTACAATCTTTATCTATACTAATTTAAACATTAAAAGTTCAAAGTGTTGCAAATTCTACAAATTCTGAATTTTATCCAAAAAGGCAAATAAACACTGTATCTGTTCATGCTTTACAATACCTTCACATAAGATCTTACTTATGCTTTTTTTTGACAACATACAATATCTGTGGCAATCTTATACGTCTTTGATGTGTATTTTGCAAGATGTATTAAATAAAACATTTAAAACGTTTACTGACAGTAAAACCTTTGACATGACAGAAAATGCTAAACTTATATCTACTTCTCAGAAAATATACTGTTTAAATCCACTTTTGCAGAGAAGCAACAGAAATCTGGTACTCTTTTAAGTGGCTTTACATCCGAGTCATCCACTGTCACAGAACTGGCATCCCTTTCATGACATTACACAATGATACACAGTTACAGAAAAATATGACAATAAAATACAGCTTCATCAGGTCACTCAGAAGCACAACATTCTTCTATCCAGTTTTAATTTGTTCCAAGTTTAATAAATAGAGGTTAACTTTTTATGATAAAAGCCATGTGTTAAAATCTGACAACAAGAATATAAAACCTTCATGTTTAAAAGGTTAAAGATTACCAGTGAGGGCTGAGTCCATGAGATCATCATCCTCATTTCTCATATACATTGGACTGGACCGGGATGGACGATCTGGGCCAAGCATGGAGAGTGATGAATCTGAGGCTGAGATGGGAGACCGTGACCAACTGTCTGCTTTCATTGGATGTGACGACGGGCCCATGGACATGGAGGACTTCTTCTTCTCCTTCTCCCTGTCCCGTTCTCGGTCTCTGTCCCTCTCCCGTTCTCTCTCTTTCTGCTTCTTCTTTTCCTTCTTGTGTTTTTTGTGTTTTTCCCCTGAGCTGAGGGGGATGGAGCTCATGTAGTCCTGAGGGGGAAGGGGGCGCATAGTTTGGTCATCATCTGAACTGGGGCTGTTCTGGTGGGACTTCTCTGCTACGGAGCTGCTGCCCGATTCGCTCTCGCTGTCGTGATTGAGCGGGGTGTATCCAGGTGAGCGGCTGTGGCTTGGGGAGGAACGGTCATGCTTGGGTGTAGAGCCACTGAAAAGGGGGGATGCTTTGAGGCTAGGAATTTGTGGACGCATTGAGTCATTAGATCCTTCTCCAGCTTTCTGAAGGGTCACTTTAGCCTTGATGCTTGGTGAACCACCATCTGGTTTGCTAATGATAATTTTGGCCAATGCAGTTCCACCCGTTTTTGAGTCCATCATTTTTTTATCCCCACTATTTCCCCCAGAAACCGAAACTTTTGCTTTTGCATCCTTATCAGACTTTTCCCGTTTATAATCTCCGCTTTGGGAGGATAAGGTATGCTTGGATGAACCCATGTTTGAAGATCCACTTTGCACATTTGCAGGACCACCAGGACCAGATGCTGAACCGCCTCCCCCTACTGGTGGCCCTACCTCACACCCATCCTCCCCCACTCCTCCTCCACCTACACTCTTCAGCTTGTCTATAACTGCTGTTAAAGAGGGTTTTTTGTTTCTACTGGGAGACTTCCCTTTGGCATTAGGGTTATTTGCATTATTCTGACCAGCCCCACCACCACCACTTCCTCCACTGCCACCACCACCACCGTTTCCTCCACTTCCTCCTCCTGTCCCTCCTCCCCCTCCACTTCCACCTCCACCACTTCCATACTGAGACTGGGAGCCTCCCGAGAAGCTCATGGAACCAGAGGATGTGGAGGAGCTGGAGGATGAGGAGGAAGATGTGGAACTAGAGGAAGAGCCTCCACCAACTGGCTTCTGAGAGCTCATACCTCCTCCAGAGGAAGACTTAGACCCACTAGAGCCGCCACCTCCTGAGCCCATTGGAGATTTAGCCTTGGAAGAAGGAGGGGTTCCTGGAACTTGAGACTGCTGCATTTTCATTGGGGAGGACAATTTGTCGCCAGAGCTGCTGGAACGGGAATGGGAAGGGGAAATATTAGGCTTTATGTTGGGATTCATAAGTGAACCAGGAGGCTTGCCCCCCTGTGGCTTAATTTTATTACCACTTCCAACTCCACCTCCAGAACCTCCAGGCCCAGACAGCCCATGTTTAGTTATTGGGGAGGATCCTGGTTTGCCAATGCCTTGAGAGGAGCCTTTTGACTGGGATGGCCCACTTCCACCTCCTCCACCGCCTGGCTTGGAGTTGTTACCTTGTGTCAATGAGCCTTCTTTGGACTTTATCTTGCCAGAGGAAGATGAGTGTGAATGGTGGCTTTTGCTGCTACTGGTTCCTCCTGAACCTCCTGTGCTGCTTGCGGCTGAGCTGCTGGAGGTGTATCCACCATGGGATGTTGTTTTCCCCCCAGTAATGGTGCCTTTTGGGATCTGAATGGTGATTTTGGGAATTGGAGGTGTGGCACCTCCAGGGGGAGTTTGTGAGCGCCCTGAACTACCAGGGGATTTGGAGCCTCCTCCACTTATGCTTCCTCCAGAACCTGAACCCCCACTAGGAGGCGTATATGGTCGCCCTCCTGAACTGTGAGAGGGGGACTTGCCATCAGGATCTAACTTTTTGCGTTTGGGAGGTTTATCTTTGGACTTCCCTTCACTGGATGGGGTTCTGCTTCTTTTGACTTGTTTTCCCTCTGCTGAGCTGCTCCCCATTCCCATCCCAGAACTGCTCCCCCCACTGCCCCCATTCTCATCCTTCGGCCGCATGAGACCTTGCTGTTGTTTCACTTTGGGTTCTGCACTTTTAAAATCAGCACATGCACCACTAAGCCCCATCATGATAGGGCTCTGGGACCCTCCACCATGTGTGTCTCCCAAATCTGGAGCTTGCCCTAGAAGCGGTTTACCACTATTTCCGAAAACCATCCCTATATCGAAAGGGTCTTTAAGTGAAGGTTCTGGGGTGCTCTGTCCATGTGGGGTAGGATTCTGAGGAGTTCCTGATGGGGTATTCTGCTGGCTACTTCCCCCAAATCCCTTGACTAGGTCCAAGTCTCCATCGGCACTTGGAGAACTGTCATCAAAGTAGCTCTGAGAGAAACTATGGCCTGAGGCCAGAAGGTCAGGGTTGAAGTCAGAAGCATCAGGAAAGAAGTTTGTGGAAGAAGAGTCACTGGTAGGAGTGGCAGCAGTTGCAGCTGCCTCAGCGATCAGGTCAGCAGCATCTGTAAAGGGGTTTTCATTACTGTTGGTATTGAAAATGTCTGCTGAGTCAAACACTGCACTACCCTGACCAGAACTAGATGAGTCACGGATAGGAGTACCTAGGGGCCCTCCATCCTCCCCACCACTGCCCATTGGGTGCTGCCCATGGTTTCCACTGCTGCCTTTGCCAGTTTGTTCAGGTAAATCTTGCAAGATCTCCGTGATATCTGGTCCAATGCTATCAGAGCTGGAGAGGCGGACCATACGAGGTGGAACAGCACCTGGTGGTTGCTGAGACTGAACATGAGATGGTGGATAAGGCATGCTGGAGACTGGGGGCGGTGTTCCACATTGGCTAGGTGCAGGAGTGATGCTATGAGGTGTATCGAGGCCATCACCAGCTAGGTTAACATCAAAGATAGAATTCTGAGATGCATCCACATCCATAGAAAGGAGCTCCCGGTGAAAATCATCCTCATGGGTAACTGAATGGTGCTGGTGGTGCTGTGGTATGGAGGATGCTTGTGATTTCATACCCATACCACCACCTGCACTTGCTCCAGGCAAAACTCCACCCTTTTCAGTTCCCCGGGGACGCTTCTTCTTTCCCTTTGTGTTACCTGCTGGGCAAGCTCCGCCCATGCTATCTGTCCGTGGTGAGCCGGAAGAATTCTGTCTCTCCAATGGGCTAGAACCATAGAGTGCAGCAAAATCTTGTGTGGGGTTGTCTTTCAAAAGGTTCATCAGCATAGGATGATTCTTTGTGTTGCTTGCAGGGGAGGATGTGGGGGGTGGAGTTTGGTGGGGTTGTGGTGCATTCTGGGAACTGGGACTAGAACCCACACTTCCAGTTATCTGTAATAGACTTGTCAATATGGGATTCTGGGTGACTTTGCTGTAGTCATCTGAATGGCCTTGACCTTGCTGCTGTTGCTGCAACAACTGCTGCTGACCAGCAGCCCCTCCTGGGGTGAGGCACTCCCCTTGAGATGGCCTCCCTGTACGAGATATTTCAAACAAAGAATTGATTGGACCTGTAAAATTAGGCCCCCCAGGGGGTCCTCCGCCAGTAGGTGTGTTGCTCCCTGTGAGTCCAGGCAGTCCCATTGGGTTGGTTCCATCTCCTACTGCCATGTTATAGGTGGGACTACCTGATGGTGGCAAGTTATTCTTAACCATGGTTTCCACTGTCTGTGCGATTAATGAGAGTGCAGGAGTGTCTGCCTGGATGGTCTCTGCTTTCCTTCGAATGGCCCGCATGGTTACAGGAATGGACATGCATCTACAAAAGTTTGGAAACAATTACCATAAAAAAAATCTACTATTCACATTTATAAACTCAGGAAAAAACAACATTCCTACCTCTGGACCACTTTGGTGATGAATTCATCAGTACAGATCAGAGCATCTGACAGTCCTTTGAACAACTGGCAGGACACCTGTCTGGAATCAATAACCTCCATCACCACTGGAGTAAAAACATAAGATAGAAACCAGGATTTAAGATATTGCAATAAACCAATATTTGACTTATTTAACAATTTTCTGGATGGTGCACCTAATAATAAATCAATAAGATCGACACAAAAACTGACAGTATTGATCCAAATTGTTTCAACAAAACCAAAATTGTTGTTTGGTTGCATTCAATGACTTAATGACCAATTAAAACAGGTTTCTTTATTTCACATTTAAGTCTTGGGTTTGTGAGTAAAAGCACTAATATCACTTTATGCTACATTTACAGGAGTTTGTACTTTCCCAATGTGTCACAATGAAGGCAGTCTATTGGCAAAAATGTAATAAAATACACTGTTATTAGTGTAGATTCAAAGTTATAGCCCTCCTCATCCCCCCGCCATATTGTAACAATTTGTTATTACAGTAACTAAAATGGGACAAATCAAACATTGGCTCTAGAGTGAGCCTTTCCTGGTTTTCAAGCACACTTTATTCTGGGGGAGGTGAGCTGTATTCACATGGTTGCAATTTGTGCTTCTAGATGTGATTACATTGTTAAAATTGAACTTGTAATCATAATCATGAGACACGTTCTTTAAAAAAACAATTCACTAACTGTGTAGGATCAATTCCAGGGCTCAGAACCTCCCATTTTAATAAGTTTTCTTTACACTTTTAACAAATAAGTGGATCAACTTGTAGCTCTGATTCAAGTGCAAACAATTAATCAGATTAAAGGCAAAAATACCCCAAAATTTGGTTAAATAGTGGGATTTTGTAAAAGTCAAAGCTCACCACAGACTAATGATTCATTGACAGGATGCTGGAAAGAGACGCCGAAACTTGAGTCAGTGAGTGGACATACTTCAAACTGCAGAAGGCCTGCACTGTCTGAAGGAAAAACACAAAACAAACAAGCTGCACTTGTCAAATGTAGTGTAATACAAACATATCAAAACAAACAAAAACCAGATTGGCCATACACAAGAAAATAAGATGTGAAACATTTACCTTCTTTGATGGATGTTCGTTTGACACAGCTGCCTATCAAGGTATTATAGGCCGCCTGGTGGCGAATTATATCCAGCAAGAATGGCACTTGTGCTGGGTGGCCAAAGGGGATCTTGGAAACCATTGCTCCTTGAAGAGAATGACCATCTTGCACCGGGGCATCGCCATTTAAGAAGTAACAGTGCTGCTGATCTGGCAAAATCTATGAAAAAATAAAAAGGCAGAGGTTTTCATACACAGTCCTTTGCCTACATTAACAATATAAAATATCTATACAATGGATGTTTTTATCTTGTAAAACCTCTCATTTAATTGCAGAATGACAAAAAATGTCATTTCAATCAATGTATTGTATGTTTTCTGAATCTGTGCAAAGACAGCTTAGAGACCAAGACAAGAAATAAATGCTGCGAAAAAAATTGTAAAAAGGATTGTAAGAACAGTTTTCTAAAAACTATTTCCAGTGATCTTGATAATGTTGTTTTAAGCTAAAGTACGTGAGCAAAGTTCCAAGGCCACAGAATAAACATCAGGGGATGAATTTCGACAGAAATAAAATAATAAATAAAATGAAATACACATGAATTTTGAAAAAAAATAAAAATAAAAATGTGGGAAGGTATTGTGTGTGTCAGCTCACAGAGTAAAAGTGCATGTTGTGCAGGGGTGCTGGCAGAGAGCTGTTGTCTTCCAAGAGCTGCAGCTGACTCTGGACTATCAACTGGTAAAGAGGTGAGAGGCTTGGCAAAGTGTCAAACACTGGAATCGCTGTATGAAAAAAAGAGTTTTATGTCAAAATTCTTATAAACATTCTTATCATTTTCAGTAGTATAATAACAACTGAATACAATGTGCATGAAATAAACTCACTAGTAACACTTCCCATCCTCTGAATAAAAGATAGTGAGAAAGGCATGGGGCGATTCATCTTGAGGAAAAAACAAGCTGGCAGGTCTACACAGTTGGAGTTGGTCACAGTGGAAAAAGAAGGTGTGCTAAAATGCAGAAAGAAAAAATTAATTATCAGCTATTTTTTTTATTTGTCCTGATTGGGATACTAAAATAAGCCAGAAATAATCACCTTATTATGAGAAGAAGCAGTGTGTTTATTATTTTTTTTTATATAATTCTCAAGTACCTTGTGATGGTAAAGTACATTCTCTTACCCCTTGCTGTCAACCGTGTGGGATCCGGTGATGAGGGGAGTGATTGGGAGCTTGTACACTGCAGATGTTCCCTCAATCGTCACAGATACACTGATACCCAGAGAACGTGGCACTGCAACGATAAGTGTCAAAGTCAGGAGACATGTCACCCAGGATACTAACAGCCAATCAGCGAATCATATTGCTGGCGTATCATTCTTCATTTGGACACTTGACAATGATGTCCTTCAAGCACTTGCCGTTGTTGTCAGTTAAGTTGAGATGTGTGCCTGTTCCTTCCTCAAATATGTCATAAGGAGACACATAACACTGAAGAGAAACAAGATGGCCACCACTCCTGGCTGTCAATAAGCCCACACTTCCATGAAGAATAGTTTCCACTGTATTAGCATTGGTTGCTAACCTATAAGACATAAACAATAATTCCTGTATTACCAAACAGGGCCATTCACACCTAATCAATAATTCACACAACTAATGAATTAAATATACATTTCATGGGTATAAACTTTTAATCAACTGTGCCCCATTTAATTTTGCGAGCAGGTCTTTCACTCTGCTTGATAATAAGGTTTAGCATAATGACAATGATAGGGGTCCACCTTAAGAAAACCTTTCAATTTTAATTATTTATCAAATTTGGTGGAATTTACAAGTGGAAGCATCACAATATAACATTAAAATCTTTTGGTATTTGTGAAAAATAAGTGACTCAAAAATACTGAGAATTTATAAGATGACTTATAAATTCGATTTGGCGAAGTAACAGCTTGACTTCATCGAACTTTGAGAGAAACTCATTTTCTGAATGCTGGATGGATGCTTCAAAGTTTAGCCTCATCTGCAGCGTCTCCTTAGAGTATTTGCATTATCGGCATCTACAGCTAGCTGTTAGTGACCTGTTGAGATTGTGGTTGTCTAACCAATGAGAGCTGGCGCATCTCGAGGGGCAGCTGTGATTGCTTTCACTTGGTTTTCACTACCCGAGGCCCCCAAAATGTCATGCAAAAGCTAAATAGAGAAGGGAAACCGTTAAGAAAATCCAATTGAAAAAAATATTTCAAATTACAGGGGAAAAAGATAATAGATATGAAAAAATGAATTACCTTTTTAAATGTATGAAATGGAAAAGTATTTATAATCAAATTTATGAACTATTTATTTGTCCTTTAAGAAATAGCATTTGAAAATACATTTAGAAAACACAGCATTCAATAATGAATGATCATTTCAATATGCAATTCCTCTTTAATATTTCAATTTAAAATATGTCATTAAAAAACACTTTGCAATTTGATTTCTTTATGTATGAATTAATTACTCAAATCAAAATGCTGTATTGCAATTTCAAAAACCCTCCTGGTCCTCCATACCTTTCTGGGAACTTACCTAAACATGTGCATCATCTTGGTGAGATCAAGCTCTAAAGACTGCAGTGCTTTATACATCTTTGTTTTCAGTTTACTGAAACACAAGAATTATATGAAGAAACCATCTTTCAAGTTCTTGAAGAGATCAGTGTAATTTTAAAAACATCTGTATGTGAACTAATGACAATGGTTACAAGTCAACTTACTTGTCTCCTGGAAGCTTGTATAAATCAACCAGTCCCTTGAGATGTTTGGAAAATTCTTCGAAGTTCTTTTCCCTTTTGAAAACAAAAATGTTTCTTACATGCACATGCTTTGTTCCTCAAAACAACAATGACTAAATCTGCATTAATATTTGTGTTGAAGTGTAAAAGCTTAAATGTTGAAGTGTCTACTGACCTTAGCTGTTGAAACAGCTCAGGACAACTCTGTAACCAACAAATTCAGACATCAATATTACACACTTTCCATCTGAGGTGGTGTATGTATTCAAATTCATCAAAAGAATCAAGGGATGGCCCACTTTTTATTTCTTTGAGATAACCCCCCCCCAGTTTAAAATCCTAACAATTAACAACTCGACACAGCTAAAGGAACTACATGGAAATGTACTGACCGTGGGGTTTTCTCTCTCATGAGCCACCTTTACATCCACGAGCTGGCCACTGCTGTCCAGCTGCACCTCCACATAAAACATGTCTGATGTGATGTAGCACTCAGTCCCTGATGGACTGAGGTGAGAGCCCAACCTGCTCAGACAGGACAAAACAAAGTGAGGGAAAAAAATAGCATCATTAAACTGAACACAATTAATCCTTAGTCTTCTTGTATCAAGGCTTACCTTTTAAATTAGTAATAGCTGGGAAGACAGGAGACATAATGAGAAATATGAGTTTAAGTTTTGATACTCACATGTTTTGTCGAGCAATGGATTCCAGACGATCTGTCATAGATGGGAGAGATGAGACTGAAAAAAAGAGAACAGTAAATTTATAATATAATTATGTTATAAAAATCTGCATGGTGTATATTCAGAGCAAAAGACACATTAAGTGATTTGTGTTCTATCTAATATTTTGCAAGCCAAACTGATTTGCATTATTGCATTTTCACAAGTGAATTCAACCTAAATGAAGACACAGTTCCTCTATAAATAAAACAAAGACATTTACCTGTCCTCACTCGTATACCTGTACTGTGGGTCAATGTTCTCACCTTTTAGTGCTCTCTGCAGGGTCTCTAAGCAGTTGAGTAAGAGCTGGTGACCTGCTGCATTCATCACACCACGTTTCTCCTGGGACACAGTATGATGAAAAAAATATATAAATAGCAAAGAGATGAGAAAAAATAAATGTGCTTCATCAACAATATGTGATGTTTAGGTTTATTTTACATTGGCTGAGTAAGCAAAACTGGCCCGACATTTAAATGTCACACTATTTAGTGAAAATTAATAAAAAGGAAATAAATGTCAACGCTGCACTTAACTGTTAAAATAAAATCTCTGTATGTTTATGTGCTTAGAGGATATAAATTTACACTGATTAAGTAAATACATAGGTTGTAGGTTTCTTATATGAACAGCTGAAAAAACTGCAAGTACATAGATAAAGGGATGGCATTACTGTGGAACTTTCTTCCTTAAATTAATATAGAAAATAGATTCTAGGATTTGGTCAGCTTCATCCTGGTTTGACTTAAATTTCTCAGTCAAGAAAATGTGTGGTTGACTTGTTGTAGAACACAATCAAGCCACTAGGAGGAGCCTCTAACTGTTTAATAACACCGTCATTATAGTTGAGAGACTGGGAAGAAAAATGTCACCATCTGCCAAATTAAGGGTTAAGTTCAGGAACATTTTGGTATGAGGCTTGTTAAAGACCTCTGACTTGTTTGCTTGTGTTGGTTGCATGGCTCTCTCTGTGATATTAATGTGAACAAACGCTAACCTGACATAATCAGGAATAATTTCTTGGTAAATGCCAGCCATGTGATGGACTAGAGACCTGTCCACGGTGTACCTTGTCATTCGCCTGAAAGCAGCTGGGGTAGGTTCCAGCTTACGACCCTACACCAGACTAAGCGGGTATAGACAAAGGATGGATGGATTGATGGATGGAAGGATGTTTCTCACCATGGCCTGTCGCACAACCTTGCAGGTCTCTTGCCAAGGTCGTGAAGCATTGTGTTTGGCATGAAGCTTCTCCAATAGAGCAGCCATGCGACTCTGCTTCTCTGTTTCTAAAAATAAATAAAAGATTTAATATACTTCAGATAAGAGTTAAAAAATGTAATGCACTCACATATACTGTTCTTTTTAACATAACTGGAACTCAAAAAGATTATTTCTTCTCTTGGGCTTTTTAGAAAAATACACCAACTTAATATTAAGGATGATGTGTATGCAGGCCTTTGCACATTTCACTTTCACTGTAATTTCAACAAATATTAATTCAAAACTAAATAAAACTAATAAGCTGTGCTTGCATTTGACAATTGGTGGCTCAAGTGGTAGAGCAGGTCGTCCAATGACCGGAAAGTTGGTGGTTCAAATCCTGCTCCCCCAGTCAACTGTTGCTGTGTCCTTGGGCTAGACACTTTACCCCCCTTGCCTCCAGTGTTGGCATTACTGATGTACTCAGATGTAAGTCGCTTTGGATAAAAGCGTCTGCTAAATGACTGTAGTAGAATCTTAATATTTATATCCATAGATTAATTATACTACTACAGCAAAACTGTATCAGTGTAACAACTATTCTATATCAAATAAACTTTTATTTTCCTGAAAACAGTTTCTAAAACAAAACAGTTGTAAAGAAAATAACGTTTAGATCATTTTAAGTCAATTGAGAATACCCACATTATTATTAGATGCTAACAGCCTTACTAACAGAAGTAGTTATGTGTAATGCTATACACCATTAAACAAAAATGATTATCTTAGAAAATCGGTACCTTTAAAAATCTTTTGATGAAAGCTGCGTATTTGCCCTTCATTACTTCACATTTGTTTTCGTCCAGGGGCAAAACCAAAACATCAAATTCAAGGTTTCTCCTATTTGCGGTACTGATAAAAAAGTGCTATATTTTTCTTTATAATATTTCCTGCATACCTGTTATAGGATCTGCAGGGCAACTATAAAAAATAATTGGCTATGTGATTCAGTCAGATCACATCAGGAACATTTAAAAACATGCACCACAAGTGACTGTCAAGAGAGCTAAACTCGCATATGGAGCTGGTGACTGTTCCTAGTGTCATAACTTGTTTTTTCGTACTGGGAGATGGCCAGACTAACAGTCATTGTTTGATACCACAAATATCTTGGACAAACTAGTGTGATGCCAATATTTTCCTTCAGAAAGCTTTGTGTGTTTGTGCAAAGTTTATGTTAGCAAGTTACTCACGTTAGCCATTAGCTCACGGAAATGCTACCTCACCAAAAACAATACTGTATTAAGTACAATATTCTGGTGTTTCATCAGTTACTATGTTTACGTATGGCTGAACAATACACAAATACCACAACATGTCAAAAGCATTTTCAAAAGGGAGTCAATAGTGATACACAGTCGACTAACTTAACTGTTAGCCACGGTTAGCCTCACCCAGCACGTTAGATCTCTTTAATAATACTTATAAAAAGCTAAACACACAAAAGCGAAACATGTGCCGTACCTGTAACCTCTTCGGGTTTTACCCGATTTTCGAGAGCTTGATTTCCTCCTTGCTGAACCGAAATAGAAAGTTCTCTGGCAGGGCTGCCGCTCTGCAGTGCTACACCAGGCCCCGTCGCCATTGTCCCCCCGCTTCGAGATCCCCACTTTCCCTCATGGGCTTCCGTACTGTACACACTCGTATTCTCGACAGCAGACGACGGATGTTTGTCTCGTATGTGAGTTTCCTGTCTCATATATAACTTATGACATGAATATAATTTGAAAATAATTGCAGCACTGTATCTTATTTCAACTGCCATCTATTAAAACGCGGATTAAAATGTTATTTGTCTAATTGCACATTTTAAGAATTACATTTTTATTTTATTTTGATTAATTATTGTAGTTAAATGAGAAACAACACTTGCAATTCTTTCTAAAAATAAAATAAAATAAAGCTTTACTTATCTGCTTGACATTAAAGACAGTGGCTTGATGAATACTCCAGATGGCGTACTACTGCAAGTAAATGATTCATGTTTTGCCAAAAGCAACTAGCCGCCAAAATCCAAAGGAAGGTTGAAATCATTATTCACTTCAAAAATAGAGCAATGTTTTACTGTGATTTTTGTCTTTTTTCCTTAAAATTTCTGTTCTTATATTCCCGTTTAAAAGTTATTAAATACGCAGTAGGCTGTCTAATTAAGTAGTAGATTTAAAAAATGTAAACAGCTAAAGCATTCATGCCTTGCACACAGAAGCACATACTGCATACACACACCTGAGCCGATGCTACAGCTGAGCCTGTGACAATGAGTGCTCTCAAGGGAGGATTTTCCCACCAACCATTATGACCTGCCTATGAGAGGGAGCAGGGAGTGTGTGCATGAATTCATGTGCATTTGTGCATATTCAATGATGTATTTATGAACATGAGTTTAAAACAACGCATACACAATAGATAGCTATAGACAGCAGTGGAGATGAAGAGGGACCAGATTGGCATCATCTGAGACAGTAGACAGGCCCACAGATAGACATGAGAAAAGAGGGGAGGTGCTGCTATGTAATTGATGTGCCCACCAGGAGCTTTAGCTGGCTGCTTGGCATGGAGGAGGATTTGGGCATTGCTGCCAAGACAGCAGTGGGAGAAAGGAAAAGGAGGTATGGGCCTTAGGGAGCACAGTAGCGGGCTGAAACCATGCCCATCAATCAGAGGCTAGTTCACCTTGCCATGCCAAGTGGGACCCCCCTCTGTGCAGAGGGATGGCATGGCACAGGGAGCAAGGCTGGCACAGTAGCTAAACCTTCCCTAATCTTCATGGTGGATGTATCAGTGCCATGTCCGAATGGCAGCAGAGTGAGCAGGGCCAGACACGAAGCAAGAAAGAGAAAGTTCAGCCCCTTTGCTGACAACTGTTTCACTCTGTGTTGTTAACACGAGTTAGAAATGTTCCAGTTGTTTCAACTCCGGATTGAATGACATAGGGTCTTGAAACAGTCCCTCTGTCATGCGCCGCCCTGTACATGCTTAGGATAGGGGATTGAATTGATGAGAAAATTTAATGCTATCTGCTGGTTTTCCATGGTGGATTTTACAACAGCATTTTTGACTAGTCTGCTAGATTTGGCGTCATATGGTACATATTTTCTAGTTAGACTCATAATCACATTGCCACACTGATTATTCCAAAACCACATTTTACATTTTAGTATAAATTCTACTCAGTATATAACACAAGAGATTGAGATGTGTCAGTAAATTTGAATTAAAAGCCAGACACTTATTTGAATGTATATACCCATGTATCAATCAGCTTGCAGAAAAGTTATGACACTTTCTAGAATGCCAATTAACTCTCAGTGTAATGATTTGCAAAAAAAAGTTGTATTTTGAAAACCTATTGGAATATGTCACCCTTGTGTGAGAAATGTGAATTGGCAGATCAGATCAGTAGCATTATTAGGTATTAAAACATCATCCAAGATGGCAGAAAATAAAGGTTTAATACTCTGTGAAAGCCTACATGATGAATAGATTACAAATAATTATTGTCAGTTTGAAGGTGAAAATACATTTTATAACAGTACACATATTTGAAGAGGAAGATTTTGAAATTCAGTGCTGAATGACTGTGATATTCTTGCCCTCATTACATAGATACTGGTCCTTGTGTCATTCATCTGGGACAGGGATCAGCAATTCCGGACCTCTTGGGCCAGTGTCCTGCAGGGTTTCAATGTCCCTACTCCAACACACTTGACTGAAATTGATAAGTCCTTGTGCAGAACTTCATAGGTTGTTGGATCCATTTAATTTGATTTAGGTGTGTTGGAGCAGGGACACATTGAAAACCCACAGGACACTGACTCAAGAGGTCCGGATTTGGTGATCCATGGTCTAAGATAATGTCCCTGCTGTGTTGTGGTCCATCATCTGATTGATCTCTGTGATGATCCTAGTAGCTGCTGTATATTAGGGGTGGGAGAAAAAAATGGATTCATATAAATATCGCGATTTTTTGTTTTACGGTTTTTGAATGTTATTTTGTTAGAAAAATAGATTTAAAAAATTTTTTATTTTTTTTTTCACCTGTGTTGCTTCATTTTCAGCTGGTTCAAATATATTGCTGCTGAATCAACATAAAAAACGGACTCGCATGTGATGTGCATTTTTGTGGAAATTTGGCTCTTGATATAGTCTGTAGACATCGTCATCATTCAACTTTTTCACATGGTCTTGTGTTAAAAGGGCAAACTAAAAATCACAAAAATCGGCGATATCGAAGAATTGCAAGAATTGCAATTTAAATCTAATTGGCACCCAAAAAAGCGTAAAAGAATCGAATTGGGAGGAAAGCATATTGTCCCAGCCCTAATGTATATAGTGCTGCATTCACTTCTTCTAACAGACTTTTAAAAGGTACTTTGTTTCATCGTCTTGGCAAATGACCACACAGGCTCCAAGTATCTAGTTTATCCATAACCTCCCATCTCAAGTCAATTACCCTTGTGTTAGAGTTTGTAAGTGCTTTTTAATTGGGCTTAGTTTTAATAGGGCATGTTGTCATGGCTCCCCCTTTCAATGCATCTTTGTTATACCTCATCGATCTCTACTTGTGATAGCAGATTATGTTCCCGCATATATGAACACTGGGTTACAAGTTGCTCCTTTGTTGGTGTAGAGGTTGGGTTTTGTCCCTCATCTTCAGGATATATCCCTTCTCACTGGAATTGATGGTACCGAAGGATTCCAACAATATGACATTCTCTGCTTTAGTCCATGAATGTCTTGTTCCAGTAGCCCATTATTCATTAGTATGTACTGGTCCCCCAACATCTGAGACACACCTTGTTAATCTGAACAACATCTGTTGGTATGGCTTCATGTCTGTCTTATACGTTAATTCCAAGGTTACTGGAGGTATGTCTGACTGGAAATTGAACAGCTGATTTTCCAGTTTTGTTCAAAGAGCGGCGATAATACTGAAGTGGAAAACTTCCCTAAGGTTTAAAGTAGGGAATGGGCACTATGATCCATAACTAATATTGCAATATTCTAGGGGGTTTATTGCTTTACATGATATAATTATTGATGTTTTGAATGATCTAAAACACTGTGTAAATGTTTAATTTGACATTATAATGCATAAAATGACACCAGAAGGATTCAAGTAAACTCTTTAGATAGAAAATTCATGTTGACATTTCTCTGTTGATGTATTTTGTTACTGTGGCCTATATCTCTTTCCATTTTGGATTTTTTTGGTCTTATGGAATTGATTTGGCAAATGAAAATGAGTAATTTGCTTTGTGTCCAGTCCCTTTGATGTTTTCTTTGGTTCAGGTGGAGATATTGCCTTGGGGAGTTTGAGACATTCTTCTTGTAGTGGATGACATTTCAGGTGGTGAAACAAATTTGCATTGGTTGGTTTTACATCATATTTAGAAGATAACCGTGTCTTGTTTAACGTCTTGCTTGCAAAACCAGAACCACTGCCAGATGATAGATCCAGTGCTATTTCTTCTTTTTTCTCCCCAGTTTTTCATCTCACATTCAATTTCTCTCTCAAAATGTTCAGAAACTAGCTTGATGCACTTACATCCTTTGGCTTTCTGCATGCTTCTTTCTTCTCCCTCCTCATACAACAACACGCATGCGTACAAGAGAGTTTTCTGGATGGGCAGGAGAGTGTGCTGTCTGCTGTTAGAGGGGAATTAAGTGAGAGAAGCCAAAACTACAAAGAAAATCTCATGAAGCCTTTGCCGTGACAATTTGTACTTGATGGTTGCGATGTTGGCATTGCACGTCAAACAACTCGGGATATATTGGATGCATCACCCTGGTTTAAAATGTTAGAACTTTCAATTCACATTGCAAATTATGGGCGCAGTGTCCTGCAGGATAAAGAGGCAGGGCACTATTATCACTGTATTGTTCAAATGCATTAGTTTACTTATCACTAGTTAAATTCCACATTTTTGAAAGGTCCATTGATACTTAATATAAACAAGTTTTATGCTGCCACCCAGACAGTAGTGATGTGCGATACCATTGATTTTCTTTCTGCTTCGATACCAAGTAACATTCAAGCCAGTATTGGGGCCCTCTGCTAAACATAAGGCTTGAGAACTATCAGAACTTCATAAATAAGGATGATGAAGTGGTTTTTGGTGGATTATGTTAATGCTATTTTGACAAGGCATGTATAACCAAAATCAGCTTTTCTCGCCGAGCTTGGGCCAAATTCGGATTTTTAAAATGGCACCAGTAATAACTGTGTTTCTGGACAGCCAATGTCAAAAATTCAAAAAATATGGCTTGAAAACTATCATCAACTTAATAAATGAAGAGGGTAAAGTGGTTACCGCTGTGACAAGGCACCTACTTGACCAAAATCAGCCTTTCATGCCGAGATAATGCCAAAACCTGATTTTTTATGTTTTTAAGTAACATCTTTGTTGTTTGTGTTAATGTATTAAAAATTTAACACATAACTGTATTCCAGTTAGTGATTATCTACATATTTAGCCCAAATTACTAAAATATTGATATTTTAACATCAAAATCGATTCTGGAACATTAATAGCTGGTATCGCTGGATCAATATTTCAGTATTGATCCGGAAACTTCATCAGATAGTCTTATTTAAGCAAGGCAATGGCAAACAAACTACATTCTGCACATGTATCAACAGCATAGCTTCTTGGTAGAAGAGTGCTAGTTTAATGAAACTGACCTGTCACTCAGTGAAAACATATGGAGTAAAAGGTAACAAAGCAGGCCATGATCTGAGTCAATCTGATCTCATGACAGAACTAAACAGCTTTGTTCGCCACAGCTGTATGAAGTAAATGGTGACAGGTGGAAGGGATCCCTGGTCTGAGACTCATCCAAAATCATGATAACTGATAAAACTTAGTATTAAAATTATACTACATGATTAGATATACATTTAACAAAAATACAGGGTGTATATATATATATATATATATATATATATATATATACTTTTCATAGGTTGCTGTATCTGTCATGTTAACAGCCTATTGGTAAGTTGTCAATTCTCAATTCATAACCTTATATAGTCAAACTTGTGTGCTTTAGACGAGTTAAAAAAAAAAGTAACTATTGTTTGTTTTCTGGTCAGACTGGGCTGGTTAAGCAGGTGAATTCTTTTATCAAGTGAGAATGGAAAGTACAACATTCCCAAACAGTTTTGGTAAAAAAGGAAGTAATTCAAGTGTAAAGGTGCCTCCATCCCATTTCTTTTCTTTTTTTTTTTAAAAAGGTACCCCCAAAAAAGTAAGTTTTAGTGTTTTGTACAATGTCTTTGGACTTTTATCAGTTACATGTAGGATCTAAATTTACCTTTTTTTCACTGAACTTTACACAGCTGCAGTACTGCGGGGAAAAAAAAGACACTTCAGATGGTCTGATTATTTTCCATCAGGCCTCTCATCAGTGCCCAAATCATTTTGTAACCTGTCAACTACCCCAAACATACAACCATAGTCATTTAGAACTATTTTCAGTGACAAGAACAAGGAGTCTTACAACAGATGGTTTGGCCCCCATGGAGCCCTGAACTTAACATCATTGTGCCAGTGTGGCATCTCATGAGGCGACAGAAGCAAATAAGATAGCCTAAACCCACAAAAATTCTCCAACACCAATGCAAAAATATTTACTAGAAGTATTGTAATTTTAAATGAAAACAGGGATTTATGATAGTTTTCTCAGCTTTAAGCTCATTTTTTGAAGATAATTGAGGAATCCAAAGTGTCTGTTATTATTCTAACAGCATTCTCAGAGATTTATACCTGTGCGCAGCATTATGTATTTATACCAGCATACATGCATGCATATATAATCACCATATTATGGACTTGTGAAGTTGCATAGACACATGTATTCAGGTATGCACAAGACATTCTTTACTAATTAATTTTTCATTCATTCCCCCTTTTTTCCATAGAGTTATGTTAAGGGATTTGGCTAACATCTCTTAACAGACCTGTCTTTAAACATATTTGATTTCCTCTGCATGTTTCCAGATTCAACACAGGGGAAGAAGATGTGTGAACAGCTTGGCAACCTTATTGTATGCTTTGAAGTTGACTACCCTCCTTTTTTCACACTTCTCTAGGTGATTTCAGATCCTACTCATTGTGTATCAGGGTAAACTATTTCATGCATATATTCCTCTTTGATAATGCTACCTGACAATGTAAGCAGACAGTGGAATCATTAGATTTTCTATATGATTTAGTAGTTGGATGGAAGCAGTACTGTTAGAAATGAGAAAAAGAATCAGATGAGCATTTTGCATTTTCCTATCATACAACTTTGAGATCAGTGAGCCTGAAGGCTGGAAACAGTCCAGAAAACACTGAAGCATTATCGGGACACAGTTTCTGCTTCTTTGGCACAGAGTGCCTTGAAGTGCTCGGGCAGCTGGGAAGACTAGGGGGAGGGTGGTGAAGTGAGGGAAGAGCAAGAGACAAGAAGAGGGATAGAGAAAGGAGGGGTTAGCCCTATAGGACCATTTGTGATGAGGCTCATTTGCACAACGGCACTTAATTGGCTACAACAATTAATTAATGTGTTGGAAAGTTGGCACAAAAAGTTCATTTAAGAGCGTTTTAATAAGCAATTAGGGAGAAGTAACCAATGAGGTAGAAGCAACCACAAGAAAAAAAGTAAGACGCTGAAAACTCTGAAAATATAAACTCCAGTTAAGACTTTTTTGGAATAATGTGACATATCTGGAAACCAGGATGGGGTTTGCTGTTATGGGTAGTTACAGAACATCCCATTGTGAGCACTGATGAAACTAAAATGCATTATTTTTACCCCATACTTCTACAACCCCAACTGAAAACACATTGTCTCCTCTCCCCTTCATTCTCCCTCCCACTGTCTGCCTCCCTTTCTCTTTCTCACTCTGCGTATGAAATATCGCATGACTAATGAGTGGAGCAGGTTGAAATCCTGGGGAAGATGTCCTTGGAAGACGAATGCATTTTCAGCAGAATAATTAACTTAATTAACAAATTCACATGCATATTCATCAGCCTATTAATGTCTCCTCTGCGCGGCTTGATGAGCAGTGGGGTAATAACCATCTCATTTGCATAGCCTGTTCACACGACTCTGCGTTTAAAGACAAAATAAGGGAAGGAAGAAGGAAGAGAGAAATTGGAAAAGGAGACAACAAATAGAAAACAAGGGAGAGGCTCAGCAGGGTAACATGCAGGGGTGAGGAAGTGACGTTCACTGGTTGGAAATAAACTAACTCTTTATCTGATGGATGGGTGACATGAGGAGGGATGGCGAAAATGAGCCCCAACAGATTGTCTCACTCTCGCTCTTTCTTTTTCTCATCCCTCCAGTCAACCTTGTAAGCCATCTTCCCCCTCCTGCTGTTCAATCATCACCATTTCCTTGCATTCATGCTATAATATTCTGTAGCCCTCAAATATTCTGTAGCTCAAATAGGTGCCCCTTTTATTCTTAATGATCCTGTTAGCTTCACATCCAAGTGTATCAGGATTCAGTGTTTGCCCTGGTAAATTGTTCTTGTTTCCTTCAGTGAAAAACACAAGATCATATCAGTGTGCCCTCTCCATTTTTCTCTCCCACTCTGTCTGTCTCTTTCTACGGTATCTCAGGGGGAATCTTCTTGGCATTGCTCCACTCCTTTCTTCTCCACTGCCAGGCTGCTGCCGCCGTCTCTACTCTGTTACCACTGTCTGCACACAACCTGGTGCTCCTAGCAACGCCACCTCTCTCACATACACTCCACATGGCGGTCCGAATGGCATGTGTGTTTGCAGCAAACACACGCGTACACCTCGTGTTTGCGCAAGGTTTATCGCCTCTCTCGTGTTTGTGTCTGTCCTATCGTAAATCCTCGGTCTATAGCACGAGAGCTGAATGTTTATTCTACCACATCAGAAGAAAAAAGAAAAAATGTCAAATTCAATAATCCTGTGAGCTTCCACAACTTCTGATTTGCTGTCAATTCCATTTTTGACTAACAGGGTCTCTTGATAATACTTCTGTTTCAAACATTTAAGCCAGAGAGATTCTCTTTATTCCCATTATTTGTCCACAATCTCAGCTGCTTTAGTTTTCCTATTAGCTATGTCATCCATGTACTGTAGGGTTGCAGCAATAAACTGGTTTCACAGTATTTTATGGTATGAAAATGGATCATAAAACCATGTACATTTCCTTATCTGTAATATTAATTGAAAAATAATAACGCAAATAGATGGAGAATTTCCCTTGTGTGTGTGCGTCTCCTCTTCTTCCTCTCCTGTTACATTCAACAGCTTGAGACATATTTCATTAAGATATTGTTCTATTAGTATCACTTATATAACAAAAACATGTTTGCTCAGCAAATAACGTTAGTTATCATTTCATTATTAAGATAACATATACTTACTTTTGACATTACACACCCAAACCAAGTGGTAGAGATAACTAATTTTTATAGTTAAAGGGTTAAAAGCCGGATGTTTTGTTAGGTACCAAAGACTGATATTTGTGCACATTATAATGAAAGACTTGACAATTTACATGTTTATATTTAGTACAAACACATACCAAACGATTTTTACATTGTGGCCATGTGGGAAATCAAGCTGTCATATTACCAAAAGCAGTATATTCTCTTATGTGCTTTAGGCAGGAAGCAAATTACACCCCCCCTCCAAACATACAGACTTGGACATGATGTGTTGTTCCTTTAACTCTCTGTTGGCAAGGTCATGATCTTATTTTACCATCTTCAGTCCAATGAGTTGCAAAGAAGTGAATTAACATATTATCAGCCTTATTAAGGGGTTGCTTTGAACTGCACAATTCTCTAATGTGTCTGAACTATGTGATATCACAATCTGTGAATAAGCATTAAAAAGTGCTGCACATGGTAGCAAGTCTATTTTTTTCTGGCTCAGACTTTATTTTGTTTATACCATTAGATGTAGCTCTTTATAAGCTGCAAACCAACTTTGTAACGAAGTCCCACTCTGTTGCAACATCAATCACTCATTGTTTAAGTAAACTATAGTACAAACAATCACTCTACAGACTTTTTAAAATATATTTTCTACCATCATAATTATTAAGTGAGTGTTTATTGTGCTCTCACATACCAATGATTTTATTAGATTGGAATCAGAGGCTCAGAAGGTAATGGCTAATTATTACTCTTAGATAATCACCATAAACTGAGTGGTCTTTCTTTGGGTTTATTTTAGCCAGAATCAGAAAACACATTCACTCAAACACTCCAGCATCGAAACAGGACACACTCTGACTGTTTCCATGTATTTTCTGTGTGCATATCATACCATCACACTGCAGTGGCACTGTTGGTAAAGGTGCACTGTTTGCATTAACTAGAGATTTATATATTTACTTGAGGTTAATGGCATGCTTTGATTGAAGGCAAACCAGGCCTGTCTTTGTTTTCAGAATTGAATTTTTCAATTACATGAAAGATATATTTAGTTTTCTTTTTTTTTAAAGTTTCTTTTTTATTAAGTTTTCTTTCCCCCAGTTTCACTTTCTCTGGTCCATTTGTGCTAATTAGCCGCACAGGTTGTGTAGTGGTTGTGCGAGGGAGAACTAGGATAGGCGATTGAGACACAGAGCATTAACCGGTGTCAGGAGAAAATTAAAGGCCAGATCGCTTTCTTAATCAGAGCACAAGCACTGCGTTAAGAAGGAATTAGGTCGACAGCTGCTGTTTAGCTGCTTACCTTGCCCTCGCTCTCTCTTCCTTGTATACGTACACACATGTTCATCATACACTCTCATTGCCTTTGTTGTTTCACGGCATCATCCACTTGCTTTTGAAGATTTTTCATTTGTTGCACTTTTTGTTTCTTCTATCTCCTGGGCTTCCTTTCTATGACTAATCTTGTTTTCCCCTCCCTTACATCAGAGTTGCACACAATAAGCAAAACCAACCAGGATGAAATCATTTTCTAAATTTGTTGGCAAAACTATGAAACTAAAGAGAAGAGAAGAGAAGAGGAGATGGGTCGAGATGGTTTTTGGTTCTGTTCCAGGCAGCTCCGTAGTGTCCCTGTGGCTGATGGATGAGCTGTCACTGTTGAGCTCTTCCTCATACACCTGAGATGAATGGTCAAACAGCAGTGGTCCTTTCTTTATCTATCAATCTTTCTCTGTATACACACATTCTGCTGTCTACACCCCCCCACGTAAACACACACACCCATGTGAATTTTCTTTTTAACACTAACACTGTTGTTATAGACTCAAGATGCCGGTAAGCAATATTTAAGTCTATTTCTCAAGATTTGTGGGAAAGTGAAATCCTCCGAAAAGATGCAGGGTCATAACAGAATATACACATTAATGAAATAAATAATTTTCAAAAAGGTGTATATTGAATTGCAAAAAAAAAAGGAATTTTGAAAAATATCATTTTGAAGCTGTAAAAACAAAGGAACCTGCATCATGACACATTTTAATAATGCTGTCTGGACAATATATACTAAAAAGGCAATAGTAAACTGAATGACAATCAAAATTTAACGTGCGAACATCCAGTGACTATCTTCCTAGCAAACATTTGCCATCTATAGGGAAAGGCTGTTTGCTGATGTCAGGTGTCGTCCCTTTTGTTTTTTTTGTTTTTTTTCTCCTTGACAAGCGCAGCGTATTAATTTTAATTTGTTGCTTTAATCAACTGCAATGACCCCGGACCTGACTGCCAGCATTTTTCCAGAGATGGCACAGGACTGTTATTAAAGAGATAACAATGTGTCAATAGGACAAATAAATATGGAGGACATGGAATATCTGAAATAGTGACATCTTATTTAAGATCATGTATTTCGGGTCTTTTGTACAAACCATCGCAGTCTTACTGAAAAATCTGGATATGAAATCTGCATTATTCTTGTGCCACACAGCATGACTTTCAGAGGAAAACATTTAAAAAGGACTTCTAGTTCCCAGTACATTTTGTGGGTTTAACTGAGAGGGCACTAGTCAGCCATTAATCTGGGAAATGGATATTTTGGTGCAATTTAAATGCAAGCTATGATGTTTCATTGACCTTGACCAAGTAGTTTCAAATGTATACTGTACGGACAAAACAAAAGGGAAAGAAAGAAAAATTGTGAAGTTTCTTAAAAGCAGTCATGGCCAGGATAGGGATCCATCTTGACTTACTGACTTGACAGCCTGGAGCATCGCTCCATCCTCCAACAACCAAAACCTTGAATTGCAGTCTTTTTCACTTCATAAATGTTCAGCAGTAAATATGGGCAGAGCTGCCCAAGGCATAAACAAACTAAACAGCCACTTGGGCCCCCCCCCATGTCACCAGGGCCCAACATCCAAAAGCACTTGAAATGTCACAATATCCTGATTAAAAAATTAATAATAATTATAATTATATATATTTTTTTTACTGTTTAAAAGGTTGTGTGCTAACCATAGTTCGAATTATGGGGGAGCTAAGGAGAGCTTGGCTTCCTTGTAAAGCTAATAACTTCCCCTGAAATCACTTACTTGAGACACTAAAGGAAAACTCTAAAAAAAATCCACATCCAGTTTATATTTCATTTTATTTTCCATAAGAATCATGATGGTTGTTAAATGAAAACAAAAACATTAATGTATCACTGTTGTGTGTTTATTTATTTAACACATACAATTTTCCAAACGGCACAGGTGATCCATCTCATTTCTTTCAGCCCCGGCGGACAGCAGCATTGTTTGTTTGTTGCGGGCTGTGAGCTGCCCAAGCAGCAAGCATTTGATTTGCTTGCTTTTGGTTGTTAAAGCAACTTTCCATCCCATCAAGAGATATTTCTGATTGTATCAGCTGCATACAGTAACAGATTTTTTTGGCAGCAAACGCATTTTTGACGCCATTGTCATTCATGAATAAATTCATGCATGCATGTGACTTTGGAATTTGTGGTGCACTTCAGAAAATAAAGCTTCCCCAAAAGTTCCAGTGTAATTCAAAACCTGGTGCCAACCATGAAAATGTTTGGTTGGTACACAAATAATAATACTTCAATCAAGTCTTGCTGCAGTTATTTTGCATGCATAAATACAACTTCAGTGTGACACACTCATACATCACTCTAAATATTAAAAAGTGCAAATTAATACTTGACCAATTTTCCTGTATTTGCTGCTCCTATAAGGTTAAAAACTACAGCCAGAAGACACCGCTATGAATTCAGAAATGAATGCGTGTGTTACACTAACTGTGAAGAAATGATCAAGCATCAGTATTCAAATTTTTCATAGGACCCCTGACTATCTAATTAAATGTGGGACATTTTATTACTGTAGATTTTTTTTCTTAATGTAATTCTGCATTGGTAATGGTTATAAAATGGTTACTGTTAAAACCAAAAATAAAATATTGTAATACTATTTGTTTTTTGAAAAAAGAAAAAAGAGACCTTTTTCATAATAGTACCTGGTAAAATGGAAAGAAATGCACAGCATTTTATAATAGAAATCTTGTGGAAGTAAATGCACTGTGATTTATTGATAAAGTGATTTATGATCATCTACTCTGGTCTGGAAGTTAAAAAGCCTTAGAAAGATGCATTAGAGTAATAATGTGTCTAAAATACCATCATTTGAATGTTGTTTTGCTGATTTTTATAGTGCATTGTTCTCATTAAGTTTTTGTTTAGAGAGCTTACCTGCTGATCGTGTCTCAACTGATTATGCCTGAGTTAGCGTGGGAGAAACGTGTTGCTCCCGCTCATTACACTGAACATGACAATAGTAACTGTTTTGTGTCTGTTCTTCATTATTATCGCTTTACTGGGGTGTAACACATGAAAAACGGAATAGAAAAGATGAGAGATTGGCTAGTCAGTTAAGTCATCATCAGTGTACATAGTGCGAAGGAGTTGTCAAATAGCATACAGTTATTGCACTCATGCACATGAGAATACGACAGAGTACCCCCTGTGAAGTTAGTGAGGTACATAAGAGTCCATATTAAGCAACCTCTTTTTGACACACAGACACTTTGGGGGGAAACGATTCTGTGCCCTCTCCAAGGGGAAAGGTTTAAAAAACATTTAATTAGGCTTTTGGCATGGCTTCGCTTTTAGCCTGAAGGTGTTGGAGGAGGTTTTACAGACTTCATCCCTATTAAAGCCTCTCAGATTAAACATTCATGAAAGCAATCGGCAAACCCTATGTGTTCTCTCCTGCTGTACAACTTCATCTGTAGTTTGCGATTGGCATCCAAATTGAGCTGTTTTATGTTGAATGATGAATGTCTGTGATGCACACACTAGTTTAAAGTATCACTTTCCTATCACAAAACAATTCAAACAAAGTGATTTGTGATTATGCATAACTTCCAAGTTCTGTCGAATCTTCCTGTTTGGTGGCGCTCAGAGCTGGCCTACAGAATTGTTCTATGGATAGTATGGTGCAGAAAAGGCGGAGGTTCAGGGAGAAGGGTGGGATGTTGTGGGGGGGGGGGTGCGGATGGGTTGAGGAGGGGGGCAACAGATGGTACGCCACGCTGCGAGGGACGTCGGCTGCCACGACTGGGGGTGGGGGGTGGAGTGGGGGCAGATAAATGGAAGTGGGAGGAGGCACTTTTCCCCAAAGTGCCAGCAGGGATGACGAGGAGGGGGACTAGATGTATATGTGTGTATATGCGTGTTTGTATGCATGGGCCTGCATGTCTGTGCATGTGCTTGCATGTGTGACGGAAGGGCCATATTCCGACTTCAGCTTCCCATCAAGTGAGGTGAGAAGCCTTCGCCCCTGTGCATCATGCCCAGTCAGTATCTGTGTGTGGACTTCCAGCACTGAAGAAGAGAATGATGACTCCCCACGCGCCAGTACACAGCTAGATCACTGGCATCGAGACTGTATGAAGATGATGCTGCAATTACTCGTAACCCAGTTGTTGTGATGAACTACAAATTGTGATCCTCACATCAGACACCATAAATCAGCCCCAAGCAAAACGGCCATATGTGAGGGGAATTTAATAGCTCTCGTTTGATTTTTGGGCTTTTTTCCTCCCCTTTTTAAAAAAACAACAACCCAAGCCTGTATTTCATGCACTGGAAGTTATAGAGCCAAGAGCTGCAAAATTGAAACTTACCCTCAATATCCTGCATCCCTACCATCATCACTCCCTCACCTCCCTGTCTCTCCTCTTCTACAACACCTATGCATGGACAGACGGCGCACATGCTCACACACATGCACATTAAATGCACAAACCAACCCCCAATTACCATGGCTGCTTGTAAACACACCAGCTTCGGCGGTATATGGTGCTGCCTATTGAACAGATGTTGTGGAATTTAAGATGCAAAACCACCCCTTCGCTGCCCCCCTATCTAACACACACATATATGTATACTTACACACACACATGCACACACGACCCTCATGTCTCCCTCCCCCCCAGCTGGCCCTGCCATGAACGTGCCATGTGGTGCTCCATTCCCCCTGGCACTCTGACTCTGGCTGTGCCAGCTCTGCTGCGTCTGGCCGCCGCCAACTGGAAAGACCAAGAAAACAGCAGACTTAAAGTGCACGGTTTCTTTGTGCATGTGCAAGTGTGTGTGCACTTGCATGTACCTGCAGATGGACAAGAATGTGCAACCTGAGCCATAAGTTAGTGGAACAGCACTGAAATGCAGAATTTAACATTTTATTTTCCAAATTTGACTCAAATGTCCAATACAGTTTGGGAGAAAATAGCAATTTGTGCATGTGAGTTTTCTTTTGTTTGTTTGTTTTTTTGCCTGTTTCTGTGCACAGGTGTAGTGAAAGCAATGTGCACAGCATGCCATGCTGTTAGTCTGAACATGCTGGTTGTGAATCCACTTGGGAATGGTGGTGGAATTCCTGTTACCATGGAGATGTCCAAGCTCGACTGTAATAAAATTCAACTTGAGAGAGATTAATTTAGGGGAAAGTGTTGATTTATTCATCCTGGTGGATACTGATGTACTTTCTCATTCGCTCTGATGTTCAGCTGTGATGGCTGCCCATTTTTGTGACTTTTGATCAAATGTAGCTGTTGATATGCTTTTCAGTGTCTGAATATATATATATATAAATATACAGCTCTGGAAGAAGAAAAAAAGAGACCACTGCTCAAATTGCTGTTCGGTAACTTTCTACCACTCCTTATTTTTTTCTAAAAAAAGTCAAACTGCTCAGCTTTACTTGATAGTTTGTGACCATCCATCTTCCTTTTGATTTCTTTCTAGAGGTTTTGTACAGGATTCAGAGCTGAAGATTGAGCTGGCCATGACAGGCTCTTGATATGGTGATCGTCCATCCAGACCTTGATTCCCCTGGCTTTGTGGCATGGAGGATTGTCCTGCTGTAATCCTCTGAGTCGGGGAGCACAGTCTTAGCATAAGGAAGTAAATGTTTTTCTAGGATAATCTGTGGTTTTATTAATGCATCCTTCACAAAGACACATCTGCCTGATTCCAGCCCTGCTGAATCACCCCCTGATCATCACTGATCCTCTTCTTTTAAGTCAGTGCGAGACACTGGCTTATAGGGCTCTCCAGTTCTCCATCTAACCATAAAACGACTAGGTGTTGGGCAAAGCTGGAAATTTGACTCAGAGAAGATGACGGTACTCTAGTCTTCTACTGTCCAGTTCCTGTAGTCTTTTTTAAACTTCATCCTAAGGTCTTTACTTCTCACCGATTAATGGGAGTTTTGCATGACTCCAGTCCTGCCTGTATAGGAGCCTGTTTCCAACTGTTCTTGCCGTGCACTTCACCCAAGTCTCAGTTTGCTACTGCATTTGACCGTCACTTGATGTCAGCCTATGGTTCTTGAATAATGGGTTTGGGTTATACCTTTCAGGTCAAAGATGTTTTTGCCCTCAGGCACACTGTAGCTCTGTTGTCCTCATAAAGCAAAATAAGATATGCTTGTGTAGGAATTGAATTTTTTGTAGTAGATGCTGATTAAAGGATAAAAAGCAGTGGTCTCTCTTTTTCCAGAGCTGAATATA
>JBBBVU010000023.1:10649824-10667900 GCA_037177055.1 Atherinosoma microstoma | reverse complement strand
GTGTGTGTGTGTGTGTGTGTGTGTGTGTGTGTGTGTGTGTGTGTGTGTGTGTGTGTGTGTGTGTGTGTGTGTGAGGTCAGTGTGTAAGAACATAGTGTTCCCTGCAGAAGTAGGCCAGAGGGCGGCACCTGTCACGTCCACACGTCTCCAACTGTGTGTTTACATTCAGGCCAGACACACTCGCTCTGGATGTGTGTGTGTGTGTGTTCTTCTGGTCCGGGATCAGTTTTTATTTGCTTTAATGAAACCAGAGAAGCGTCCAGACTGAGCTCAGCAGCAAGGAAAAGTTTCTCTCTCTCTGAAAGTTACGGTTAACTATAAAAGTTCGAGATGATCCAACAACCGAAGGTCCAGATGCATCTCTCAGGTCCTGGTTCAGGTCCTGGTTCAGGTCCTGGTTCAGGTCCTGGTTCAGGTCCTGGTTCAGGTCCTGGTTCAGGTCTTGGTTCAGGTCCTGGTTCGGGTCCTGGTCCAGGTCCCGGTTCAGGTCGTGGTTCAGGTCCTGGTTCAGGTCCTGGTTCAGGTCCTGGTTCAGGTCTTTAGTCCAGTTTCTGCTCCATGCTGAGAGATGCTAGAATCCTGTTTTCTGTCTGTCAGTCTGTCTGATCTTTGCTGCTTTCACACATGAAACTAAAGACATGATGAAGAGCCTAAAGATCCAGTCTGAACCGGTTCTAGAGATCCAGTCTGAACCGGTTCTAGAGATCCAGTTTGAACTGATTCTTTGCTGAGTCGACACAACTCTGGTTCGTCCCTGGAGGTCGGAGCCTTTTTTCTCCTGAAGGATTCACAGCTCAGAGTTAAGTTACTCTGGAACCGGTCTAGTACCAGGACTGGACCAGGACTGGACCGGGACTGGACCAGGACTGGACCAGGACTGGATCGGGACTGGACCGGGACTGGACCAGGACTGGACCAGGACTGGATCAGGACTAGACCAGGACTGGATCGGGACTGGACCGGGACTGGACCGGGACTGGACCAGGACTGGACCGGGACTGGATCAGGACTGGACCAGGACTGGATCAGGACTGGACCAGGACTGGACCAGGACTTGGATTTGGCTCCCAGATGAAAGAACCCCTCTATCAACAGGTTTTCATGGTTAAAACTTTACTGAAACAAAGAGTCCAGACTGCTGGACCTCTAACAGCCCAACACCACCTGTAACCATGGTAACCCTAAATGCAACATGAAAAACCCTGAAACTGTTTATATATATATATATATATATATATATATATATACATATACATTTGCAAACTAAATAAAAATAATCACAGTAATATTCATAAATATAACCAGAACAAAATTATAACCTTATTTGACGTAATAATCGTAATAATAATAATAATAATAATAATAATAGTAAAATAATAATAATAATAATAATAATAATAATAGTAAAATAATGATAATAATAATAATAATAATAATAATAATAGTAAAATAATAATATTAATAATAATAATA
Source organism: Atherinosoma microstoma (assembly GCA_037177055.1). Lineage (NCBI taxonomy): Eukaryota > Metazoa > Chordata > Actinopteri > Atheriniformes > Atherinidae > Atherinosoma > Atherinosoma microstoma. The sequence goes on along the minus strand of JBBBVU010000023.1, from coordinate 10,666,427 downwards.
ATAATAATAATAATAACTGAATATTTTCCACTAAATGCCTCTGTTTCACAGGTGAGTTTAACTGGCAAGAAGTTCAAACAAACAAACAAAAACAGCTCTTTCTATCCGAGGCCCTACAAGTTTTATGCATTGTTGTCTCTGCAAAAGTGTTTGACCGAGGACCAGGGGGGGGAAAAAAAGGTCGCATCGCTTGCGCGGAGTCACGCGTGGACACTCAGCCGCCTTTAACGGTGGAGAATAATGAACAGATGCTGAGTGAATTAGGAAAGAAATACTGGGTCCCTCCCACAAGGGCCACTTTGGCAGGGGCCGCCTGGCTGCCACGTGGCGCAGCTGGCACCGACTTGGTGATGGTGGGCTCTACCAGTCTCTGGCTTTACTGGTGCTCAGACATTTAGCGACTTGGCACTGCGCTCCTCCATCAAATCGTCTGCCAACCACCCCTCTTCACTAAAAAAATCCCCCCACAAGGTAAGCAAGAGGTTAGAGGAAAAATAAAATCTGAAACGTGCCTCCTATCGTCATGCCTGCCCTTATCCTGAAGCAGGAAGTTGAAGTGGGCAAATAACAGAGATTTTTGGTCAATTTAGATGCTTTTATGATGATCTCCATCCATCTTTAAAAAATATTAAGATTTAAGTGGGTATTAACTTAAACTCTCACACTCTCATATGTAGGCTACAAGTGTCCACAGGACATTTATTTGTCCTGTGAACCTGCTCGTTTAATCACAATCTACACATCAAATAGCAAATGCGCATTTACAAATAAGGCAAAATCAACTTAACGATGTTTCAGAAAGACTTAAAATATTTATACACACTAACAACTGCCGTCTTAAAAATAACTAAATATCCCTTCGTTTTTCCGTGTAGCCAGTGGATGTTTGTAGTGTAGGCTATAAGAAATCATGTTAATTTAGAACAAATGAAAAAAGAGTGAAAAATACTGTATATCGAACATTATACCATTAAGCAATATTCAAGGCTTATTTGGGTGCTATTAGTAATTTTGAAATTCACAGCCAGTTTCTGGATATATCGTTAAGATCCATTGAATAGTTTATCAAATCTGTTTTCTGCAGATCACCGAAGCTGCAGCATTGCAACTCCTTTCAAAATGGTTTCTTTAATTATCTGTGTTTCTGCTCTCATATTTTCAACATGAACTGTGTTTGATTCGTGTCAGTCATCTAAACGGTGGGACATTGAGTCCCATTCTTCCCCTGCTCAAATCTCAACTCTGTCATTCATTTAGGAAGCCATGAAGTCAGGTGGACTTTGAGGCCAAAATCAAATCATAACATAAGAAATGCTCTAAATGCAGGGATTACACATTTTATTGCATCATAAGATCATTTTGGCATCACTTTTTTTTTCTTTTACTTTTTTTTCTTTCTTTCCTTGGAACAGTGTTGGATGGGACGGTTTCCACCCTCCGGTGCCCGGTACTGATTTCCCCTGGATGTCCGCAGCAACATATGGGACCCAGGGCATTGGTCCAAAAGATGGTGCATGCTCCCGCTATTGACATGAGAAATCACCAATGATGTGATCCAGCACACATAAGCTAAGCTCGAATTTTAAATATTTTGATTTATTATGACAATGTTAAAAATATGAGAATCAAATCAGTAATTTTGAAAGAAAATGGAAAAAAGAAAGAAACGAAAGCTTATGGTTTTGAAAAATCCGACTTTGAGTGTTTTTTTTTTTTTTGGCGAGACAAAAATCCTTTTAATCAACCATTCGCTGAATCTATTTGTGCTCACTGATTATGATGTGTTTTTAATTTTTTTTAAATGCAACTCCCATGATTTGTTAATGAAATCATTGTATTATTCAAGCATTTGGACAGTTTTCTGTATACTCACTCGACAATGAAACAGTGCTGGTTTGACAAGGCCAAGATACATTTGCAGGTGGTTTTTCTGCTTCAGGTTTTGTACTTCTTCATCCTTTTCCAGGTATGAGGCCTAATTCCGTGTTGAATGTGCTTTCTGAGGCCATGTTAACAGGTAAAACTGTGTTTAAAGCAAAAAATGGTGAAAGCAAGAAAATTTTACGTAAAGGTATAGCCCACGATTTATATGGAAGGGAGTTTGATTAAGGTTCCCGCGTGATTCTTTCACTACACAGGAATATCAAACAACTTCAGACACATTTTTAAGGGACATTTTATGGAGTGAAAATGTGGAAAAACGGTTCATGTACAAGCATGAGACCAATTACTCTGCAAGAGATGCATGGAACCAGGCAGGGCTGTCCTCTAAAGTGATTTTGGACGGCTGGTCTTTGACATTGCCTATTCGGGTCCATTTTCTGTGTGGGCTATATCGGTGAACCTCAATGAAAGGCTTTATGAAAACCATTGTGAAACCTCTCCAGCAATTTGAAACAATATTTTAACACCAACAGGTATCAAATCTGAAATGTTTGCAGTTTGCGAGTTGTTTTTAATAATTAATTTCTGGAGAAAAGCAGGGTCAGACTCAGCTGATCGATGTTACACTAACTTGGTATGTTCACATGCTGAATGGAAACACGCCTGTTAGCGCACTTTAAGTCTATTAAACATAAAAATCCCAGCTCCAAAACGATTGGAATAAAAAAGAGCAATTAAAAATACAGGGTTTCCGTAAGTTGGCACCGCTTTATATTAATTTAACCTTCTTCTTTAAAATGTAGTTATTAAGTACGGGCATATTGTCAAATCTTAATTAGAACAGGCTGTGATGATAATCGATCCAGATTATTTGGCTGACATGTTTGAACATGGTTGTTCAGATAATTAAGAAGCTACAGGTCAAGGCCGTCAGTCAAATCCGAACCCAAATCAACATCATTCGCAATTAAATTCCTGTGTGTGACCCTGATAGGCCTATAGCATTTTCCTAATAGCCAGAATGGGGAGATATTGATGGCGTAAAAGTTTATATTAAACAAAAAAAGTTTGCTCATAGGTCATCTGTGTTGAAAACAGAATGTATTTCCCCCCAATTCATAAAAAGAAAATTCAGCCAAAGATTCCTGATATTTCAAACGTGTTTGTATTTGTGTGAACCCTCTTTTTGAAATTAAGTTCACAAGTTCTATTTTCGATTTCGCTCATGAAACCGACACGGGGAAAATGCTTCCCTGGTGTTCAAAACATTTGTTCAATCATTTCAGACAATTATAAAACACTTTTATTTCTGTTGCTTGTGTCATAACATGTTTCTTGTTGGCCTATACATCATTTATGCCAATTGCAGTCATTCTGCATACAGGATAACAGTGGACACACTTTGACAGGATGTACAGCAGTATAGAGATGACATCAGTAGAATACAGAAGATAATCAGAAGATTCTTTCTGACACTTCTGTGTCATTTTTTAGGGAGCTCCAGGTACTTTACGAATAATATTAAACGTTACAAGATTGTCATTGTAAAGTCAATAAGCCTGGTTGGATCAATGAATCACTGAGCTCAAGTGTGGAAAAAAGCATTGAGATCCTCATATGGTGGCGCCCTGTCGTGATGCAAGTGTACATCGTGGAAAGGTGGAATGTTTTCTGAGTGCGCACCGCTACTGCGCGCTCCCGAGGGGCCAAAAGATAGACTGTGACTGGGTCGAGATGTGGTCAGTCCGGAGTAATGCATAGAGTAATGATAGTTCCTGTCTATCTCTGAAGACTCTTGTTGCCTCCCAGAAACCCCGCCGTTCAGACACACGGGCGGGCTGTGCTGGCCTTCGTAGTCCGGACTGCTGTACTCAGGGGACGTCCCACCCGGCGGATACACGGCTTCATAACCAGCGCTGTAGGAGTGGCTTCGTAGGTTGATGGCACCGGTTCCGGGCTGATAATGAGGACTGGAGAGGCGGGAACATCGGTAGGGGTAGGGATGGACCGAGAAAGGAGAGCTGGGCATGTGGAAGCGGGCTCCGTCTGTACACTGTTCAGTCAGGAAGTTCCTGGTGTTGAGCTGCAGGCAGCCTGCCACCAGATTGGTGGTGGGCTGGGACAGCCCTTTACACAACATCTGCACGTAGGTCACCACGTCTGGACGCTTTCCGTTGCGTAAAATCTCCCCAAGGGCTAATATATAATTCTTGGCCAGCCTCAATGTCTCTATCTTAGAGAGTTTCTGGGTTTTGGAATAGCACGGCACCACTTTGCGCAGGTTGTCCAACGCAGAATTCAAATCGTGCATGCGCGTGCGCTCCCGTGCGTTTGCCTTAACTCGACGAACCTTGGAGCGCTCAACACGGGCCGCTGTCATCTTGCGTTTCTTTGGACCACGCTTTTTGGGTTTGTCTCCACTGTTCTCATCCCCGCACTCTTCTTCCTCGACCTCATCGTCCTCATCGTCGTCGCCGGCCATCTCAGACTCAGCTCGACTGCTGCCTTCCAGTGGCTCGTCCAGCTCATCCTCACCGAGGTGACAGGACTCGTGGTCGTTAGCCGTTCCCTCCTGGCTGTCATTGTCCTCCGCCCATTCGGCCGCGAGCCTCTGGACGTCCGGCAGCACCTCGCTGAACAGACGGCTCAACATTGTGGCAGGCAACCTGTAAGAGAGTTAGAAAAGCATTTCAGCACGCTGCTGCTCTACGCACCTATGGGTGCACTGCAAAACAAAATAATAAACTTTAATTAATTATCTATGGGGCTATGAGGATCATTTATCTAAGAGAAGAAGGGATATCCCCTAATTGTTGTATATGTCCAAGCCAAATTTCTCCCATCTTGTAGAGAAACAGGTGTTGATACAACAACAGAAAAAAAAAGATTTTATAGAAGCATCAGAGAGCGGAGGACAGGCAAATATTTTGGAATCTTATGTAGAGAAATTGAAACCATGATTTTCATGCTTAGCTTTACATGGACACAGTTAAGGGTAAAACATAGTGGTTAACATGGGCCTTTGTGCAATTCTTGAAGTTTAAGAATTGATTTGTTTTCCGTCTTTTCGTTTATCAAACATTACCCTTTATGAAGATTACATACAGATGTATATTATGTTGAAGATTTTCTGTAAACTCCGACTAAATCAAATGATTTAAATGGCTTTTAGAGCAACAATCGTTCCCTGGCCTCCACCTGTACGTCGGCCTGTTTCTCCTTGCAGCCTGGATCAGGGATCGACGTCGGTCAGCTTCAGCTGATTCCCCAGGGACAGGGTACAGGTACTCCCTGCACCCAATAAAGTACCATCCTGAAGAAATTCCAGTCTAGCCAGGCCGCACAATAAACTACAGGTTCCCAAATATGTTTAAGTCTGCATAAGCTTATTTTTCCTTTTTTAAAACAAAAATCGACTTTTATATTAAAAAAAGCAGCCCAAAGACCCCTCAATATAAAGATTTAAATTATTTTAGACCTATTCTCTATTCTTAATTAATTTCAATTTCACGAAAATGATTCTGAAATAGGACAATTGGAGCCTTAAGGGACCTTCTGCAGGTTCATCAACCCTGTTTTCGATACCGCGACGACAGCAAAACCCTTTGTTTTTCAAACTACATTATGTCTTCGAGTAAAAGTTACATTTTTTAAAAAGGAGACATATAGCCTATTATGGATATTGGTCTATTTGACTTTTTTATGTTCTCTCAACGTCGCTTTGAACAACCTTTTCAGGTCAAAGTCGTTTTACGGGTGAGGAGGTCATGTTTAGACAGAAACATCTGAATATCAGCATGTGTTTAAAAGCTTACTGACTAAACGTGTCCTCCATTCTACATTTGTGAAAATGAACCAACCAATGGTTTGGTCTCAGAAAACAAATTATGTCTGGAAAAATTAGATTTAAAGGCAATTTAAACAGGACAAAAAGATCCTCAAATCTTCACAGATGTTTGCAGCGCTCAGTCTGAGCTCAGCTGTGCGTATGAAGTCCAAGGGCGCAGTCTATTTTTTCTAATCTTGTAAGCACAATGTAATTAATGCCAACCAATACCTTGTCAATTAGCCTGTGCATCTCTGTGGAGAATTCAACCCCCACAGTGCTCTGACGCGCATCGTGCGAGAACTCGCACACACGCATTTTGCGCACATTCGGTCACAAATGAAACAGACTCCCTGTGCTCAAATTTCAAGAAAAAAAGAGTTCTTTTGTTTGGTTTTTTGATTTGATGCTGTGGAATCTATTTAAACTGAACATACAAGATCGATATCTTCGAAAGAACCGGCACTAATGAGCTTTGAGAAGAGATTACAACCTTATCCGATCAGATTGCAGGTAATAGAAAGAGCAAATAGGGGGGCTGGACACGTTTAATGCATAAAATTAAATCCAGCTATTTAGTTTTGACATCTCGATTTTTCACTCTGTACAAAGACAAAAACAAATCTGGAGCCTTATATGATAAATTGGAAATCTGTAACCTACCTCCGTGGTGGAGCTCAATGACGGGGCAGAGCTGGTTTGTTTACACCATTTCTCTCCGGGTGGGCATCACATCCACACGCCCTGCGCGGCTGCTCGTGCAGGCGAGGCACTGCGTGTCTGCTCTCACACCTCTGTCTTCTCTTCTGTTCTCTCCTCTCCTCTCCCCTCTCTTCTCCTGCCTCCCTGCTCTGTCTGCTGCTGCTGCTATCCCCAGCCCAAACGCGTGGAGGGAGCCGTGTGGCACCTCAGAGGCAGGACAGGGTGGGTTACATACCAGCTCTGATGCCAGGCCCATATGGCTGGCACGTCATTGGCAAGAGCCATCACATGAGAGCCGGTGATTGACATGCGGCCGCATTCACAGAGACTGGCTTCCCCTGGGGGAGAAGGACTCGCCATCTGTCACTGAGCTGAAAGAGAAAATGGAATAAGGAGTGGATGGCACAGAAAAAAACTGCCTCTGTTAGCCTCCATCTTTGAGAAAAACGGGGTTAATCTCATATAGAGGCTTTAGGAAAACAATCCCTTTATGAGAAATGATTATAGTAAGCTGGTAATAACAATTTTGTAGTTATATTATTAAGCTAAAGCAAAAAATATATAAATAAATAAATTCTCAAGGTGGATTGTGACGGTATTAGGTTTACACCAATGATATAGGATAAAAAATAACAACCTAATGACAAAATAATCCACATCAATCCTGTGGGAAAACTAATGAACCATTTTGAGTGATGCAGTTAGGGGAAAAAAACTACAAATATTTCAAATGGAACAACTGAACAGTTTTAAACCTCATATTTTCAACAACAAAAATCTCAATAGTCATAAAAACCATTGCAATGTCCACACAAAGGCCTGGCATAAATAAGGGGCCGGTCATCGTGATCAGAGTCAGGGTGCAATTGCCTAAATGAGTCAACTGAACTGAGCTAAGCAGAGCGTCTTGATTTGTGTTGCCAGGCTTGGCACAGGTGCCCGTGGGCGGACTAGTGCCAAAGGTGGCAGAGGCACAGATTGCATAGAGGGGGCAGAAGATGGGGCAAGGCAAGAATTAAGAGAGGGAAGAATAAGAGTGAAAGCCAGAGGGAACAGACTTATCATCGCCTTCATGTTATTGATCCATAGTTTATTGACCAGAGTGCAATCTCCCCCTTTGAACTAAATCCAAAATGTTTAAGCGCCTGCTCTTCCCTCTAAGGAAAATTAAACCAAAGCCAACATGGGCCTCCTGTCTCGCAAAGGTAAAGAATGGTCAACTTAGTAAACAGCACAATAATATAAGTAATTAAATATATATTTTAATTTCTTTTTTAAAAAGATGTCTTCTTAAGAAAGCATAAACGTCCTTCCTTAAACTAAGTGTAACAACTGTGATGTTTGACTGATCTTTTTCCATATATGTTCATAAACCAAGCACAAAACAACCCATATGTGATCCAAAATCAACCTAAATGATGATATATGATCAAATGGCAACAGATATGCAAAAAGACCCAGAAAGTTGTTTAAAAATTACCATGTTAAAAACTAATTAAGACCTGTGGCTACAAAAAATACTCTAACAGCCACAATGTGAGACAAAATTCTAAGAGAAAAAAACCCAACCATAAATGACACACAGATAGGCAAAAATGACCAAGTCGGGATACAAAATAGTAATTAAAAGAGGTTAAATGACCACAAAAACTCTGAATATCCATAATGAAGCAGTAACAACCATGGCAACAAGAAATGTTATTAGTAAGTACAAGGGTGCCTATAAAAAGATAAAAAATGGCAAAAATGGGACATAATAAAAATGCTGAATAATTCATGTTAGACATAACAATCAAGGCAAAGATAAAGATGCACAAAAAACAAACCCCCAAAAACTATATTTATTAAAAGTGAAACAAGACTACGGAGAGATTGGCTACAAACTGCTTCTCAAGAACTAAAATGAGACATGCAAATGGCTCACAAGATTTCCCCAAATGTTTGAAAGGTGCATGGTTGGAAATGTACAACACTGAATGCTTTGTGGTTGTCTTGTGTCTCTTCCAATCTGTTTCTTTGTCCCCTGTTTGACAAGTGTGGACTGCTTACATGCCTGTGTCCAGGGGCCTATATGAAGTCAATGAACACACAGAAAAAAAGCATTTCATCTCAAATTTCTTTTCATACTAAATGTAAAAAATCAGATGGACAGGGATGACATGCTTCCCAGCGTAGGTTAATAATTGAATGTTTTACCCTCAAAGCCATCAGGCCCATCCTTCCATGGCTAATACCATATTAATGTTAATTTTACAGCTATTACAAGACAAAAAAAAGAGATTTTATGGCTGATTTGGGCTGATTTATTGGCCTAGAATTATTTAAATAAAGAGGAAAATTTAGAGGCTCTAAAGAGTTTTGTTATTTTAAAAAAGAATATAAAAATAAAGAACAGGATAAAAACATCTTTCTTGCTTTGAATAAGGTTTTATAACCAACCTATTTGTGTAATTGTGTTCAAGCACAATCAAATTCTCAGTCAGGTTCTTTTTTAAGTTATAAGTGAGTGACATCTGCTGGTGGTTTAAAGTTACTACATCATAACAATTGTCCTGTTCCACCAGTCTGCTCAAGATGTGATTACTATATAGATTATATATATGCACTGGGGTCCTTTACAAATTTGATATTGAGGATTTGTTTTTCATTTGGATCCTTTAATCAAATTTAGATGTTATGCTAGCATTTCTAGTGTAAAATGTCTAAACTGTTAAACATTAAAACAGATGTCAATGAGGTACAAACTCACTGTTCCCCCATGTGACATTTTGGCAGGAAAAACTCTTGCTTGAAAAATATTACAGTTTTTCTCCATAGGTTTGGCTCATTTCTTGAAACATAAATTACATTCTCATAACTACATGGACAAACCTCCAAACCATTTGACTATTGTTCACAACACAATCACATTTCTCATTAATTTCATAAAATTGCAAATTTCTTAGTACATATCTCAATTTCTCAGTAATAGTTGTTCTCTCCAAAACATGTCGGCATGATTTCATTCTAGACGTCATCACATGCACAACAGTCTGTTCAATTGTCAAAATTAGTCAAAAACATAATATACCATATATGAATTTCTTGGAACATTTGATAAATTGATTACAGTAAATGACAGTCAGGTGAAACTAGAACTTGACTAGAATAAGGAGTTTCACACATCTCAGATAACCAAACAAACATGATGATTAGTCGCCCTACAGGTGCTCATTCCATGATTGTGAATGAGTTTTTCTCTGTTTGGAGGTGGAGACTGAATGCGCATCATGCTCAAAATCAGTGGTCCCTGCTCCTTGTTGCATCGCAAGAGAGAATATACACTGTGATGTGGATAAAAATCTGTGGTCAGAGGGTGAGGACAACTGGCTATTGAAAAAGTTTTAGTTGTGAAACTCCAGCTTTATTTATAGCTCTCTAGGCTGCATTTACATTTTATTGCTTTTGGTTTGTGTTTATATTACAGTATATAATGCTGTATACATGCTCTTTTTACTCTGATGTGTGGAAGTTACTTGTGTATGAATAATAATGGTTACAGTATGAGTGCAATGTGGGATGTACAATCTTGGAGGCTACTCTTACTGTAAAATCCTATTCTTTCTCTTTTTCAGTTTTACACACAATTGTATTCTGTTAGCTAGATAAAAAAAAAGAGTATACTAACCATTGTCAATCAAGGAATGGGCTAAGATTGAGAATTGTACATGAGGAATATTTCAATGGCCCTCTGCCGTAGTAACAAAACATCTAAACATTTTGACTTGTAGTGCTTACACAATGCCAAAGGGACAATGCATTGTGGGGGCTCTATCTTTTTATATGAGAAAGGAACTTCATTTTGATACATGAATGAACTGTTTTGGGAGAGAGATGAACTTTTGCAAGTGAGCCATGATGTGCTTGAACTGTAAGACTGTTTTGCCAAATGATCTTAGAGTTATGAGAATGTAATTTCTGTTTCAAGAAATGAGCCAAACCAATGGAGAAAAACTGTAACATGCAAAATTGTATCCTGATTTTGAATCATATCTTACTTTTACAGATTAGGTGTTAACATGCATCCTGAGACAATGGTTATACAGGTTGCTAATTATGTGACATGTCTGATTTCACATCATGTCAGCCTGTCTGAACTTAACCAGCACAGAGTGTTTAAAGCTCTGGTGTTTACATTCCACAGTCTCCTGGTTTATCAGAGTCCAGGAGGTTTCTTTAAACCGAAATATCTTATTTTATTGTCTTATCTGTGCTGTAAACAGAAGAGGATGTCAATACACAAAACCAATTTCCTCCAAATATCCAACAAGCAGGATACTAGTCCAGTTATATATTTATATAATGGTAATTCTATGGATTATTTTACAGTTCTACATTATACTCATAATAATATGAGAATTCCCCCCCCTACTGCATTGATTTGAGTCGTGTCTGTTAAGTAAGTCTTTCAGTTTTAAACATTAGATGTTGCCTACTCCTCATCACACCCTTTTCAGACATGATGCAGTGCTCCAAGTGCTAACAAAACTATATTTATTTCAAGGGAAGCAGTTAAGTCTTTCTATAGACTGCCTGTTTAAGCTTTCTCAAGTTCACTTATACATGGTGGATCTGTGGACTTGTGGGAACTCTGGTAAGAGGATGGTCCACTACTTTTGCAAACTGAAAGACATCCTCATCTCATAGCTTTTTCTTCTTATTAATTTGTTGACAGGAACCTACATTTTTCCCTTGACATCAGACAGACATAATTTGATCCTGACACATTGTTGCCACCGCCTACACATAACGTACAAAATGTTTCTATCTTTTTATTGTATATATTCACATGCATTTGTCTGCTCTGTCCCCACTGCTACTCTATCTTACACATAGCTCACTGGCACCGGTACATGCACACACACCACAGCTGCTGCACAGCCAACACTCAGCACTGTGAAGAAAAACTGTTGCCATGGCAATGAATTTCCCAACTGACTACTTCACATATATCTACAGTAGACTATGATATACCCCATTGGCACGAGTGAAAGAAAATGTTTAAATTTGACTCAGCCTTTGGAGAGACTTTAAAACACATGAATTCAGTAAACAACTTTTACAAATATATGAAAAATAAAAGGATTTAGGGATAAGGTGATAAAAGTGGATCTGGACCTTCACTTTAAATGTAAATTCAGAATAATAAATAGTCCAGGTATGTGCTCATTGTTCATACCCTCAACACAAAATGAGAATCCAAATGTACACATAAGTAAAAATGTAACACCATCATCCATTTATTCATAAAGCGCTTTAACACCAGCCACAGCTCAAACAAATAAAAGCATAAAAAACATTTAAAATGCATGTCATTTTTAGTAAAAGTCCAAATTGAAAAACCCTATGCATGATGAAAGTAAAACTGGATTTGTATTTAAATGTAGTTACAGTACTGATTTGATTGCTCTGGGTGATATTTTACTATATGACATCATTAGATTATTTATACTTAGAGATATGTCTGTCATTGAAGCTGCAGGTGGAGCTATAGTTTGTATGACTGTGACCTAATACCAGTTCCTTTTCTTGTAGATGCAGTTTTTCTTTTGGGAACTAAGGAGTCATCTAAGAATACACGTTCCCAGTTGAGGGGTTAAATGAAATATCAGTATTTGGTGGATTTCATTAATTTTGAATTAATTCTGACAACTGTCTCATGGATAGTTTCATTTACATGATTGAAAAGGTCATTTTATTCTCCTGTTATCAATTCACTGTTATTGTTAACAAGAAGTAGCCTATAGTAAGATGCTGAACTACCAATGATTGAATCGACATTATCAGTGGTTATTAGCCCATTTGCATGAGACACCGAGCCGTTATTATTTATCCATCAGCCAGCAGACCTCAAATCCTTAGCATAACGGCACATTTTCAGGAAAAGCAGCGTAAAATAAGACATTTAAACTGCGACTATAGGAAAACAACAATGACAAGGCTGCTTCTCATTCACAATGGACCTTAAACAAAGTAGATTATGGAATAGAAAAACTAAACAGTCTTTTTTTTATTTAAAAACATTCTCTTTTTGTACTTATTGTATTCATTCTTTTGTTTGTTTTTGATATGTTCTATTTATTTTTATCTGGAACCTGTCAAAGAAAAATGTCTGTCACTTGTGACAGACAATAAAGTTTATCTTATCTAAGGTCATGCTATGTGGTTGCTATGGACATAGCAACGTGCATGGCACTTTCAACCCTTTCTTGTGGTGCCTGCCATCAATGGACTGCCTTCCATTTAAAATTACCGTTCACCATTGGTATTAGGAGTTTTATAGGCTTCATCAATGTCTATTTTCATGTATATTTCAGGAGGATACTGGAGGTTTTTGGTTCCTTTTTTCTTTTCCTTCTTTTCCAGTTTGCAATGACATCCAATAAAGCGGTTCAATATTTAGGTCTGGTTTTTATGACACCATGGTGACTTGAAATGACATTTACTTACAGAGATAGTTGAAAAACCGTGTGTGTGTGTGTGTGTGTGTGCAGATCAAATTTTGAACTATTTAAGTTGGCTGACAGGTGCAAATGCGCTTCATATACAAAACATGCTGCATATACGAACACAAATGCTAGCAGGAAAAGCTGTAAGTACAGAGGTGCACTGCAAATACAGGAAAGCGCTGCAAATACAGAGGTGGTGGGGGATGGGTGTAGTTTACTCTCCCTGCCCTCACGTTGCTTAAACTTCACACCAGTAGGCCTGTTCTTATCACCATTGTCTGTGTCTCACTGCTGCCATTAGAGGCCCGGAGCACTTCCATTGTGATAGTGAATATGCAGCGTTTTCTTCATGCATTTGTTTTTCTTTTATGCAGCGCTTTTCTGTATTTGCATCACATTTCTGTTTTTGCAGCTTGTTTCTGTTTTTTGCATTATGTGTCTGTATTTGCAACATTTTCCTTTTTTTGCACTACGTTTCTTTTTTTGCTGCTTGTTTCTGTACTTGCAAAGCTTTTCTTTTTTTACATTACGTTTCTGTATTTGCAGTACTCCTCTGTACTTGCAGCTTTTCCCGCTAGCATTTCTGTTCATATTATGCAGCGTGTTATTGTATATGAAGCACATTTGCACCTGTAAAAATATGATCAATATGGGGTTTCATAGGTCTTTATAGACTGCATCCACCATTAAACTCTGCTTTACTTTAATTTATCAAACCAAACTGGACTTGATGCATTGCATTAAAATCAGTGGTGCATTATTTAACTGAAAATGTTAATGTCCAGTTTAAAAACTATATGCTATATATATATATGCTAGTTTTTGCATTCCAATTTCCCTTCAATAAAACTTTGTCATTTCATTTTCTTTCACATGAATTCTCAGTGGTTATTGAAATGGTAGCCTATGCATTTGTAAAAACAAATGTTTACTTCATGTTTCAAACTTTGTAGAGCCAAACTGTCAAATACTCAGTAACTAAATGATCTATGGTGAGAAAAAGTAAATATCTTTGATTAATATATTCTAGCCAAAACATTCCATACATCTGGTTTGGATGCCTCCTGATGAGGTGTTCTGGGCTCGTCCCACTGGGAGGAGGGTCTGGGGAAGACCCTGGACATGCTGGAGGGACTATGTTTCTCGGTCGGCATGGGAATGCTTCGGGATCCCCTCGGACGAGCTAGAAGAAGTGGCCGGCGAAAGGGAACCTTTGGCTGCCTCCCCTGAAACCCAACCCTTGAAAAGTTAAAGAAAATGGATGAGTGGATGGATATTAGGGGTGAATTAACACACACACACACACACACAAAATTATGTTATTAGAAAGCAAAACTTCAAAGTTTACCAAGCAATTGTTACTTTTTTCTCATAACCTTCATCAAGTGAATGCATACTATCCATAGTTTACAGTCACTGTCTAAATTTTTGTCACTAAAACCATAGACAGGAGTCTGAATGAATGCGCAGGCTGCACTGATCTCTTTTATTGTTGGAAATATGTAGAAAATGCACGAAATGTGCATAACTTTTTGTATGCTATTCTACAAACAGGTAATGAGAATACGTTGATGGGAGATAAAAATATGTCTGCCTAAACTGTTTTTATTGTATGAAGAGGATGTAAAAGTCATAAAACCAGCAGATCAAAGTTAATTGGTTGAGACTGCTGAAAAAACAATGAGGATCATCCTAAGTAAAGAATTATGGATGGAAAATATCATTGGCTGTTTTACATAACTTTCTTTCCTTTTTTTTTTTACTTTAGATTAACAATTTAGTGTAATAATCAGCAAAATTTTTTTGAAAGTCCCATTTACACATACCCTCTCCCAGTTTGTACCCCTGCCTGCCCCCCATCAAAGACTCACCCCTGATTTCTTTTGTAAGATGTCTTTAGTTGAAAAGGCTAGAATGAGTTGGTATGATAACCATTATTAATATGCAGGGGGGAGAAAAAAAAATCTAAAAACATTATCCACTGTAAAAAAGAAAAAAAGTTATATAATTAAGCAGAAGTAAGTGGATCTGTCAAATAAATGTATAGCCTAGTTGATTAAAAGCTTTTCACTGAAAACCAAAGAATGAAAGTCTTTAGCAAAAAGCAAAAAATAGCTCAAAATGATAGGCTACAGGACAGTATCCTACTGAAGTAATGTGCCTTTTTTATTGTTTATCACTGGCTGCAATGCAGAATTTTTTTTTATCTTGGCTACACAGAATTAAAAGAAAACGCTAATTTACACACTTTTCTGTTCTCTTTCATAATTGATACAATTTCAAATTTGATACAACTTGCTTTCTGTCTGACTCAACTTTGCCTTTAATCAGCCTATAGGCTACACGTTCATCTGTTTGTTGAAAGTCTCCCTTGTTTCCTGCTTTTAAAAGGCTTCATAGACCTGAAGATTAAACTTTAGCTTCAGCGCTGCAGTTTTTAGATTCGTATCTTAACCTCGAGGACAATTCCTGTCTGGGCCACTTTTAAATTGCATTTTCCTGCGGCAGCTGAAAGCATCATAAAGCCTCGGCACGTGCTCCCACCTTCACTCCTCTTCGCTCTTCATCATGCAGAAAGGGTCAGTAATCACAGTGGGAGCGAGAGACACGTTCTGGCAGTGAGGGGTGGGGGGAAGCAAAAGAGGAGGAAGCAGGCAAAGCTGTCAAACACAACTCTGGAGACCACATAACTGTTGGGACGGAAGAATGCCGCGCTGACCACTCACTGACGAATCTTTGGGATCTTAAAAAAACAACAACACAAAGCCACATTTTTCAGTTTAACCCACCAAAGAAGTCGTTCAGATTGCACGGGCTGTTACATCGGACTTTACACCAACTGGATTTGTGCGCTTGAGCGTGGAAGTTACGGACTGGATGCCATGGAACCGGAGATGATGGAGCGAGAGGCGGACAAGGACGCAAGGAGGAAGATCCAGTTCTCCGTGCCCTCCTCCGTGCCCCTCCAGCTGGACCCTCGACAGGTGGAGATGGTGAGCGCGCGGGAGTGTGAAGAGTAGCCTACGCAGATGATAATATTGTGTGTGGAACGGGGAGGTCAGCCCTGGGTCATATGGCCTATTTGTGTAGTCTAAAACCAATAATCTGAGTAGGCTAATAACTTTCACCATGACCATAAGTAGGAATCCTTTTCCGGTGTTGCATCTGAAGCTTTAGTTATTGCCACTAATGTTAACAGACAGTTACATAACTATAACAAGACTTTAACAGAACTCTGTATTTTGATGTTGCATTACTCAGTGGGCAGCAGAGTCAGGGCAGCACTGGGATTAAGCTGAGCTGTGCAGCCTCAGTTTTTGGAGTCTTTAAAGGTGATGTTGATGAGGCATATCTGCTTGTTAAAGCACCACACATAATAGTGGAAATGAGATATCCCTAAGATATAATGCCCTAATCACAAATCTTAGACAAGAGATCACATTGTTACTCATAGTATAGGGAGGTGGTGAGTGGATTATGTAAAATAAAACCAGTAGCTCAGGCTGAGTCATCCAAAGTGACTTGTAGGTGAAACTATAGAGAAGCAGAAACTGTTTAAGTAGTAGTGCTGTGTGAGTAGGGACATGGTTTCAGCTGGATGGTGCAAAGGGTCCATAAATTACATAAATTACAATTTCCCTTGGGATCAATAAAGTATCTATCTATCTATCTATCTATCTATCTATCTATCTATCTATCTATC
>JBBBVU010000023.1:10620672-10631481 GCA_037177055.1 Atherinosoma microstoma | reverse complement strand
CAAAAATGTGTCCATGTTATGCTAGCATTGCAAAAACTGAGTTTTATTCAAACTTGCTGCAACCCCCCACCCCCAAAAAAAAAAAAACCCCAAAAGAATAGGTCCTAAATCACTGGCTTCCAATCTTTTTCAGATTGAATGGGATGTCATATCACGTGAATAGCTCAGTGAAAATTAATGACTTAGCTGTGTGAAAAATCAATCAAGGATTTTTTACTGATTAATCAACATCTGATTCAGGCTTTTTGTAAGCTTTGTGTTGCTATAATTGCTTGATGATATACTATAATAAACTATGCAAACATGCATATAAATTGTACTTGACTTCAAAACATCAAACTTGTCTTTAATATTACAGAATCTAATAAAGCAGAGGAAAGTGAAGAGAAGATCAAGGGAATTTCCTGTTTTGCACTTTATCATTATGACCATTTGACCACTGTTGAAGCCTACGGGACATTATTTCTTATTCAAGTTCCCAAATAAACTAAATAGGTTAGATGGAGCTCATGGGTATTGTACAAAATTAACAATGTGGATTAAAACTTGGAAACGGCTTACTTTTTTTTTTTATTTTTTTTTTTTATTCTGTAATTGGGAATTTGTTTCATTAGCTTTTCAATTCAAAGGGATAATGATAATCAATTACGCACATCTTGCAATAATAGTAGCAAAGTAAGAGATATTATTTTCAAAATAATATTTTCTTCTGTATCCTGAAAATCATAGCTCACACAATTTTATTGATGGGAAAATAAAACATGTTGACAATGTGTGACCCTTTTGGAAACAAATACATAATATCAAGTGTAGAATAATATTATAGTTATAATAATCTACTCACCTTCTAAATTATCTAAATTATCACTGTTGTCCAGAAGGGGTCTGGACAAAAGTGATAATTGACATGAATGCCCATGAACGTGAACAATGGAGCTTGTTCATGTTTTTAAGTTTTTTACTCGTTTCTCGTGTGGTGTGGCACATAAGTGTGGCATTGAATGCTATTTTCTGTTTGTTTATATTTTATTGTTGTAATATCTGAAACACGTCTCTCTTGAAAATTAGACAATGACTCTCAACGGGATCACCTTTGTAAATAAAGGTTAATCAAATGAATAAAAATAATCATATTGGCCCAAAGGCAAAAAAATAAAATAAAATAACAGAAGCAATACGAAGGAAAATTTCAGAACAGTGAGAACAAACAAAAACAACACCAACAAAAAAAACCCACTAAAACTAAATTTCACAAAATTGAATTTAACCATAAAGACATTTTTTTAAATGCAGAACAAAATGTTTTCATATTCTGTTTTGTTAAATGTGGCTCTGCTCCTGTTTCGTCCTCTGAAATGTCTGTTTTCTCGTCTTTTTTGTAATGTTGTGGTTTATCCATTGTCTTCCTTTAAAATTGGTCCAAAATTCTATAATTATTATTATTTTCATGGCTTACGATTTTGTTTTGAAACAACATAGCATAAATTTGTCTTTCGCCGGTTTAAGGTTACTTCCTGCCACTTCAGCACTATTACGACACTTTGCCGACGTTTTAATTAGAGTAGTTAAACGTTATTGCCTGACAGTTTGACCTTGTTGCTGGCAGCAAAAAAAAAAAAAAGTATTTACAGACGACTAACAGACTTTGTGTTAACTTTAGCAACAAACTTGTAACAAACTCTAATGACAGTTTTTCTGCAGCCGCTATTTCAGTGATGGGAGGAGTCATTCACGTGCGCAGCCCACATCTGCCCACTGTTTGGGTGGTAACTGCGGAATGGTCAAAGAAGATGAAGAAGTCTTTGTACAAGATTTAACTCAGAGCTTGTGCACACCCCGGAATAAATATATATTGGGACTTCTGGAGCTTAAGTAAGAAGTATACTTTTATCTATGACTTGTTTTTTGTCCAAGGGAGCAGTGAGATCATTATGTATCCACATGTACAGCCATGTACATGTGGATATTGCTGTACATGAAGTTACAATGGATCATGTTTCATGTTGCTGTTTAGATTTAACAATCATCTTCAACAGCTCTGGCAATTCAGTGTAATGTGTTTATTTGTTTTCTCTCACTTTGTCTTTCACTTATCCACATATCTTTCTGAAACAATAGACTAAAAAGACCATGCTACTGCCAAGGCTGAACCTGTGTGCTGCCATCCCTCTGGGTTCACAGAGACACATAACCAGGTTGCTCAACAGACCACTGACACAAGGCAAGCAACACTTCCGTACCATAAAGTCATAATCTCTGTTTAATCTGTGTGTGCATTATTAGGTCAGATCACAGTCATCCAGCAGGCTGGGTTACTGAAAAATAAAAACAGATATCATTACAGACTTTTAGAAAATAAAAAAATAATACTGTAGAATCATACAGGCATCACTGGTGTAAATGATTACTTGATTATTCTAACATTTTGCCAAGTGATTTTTTTCTAAATAAGTGAATCTTGAAAATATGATAGATATCTAACTAATTAAATAAGCTTTCCAATTTTGAGGCTTTACTGCATCCTTAGTGTTAGTTTGCAAATTTCAATGGGTATTTTTTGTATATTTTCTGACATTTTAAAGATACAAGGGTTTAGATTTTAGTTGAAAAAAAAACAAAAAACACAGGAATGATCACAACATTAGATTTTAATTCTCCTTACATTAAATATCCTTGGAAATGGATTACAGCTCAAAACCCCAGAAGTTAAAAAAGTCAGCCAATGTGTGACAGTTAGAAAACATGTTGACCTTCGTGTGACAGACAGAAAAAGATTATTTTATATTAGAGAATATTTTGACATATTTAATAAAGTGCATGTGTGTGCAGGTCCATGTGTTGAATTCCAAATATACACCTGATTAGCTGCTGTTGAGTTTTTGTGCCTGCAGGGTCTTTCTGACCCAATGTAATCTGTAAAAGATGTCATGGACTTCTCCCTTATGCGCCTCATTGCTCCAGAGAGATGTGTAATGTCAGCAAAGGCTTTTTCTGCTTGCACTGCTGATGTGGCAGTTGGAAGGCTGTGATTATCTGTTTCACAGGTTACAGATGGACATAGGCAACGACTTTCCCCTCTTTACCTCATTCATGTACTGTAGCTCAATGGCTCAACTCAGTATAACATTAACAGTTAAATTGTTCTGTTTCAGGAAAGGAAATCTATTGATTGAGACATTTGTGATGAGTTTTGAAAGTTTATAGTACCAGTCAAAAGTTTGGACATTCTTTCCCATTAAATCTAATTGGAAAGTTGGCTCAATCATTTGACTGGTATTGAATATGAATAAAGTCAGTGTGATAATGGTAAGGTTTAATGCACACAGAAGTAATTTAAACAAATCTTGTGTTCAATTAAGACTTTAACCTTTTTATTGTACATTTCAATGAACTGGAAGACAGATCATCTCTAACTGAGCTGTTCTGCCTTGGAACAAATCTCCACAGCACAGTTTCATTGCTAATATTTTATTGAATAAAACATCATTTTAATGGAAAATAAACTTCTCAATTTAATAAGTGCCAAGATGCATGAGTGATTGGTTATCAGCAAAATATTTTCCCTAAATTTATATGATGGTAAACCAAACATTTTCCCCTCTGTACAGCTCCCTACAGTAGGGTCCATGGCAGCTCCTTTGCACATCGCGGTGAACTGCGTCAAGCAAAAAGGATCGTAGTTAAGCTTGGCAGTGCTGTGGTTACCCGTGGTGATGAGTGTGGTTTGGCTTTGGGAAGGCTGGCTTCTATAGTGGAGCAGGTGAGAGTTTATTGATTTTGAGTCTAGTGAAAAATTCTTGATATGGAAGGAAATGAGCATCTTTCTCATATTTAATGATACATAAACTCTTCAATGGATGGTTAGCCATTTATCATTAAATTGAAGAATAAAAAATAAAATTTATTACAGGTCATTTTAATTTTGAGGGGAAAAGTCTCTTACACACACTAGGCCCATGTTATTTCTTTAGAGAATTTGTCTTAATTGCTTTTGATAATTCAAACTTATATAGAGATTGCATCATTATTTAAAAAAAGAAATGTTCAAGATAAAAAAGTCTTTTAATGAAAACTTCATTGCATTGAATTTCTAAATATGGTTTTTCTAGCACTTAAGTTTCTTATTTCTTTCCTCCAGACCTTGACAAAAATAACAGAAAATGTCTCTTTGGCTTCCAACTACAATGTATAAGTAAGAAGATATGTGGCCTTGTGGTACAGCCAAACTGATCCTTGAAGCTGAATTCTTTGTGAGCCTGAACAGCAGTGGACCTGTTTGTAATTCACAACTCCTCCAACTCTAGTTAGTTGTTTTGTTGTCCAGGTGGCCATGCTGCAGAATCAAGGCAAGGAGATGATGATCGTCACCAGTGGAGCCGTGGCCTTTGGCAAACAAAGATTAAGACATGAGATCCTGCTGTCACAGAGCGTTCGACAGGCGCTGCATTCTGGACACAATCATCTTAAAGACATGGTAAGGACAGGTAGAGAAACATGTGGGGGCCTGAAGTAATTTTGAATTAGAAAAAAATGAATTTGCACTGAAATAAGCTTGAACATTTCCAAAGTTCTTTAGCACTTTGCTGACAGAGTAAGTCAGAAAAATGAACATCAGATTATTTTTTGTTTGTTTCTTTGAAATATATCCAGCTAAGTAAACAGAAATATAAAATTATGTGAAAAAGAAAGTGCACCCTCTTTAACTTTTTGCATGACTCAGTTTCAGTGTAACCTGGAACATTAGAGCTAAAAGAGGATGTACTTTATTTTTCACGATTGTAAAACAGAGGGAGATTTCCCCTGTTTGTGTATTGCAAGTTGCAGATTAATGTCTCCCTGTTTGATTTTACATACACTTTAAATATTACAGTTGTTTGTTTTTTTAACTCAGATAAAATAACTTTTAACTACATTTCTAAAATATTTTTTTGTTGTTGCCTCCTTGTTCATAACATATGATTAATTATTAATTGCCAGAAATAAAGTTCTTGTCATTAACAAAAAAGAAAGACTATTTTAAAGCACAGAATGACACTTTGAAGGAAATTAATTACCATTACCAAGTAGGATAACTCTTTTCTACCTTATTATAAGCTACCATTTCATTCCACTGTTTCATTTAGTATATCTTGTGCTTTAAGCCAGTGTCTGAGGGTAGTTTTTGGACTCTCATGTGGTTTGATTAAAGTGTGATATTGTTGGAGGTAAGTAATAAGTGAATCATTTGTGTTTCAGTCTCTGCCTGTGCTGGAGGCTCGAGCTTGTGCCGCGGCTGGACAAAGTGGCCTGATGGCCCTTTATGAGGCCATGTTTACCCAGTACAGCACATGCACTGCACAGGTACTTTTACACTTAGAAATGCTTCAAGAGTGTATGAAACTTATATTTCATTCTTTCTCTCACTCACAGCTTCCGCTAAAGTCTTCATCTTACTTTTGTTCTGTCAGGTCCTGGTGACAAATCTGGATTTCTATGATGATGAAAAGAGGCAGAACCTCCACAGTACACTGCAGGAACTGCTTCGCATGAACATTGTGCCCATCATCAACACCAATGATGCTGTGGTGCCCCCTCCAGAGCCCAACAGCGACCTGCAGGGGGTAAATGTGGGTACAGACAGCATGGGGGCGATGCTGGTGGTGGTGATGGTGGCAGCAGGGATGCTGAGGGGGCTCGAAGAGACTGCGTTTGTAGTATGCACTGTACATGCACCATTCATTAGATACAGTATTTTCTGTCATCTGTGTGCAAACCCGCTAAATCACGTCTGCCACCCGGCCTCACCACTTCAGCTCTGCACATGTGCATGCATGGAAGGGGGATGGATGGAAATGCTTGCATCGACTGGACAGTAGTTGCAATCCAAAGGGACCAGGAGTAACTTATGTTTGTAGATGTTCTGTTCCTTTACATGCCTCCCCTGAAGAGATGACTACACAGCTTCAATTAACTGTATCTGGCACGAGACTGCTTTTTGCAAATGAGCTGGAAACAATAGAAGTCTGAAAGATTAAGGTTTTCTCTGCCAGCTCCATTTGTGCTCCTCTGAACTATTTGATGGTTTCAATGGGTTTTATTTGGCTTAATCCCATGTATTATTTACTTTCTCTTGTAAAAAGGTTGACACCAGGGTGAAATAATAGATTCTATGGTTAGTTAGCAATTTTGGTTTCACATTTTACAAAGTTTAATAGTACATAAGAGTATTGGTGTTTGTAATTATGAGTTTTAATCTAGGCTCTTAGAAAAGAATCGGACAAATTGATGGCAGATGGGTAACTTTGTGCTGGTGAACTTACATCAGCAACTTTCTGGTTCTGTAGGTGATCAGCATTAAGGACAATGACAGTCTGGCTGCACGGCTGGCTGTGGAGATGAAGGCTGACCTGCTCATCGCTCTGTCTGATGTGGAAGGTATTATGTGTTACCACAACAGCATTCTGGGTTAGCTATTAGGTAACAACACCATCTGTCTGCACTCCTCCCTGGGGAAAAAAAACGCCACACTTGCAGGGTCAACTAAGATTTAGATGGGAAAGACAAACGGAGACCTGCATTCATGTTTCAAATTGATGCTGATGAGGCTGACGCAAGGTGTCCAAATGCACATAAATTTCATGGCTGTTGAGCCATTCAGCATCAACTGAGCAGGTTTAAAGGTGCAGTGTGGAACATATTAAGAGGAGTAAATATTATATTATTGAGGGAAGGAGGCATTCTAGTTTTCCCCAAGATATAATTACATATAATCTAATTGTTTTTGAAAGCAAAATTTGTTTTTATTGCAAATAAAGGTTTTCTTGCTCTAAGAGAAGTGTTTTTGTGCTATGAGCAAATAACTTACATGAGCATTGTTGATTTTGTAGGACTATACAACAGCCCCCCTGGAACAGATGATGCAAAGTTAATTGACATCTTCTACCCTGGAGACCAGCAGTCCATTACCTATGGCACAAAATCAAGAGTTGGAATTGGAGGCATGGAGGCCAAGGTATGTTAAAGGTTTCCTGCATGCTTTAGCAGAAGTTAATAATTTCAGCAATGGCCAAAACCTCTTTGCAGTGTTTCTTCTTCACTTCTCATGTTTAAAATAGAAGATTCTGTTTAAAAAGAATCCATTTAATGATAATTATGGTGACTCAAGAACCATAAGTGTAGGTGTTACTCTCCAGTTACTGAACTTCCTATAGATTTGCATGACTAAGGAAAATAATCTGAAAATATTTTTAGTTCATGCTTGATTCAGTTGAAGATTATATAAAATCTCAAACAGGAAATTGAATATTGTTTGAAGATTACACAGTGAGATCTGGACAATAAAAACACAATCTGGACAATTTGGTTTTATTTAAGCTGGAATTTATTTAGCACCACAGATAAGATCAAGATCATTCCTTTCAAGACTTTGTTGACTTTGTCCATATTTGTTAGGGCCTTTTTAGAATGTCACTGATATGAGTTTCAAACTGTGTCCTATGCAGGTCAAGGCTGCCCTCTGGGCGTTGCAAGAAGGCACCTCAGTGGTAATAGCCAATGGCACCAACCCCAAAGTAACAGGCCATGTCATCACCGACATTGTGGAGGGCAAGAAAGTGGGAACCTTCTTCTCTGAAATCAAACCTGCTGGTGAGTTTATCCAGGATGAGAGACTTTTTTAAAATAAATTTTAAATTCTCTCTCATCTGTAGCAACACTGAAGCTGTTGTTGTTTATGATGGTCTGTCCCTGACTTTATTACAGGCCCATCTGTGGAGGAGCAGACAGAAATGGCACGTAACTCTGGAAGAAAACTGGCATCTCTACAGCCAGACCAGGTGACATGTGGTCTTAAATAAGAATATGCCATCTTATTGTTTTGAAGGTTTTTGGTTTTCATGTTTTTGTAGGTTCTAAACATTCAGAATTTTTAAGGTCAGCGTTATACATACAATGCTGGAGCAACTTTATAGAAATGCTGAACTCTTGTGTATAAATCTGCCACATGCTAAGCCTGCCTGTATTTGGTTAACTGTGTTATTAGAGGAGCGAGATTATCTGCCATCTAGCAGACCTGCTGACTGAGAGGCAGGAAGAAATTCTGGCAGCAAATAAGATGGACATGGAGATGGCCGTCAGTTCAGGTAACATGAAGCTAGATTTTTCAGATGTAGAGATGATTGATCAGACAAAACCTTTGTCTAGGGCAAACTTTACTGCACTGTTTTACATTTTTAGAGCTTTTCATATTTCATATTGGTGTTTTTCCTTAGACATGTTTAGAAATATTCCTTTAGGATGATATTAATTTTTGTATCCATTTTCTCTGTCTGGGAGGCAGCAAAGCTGTAATTTCTGTTTTGTGTGTTTGTTTTTTCTTTAACATAATTAAAAAAAAGAAAAAAAGATACAGTATCTTGCCACCAGAGGGCGACTGTCACTTACTCCATTATATAGATGCGTCCATAAGAGTTTAACATTTTATCAATTTTATCACCTAACCTTTTCATAGGTCATTTGCCTCAGGCCATGTTAAAGCGCCTGAGCCTCTCACCAGCCAAACTTAACAGTTTGGCCATAGGTTTGCGGCAGATAGCTTTGGCAGCCCTGGATAGTGTCGGACGTGTTCTGCGCAGGACCAGAGTGGCTAATGATCTGGAGTTGGAGCAGATGACGGTACCAATTGGGGTTCTTCTGGTCATCTTTGAATCCAGACCTGACTGTCTGCCACAGGTATTGTCATGGAAAAAACTGCCCTTTGCTCTTCAGACTTAGAGAAAGACATGAAGGCTGTTGATAGAATAAGTGTATTACAACAAGGAGAATAGTACAACAAGGAGACACTAAGGAATCTGCTCTTCTTTGTCAAAGCAAATAAATAAATAAATAACCCACAGGAATTCAGCTTTGATGGTAAAATACAGAAGTAACATAATAAAGCACAGAAGTACCCACTTCTTATATACTTTTAAAATGTTAAACTCATAGGAACTCCTTATAACATGTAACTATATGGAGAACATTAATTCTGTTGGGCTACAGAACATGCTGGTGAACTTAAAACAACTCCCTACAAGGCTCCGCACTTGCTTCATGTGGCTGATCTTAAGCCTATTTGTTTCACATGTATCAAGCATTTAATTACTGAGAGAATACTACACATATAAAAAAAATATTTTTAATAGATGATTAACATGTTAATTAATAATGTGCCCTGTGTTTAGAACAGAGTTTGATTACACTGTTTCTCAGCAGAAAAGAGATTAAACAAAAAGATGCAAAAAATTAGATTCTTTTGTTTATAGTTATAAAAACTTGTGCATTTATAAATGCAAAAATATACTTTTTTCCACTTTCATTTTTAATACTTGTCGTACCATCATACGGTCATCTTTATTTTCCCATCAAGGTGTCAGCCTTGGCCATAGCCAGTGGCAATGCTTTGCTGTTGAAGGGGGGCAAAGAGGCGGCCAACACCAACCGTGCCCTGCACCGGCTCACACAAGAAGCCCTCTCTCTGCATGAAGTCACAGAAGCTGTACAGATGGTAAAAATGGTTTCGTACACATTTATAAAGGCATTCCAAACCCTTATGTATACATGTGGACCACCCAATTCCTGATGAAAATGCCTGACTTCAGTCAAACAGAAATCCGTCTGACTAGACTGAAACAGTATGCATGTCTGTATTCCTGAGTACAACATAAATGTCCATCTGCTGTATTTGAAAAACCTGTATTCCTTCCAAGGTGAGCACTCGCGAGGAGGTGGAGGATCTGTGCCGAATGGACAAGATGATTGACTTGATTATCCCTCGAGGTTCGTCCCACCTGGTGCGGGACATTCAGCGGGCAGCCAAGGGCATCCCGGTGCTCGGCCACAGTGAGGGAATCTGTCACGTCTATGTCGATGCAGAGGCCAGTGTTGAGAAAGTCATAAAACTTGGTAGGTAAATACAGTTTTTCCTTATCAATTTGCTATTTGCTAATTTTCTCTATATAAGTAAACTAATGTCCTTCTCATTAATGTTTGCAAATTATAGACAAGTTTTTAGAATTCAGTTCCAGACAAGACAGATTTCTTTATGTTGCAGCCAGCTCTGGACATGTTTGCACGTGACTGATGCTTTTTGATTCTAGTTAGAGACTCCAAGTGTGACTATCCAGCTGCATGTAACGCCATGGAAACTCTTCTGATTCACCGGGATATTCTTAGGACCCCACTCTTTGACCAGATAATTGATATGCTGCGCACTGAACGGGTAAAAAACTAACAAAACCCACACATAAGTCCAGCATCAGTAAAGTACTTACATAGCAGGCACTGCAAGTACTTAAATACAAATTAATATACAAATCAATGCAATGTTGGTAAAGACACACTGGTATAAATAAAAAAACAAGTATACCACCTAGCAATAGTGCTGTTACAGGAAACTTATATACTTTGTCATTAACTGTAGTCAGCCACTGTATACCTGAAGCTACAAAACTTTAACAGACTAAGCTATTGGTGAATAAAGATTAGATGGTTTTCCCACCAACTTAACATTTATTAAACTTAACTCTGCTTTTTGGCAGCTAGATAAACAGCTGCCAAAAAGCAGAGAAGTGTAAGGTTACTCAATCGTAGGGTGATGTCATCTTAAGAGTTAGCTTCAGAAGAGCTTCAGAAGAGGTGCATCTTTTAGCACTTCTTCTTTTTTCTTCATGTTTCAGCCAGGGAAGCTGCAATCAATGCATCTGATTTGAAACATGAGCCATCCATCCATCCATCCATCCATCCATCCATCCATCCATCCATCCATCCATCCATCCATCCATCCATCCATCC
>JBBBVU010000023.1:10608340-10620572 GCA_037177055.1 Atherinosoma microstoma | reverse complement strand
CCATCCATCCATCCATCCATCCATCCATCCATCCATCCATCCATCCATCCATCCATCCACCCATCCATCCATCCATCTGTCGGTTATCTGTACTCGCTTAGTCCAATTCAGTGTTGTGGCGTTTAATCCATTTTTTCAGCTGACAGTGTCACATTATTTATTTTTAGGTTCTTTACTTGTCATACAACACATGCGAATGGATTATCAGTATCCTCAATTTTACGTATATTACTGTTAGAATAATTTACCACTCTCTGTCTTCACCACTAGGTGAAAATTCATGCGGGCCCACGGTTTGTTTCATATCTGACATTCAGCCCATCGGAGGCCAAGTCCCTGCGAATGGAATATAGTGACCTGGAGTGTTGTATGGAGGTGGTGGACACCATGCAGGAGGCTATGGATCATATACACAAGTATGGCAGCTCCCACACAGATGTTATCATCACTGAAAATGGTAAGTGGAGTAATGTGATACTGCTAGCTTTTTTATTGTTGTATTTTTCTCTTTCTAAAATCTGAAATTGAAAAATCTAAATCTATGTAGAAGATTGTCTGTCCAGAAATGTTAGACTTTTTAACCTTACCTTGAGTAAAACCCTCACCTCAGTTTTGCTCAATCTTTTCCCCATCCAAAGCTCTTGAAGTTGGTGTCTAACATTAATTAGGTTGTCCATCTTACTCTTATGAATAAATTTTCTGTTCCATCTTGATTTCAAGTAATGAGCAGTGACATGTTGTTGTCAGGAAAGTGCACACCCTCCCTTTGTGACTGTAATGTGGTGGATAGAGTCCATTTAAAATGCAGAGCGGATGATAATCTGTTTAACAGACTTGTCCACGTCAAAACTTTGAATTGTGCTAAGAAAATTAATCTTTCTTTGAAATGAGCCATCACTCAGCATCTTTCTAACTCATTTGGAGAGAAACTGACCTGCGCTGCAATGGAGTGTTTCCTGATTTAAAGGCTGTAGGCATGTGAATAATATTTAACACATAACTACTTTAATTACCTTTTCCTATGTCACACAGTAACTAAAGTAATTCTCCTATAAACATTTGGGGGATTTTTTATCTGATTTATTGTTTGATAATAATAAAAATAATAATAATGTTGATTATTGTGATGATACAAAGAAGAAGAAAAAGAAGAAGATGATGAAGAAGAAAGTGTCATGTACTGATCCAACTAAACACTGAGATGCAGTTGGAAAGTACAGGACACATTTTTTATTAAAATTTCTATATTCTGGCGTTCACCGGCACCAGAAGATGTATTGCTGCCATCTAGTGAATCCCAGAAGGTACCTCATTGAATTAAACTCATCTCAGATTAAGTCAGTAGTGTGAGAAGAGAAAGACAGGAATATTCACTAAAGGAAGATGGATGGACGATAAGGCAGACAGGATGCATATAACAAATAAAGAATACATATTGTACAGTATATCTGTAACATGCAGAAAGACTGACCTAACTGTGTACAGTTTTCTGATTTAATCAAAAGAGAAAGCTACCTTGACAGCTTTCTTCATTTTCTTTTCTTTTCTATTTAAATTATAATTGTTGCTTGTTTTTATTCTTTAGAAATATTTTTGTAGTGTATCTACATCTAAATTAATTAATTTGAATTTAGGTCCATAAAGAAAATGTAGCTAGCTTGTCCAAATGTCTGTTTAGGTGGATGCTCACAGTTCACATCATTTTAGAACTCAGGGGAGGTTTTTGCATTTGTGAAGCTGCTATGAACACCAGTATAGTGTTAAAACCCCTTAATTCATTATTTCAGCTCACTTTCTATGATGATTTGATAAGTCTGTTCAGCAGTAATGATCTGAACAACATGGTTGTTCATATAACAGCTACAGTATATGTGGTCTTTCTCTGACAGAGGCGACAGCTGAGCAGTTCCTGCAGCAGCTGGACAGCGCCTGTGTTTTCTGGAATGCCAGTACACGTTTTGCTGATGGCTACCGGTTTGGACTAGGTTGGTGTCTCATATCTTTTGTTCTCTTTTTTCCTCTTGAGCTCAACACAGATTCTATGGAAATAATCAGACATACTTTTTCCACATGTGACACTTTGTTTATTGTTAAGTCTTCCTGTTTTTTTCTGGGTTTATAGGTGCAGAAGTAGGTATCAGCACTTCTCGTATCCATGCCCGAGGCCCTGTAGGCCTCGAGGGGCTGCTTACCACCAAGTGGGTCCTGAGAGGAGACGGTCACACAGTAGCGGACTTCTCAGAGCATGGGACCATGAAGTACCTCCATGAAAACCTGCCTGTGGGGCAGACCTTAGCAGGGCAGAGGGACAGCAACTAGGCCAGAGACATTAACTACATTCACTTGATTTTATCTTTGTTCAAAATTGTTTGCATAAACTTCCAAAGGCTACAAAAACCCATCGTCTTAATGAAGATGATGGCCGATCTCACTTGTATAATCCTCTGAAGTAAACTACACTCTAATGATCTACCAAAGAAGATCAGATGTTTAGATAACTCTGTTGTTTAAGAATTCACAACAGCAGATTTTCTTTATTCTACCTCAGTTTATGGCAATTATATATGATTGTGTGGCAATAGCTCCAAATAATAAATTGATTTGGGAAACAAATAGAGATGTGTCAAAGGAAATGCTTGAAATATTTTATGAAATTGTGGACACAATTGGCACAATTTTGAAGCTGAGTTTATGAATTAACATGTAATATCAAGTTATGATTAAGCCTGCACTTGTCCAGATTACTGCTCAGATCTACCTAAACTTTAATGTATCACTGATCTGGGGTCAGTTAATGATTATCTCTACAGTATTATGATGGGAGTTATGTTTTTAGATTTTGCTTAAAGTATGCGTTTTCCTTTTTTATGTTCAACACTCTCTAAAAACATGACTTATGTAAATGCCTGGAGGTCCAAGTGGTTTCTGTCTTCATGTAAGATTCTTTTATTAGCGAATATTTCCAGGTTAAGTCAATAAATTTATATAATTTGAGTTTTTTTGGTGAAGATGAGGTGGTGAACTCTTTCAGGTGTGGGATATTACCATTAGAAAGTGATTGTTTTTCAATTTTGTTGGTAAAAATTTTAAGATTGAAGTTTACATGAAATAGTATGGCAGGCATAAAACCTAAACAGAAAATGTGATTATCTATACAGTAATGTAAAGTAAATACATATCAACATTTAAGCATGCATTGTATTTCCTCATTTTTAACTTATTTGATTATTGTTGCAAGCTGTTCTCATTTTTCCATGCTTTGTTGCTTTCCTGCTTGTTCATTGTAGCGCCCAAAGCCTCTGTCAGAGCAGGAATAGTAATTGACAAGCTGCCTCCTTTAGGCTGGAGGGGAGGAATGAGTCTGCTTGTAAATTAAGCTCTGTAGCATTTCAGTGTCTGAGCTGCCCTGTGATATCTTGCAATGCACTTAGAGATTGTTTTTAGGGTTTTTAAAAGTGGTAATGTAGAATAAAAAAGTTGAAAAAGAGTACTTATATATTTTTCTTACTTTCTTTAAATTTGTTTTCTTTTTTTCCCATCTTTGGTTGAAAGGTTGACGATTTCACATGTATGTTCATTTCTGTCCTGGCAGTAGTCTTTTATACTTTCACAAAGAACACAAATTAATGTGAGGGAGGGGGAAGACAAGTCATGCTGATCTGAAAAACAGATGTCTAAAAAGGGGCTTTTCAAAGTTGCCCATAGGGAAATTCACATTGCTGGAAGTGGGGCAAGGAAGATAGAAGATGGAAGACAATACTATAGAGGTTTAATTATCCAGCCATCAGAAATGAAAAGAGGGAAGAGCAGAACTGAGACTAATAATGGAATCACAGGCTTGTGTTCTGGGTTTCTCTATTTCTCTTTTTTTTCTGTCTTTCTCTCTTTTCTATCATCTAAAGAATTCTTTCACCAAAACGCGCT
The DNA here is from genome assembly GCA_037177055.1 of Atherinosoma microstoma. Classification (NCBI taxonomy): domain Eukaryota; kingdom Metazoa; phylum Chordata; class Actinopteri; order Atheriniformes; family Atherinidae; genus Atherinosoma; species Atherinosoma microstoma. The sequence goes on along the minus strand of JBBBVU010000023.1, from coordinate 10,616,648 downwards.
ACTTACCCTTCAATCAGCTTCCCATCATAAGTCCAAAGGGTTCAGAGATAAAGAAGGAGACAAAACTCGGATCTCACTCTTTTGTCCTTTTTATGTGAGAAGCGATTGAAAATATCATCTAAATGACTTGAGGTAGAGAAGGAACAATCCAGGGACACTTGAGTATTTTCTTTGGTGCATAGTGTTTCACAGAATTGTACTTTTAACTAATCTTGAGGATCAGAGTTGTTTGCTATTGTTAGTGCTGATACTGAGGAGTAAGTGTGAACACCTTGTTGTTTAAACTTTAACAGGTTTCCTTTGTTAGGTTTATTGACAATTTTTTTTATTTTTAGCACATTTTTGTAGTAATGCTTTTATCAACAAACTCTGGCCTTGATGTAGTTTTGCCCACATTTTTACCTTTAAATCTAGAGAAAAGTAAAAATGATTGAGAATATTAGGTTGAGCATCAATACATTTTGTGTTGCCACCCTGTTCCCTACCTTTTTGGCTTCTTAAGCAATTCCATCTTTATGGCAAGTTAAAATAGTATTGTTAGTACAAAAGCAGGTAAAACTGAGGAGATTTTTGGTTCAAACTATTATTTAGACAAGACTGTTTGCAGAGTTTTCAGGATATTTGACTGTAGTGTTCATGTAATGTTCTCACTATAAACTTTAAAAGGCCTTTCTTTGTAGTTTGGTGAAAGTCTGAAATATTTTCTTCCTGGATTTAGTTAATATCTGAAGTCACTGCCCCTTACAACCTTAAATGAATTTCTAGTTATGTCTCAAGCCATCTTTTCATCTCTTATAAGTCACTGCCCCCAGATGCTGGCTGATCTGATCCCCTGCTGCACCCTGTTGATGTTGTACCGTCTACTGGGCATTGTTGTCCACAGATGTTAAACAAGATGATGACGGCAAATCACTGGACTCATACTGCAGAGCTGACAATCCTTTAATTGGACATTACTCAAGGCCAAAATTCATATTTCTTGTTCTGCTTGATCTTAAGACTCTCAAACGCTCTCCCTGCTGGGCTTCAAATTTTTTTGAATCAATAATTAATGGTCAAAGTTATTTATTCATGTATATCTTCGCCAATTACTCAGCGTCTAATTAACAATTTCAATAATTGATATTTATTTCTGAAAGGGTTCAGTATCTTGGGTTGATGAAAAATGCATGAGCAGGGATGTGGACGAGGTTTTGTTTTTTGTTCTGAGAGAGCTTGATGCTCGGGGCTAATACCAGGCCACTTTGACTCCGGCTCTTTGAGTTGGTACTGGCCTTGTGATGTGGATCTAATATGGGCATCTTTCATGGACCCAAAGCGCTTACTCTTTACCATGTGATCTCATAAAGACTCCAACATGCCCATCCTCAGATACTCTTTCTTTCTTTCAGTCTTTCTTTTTGTCTTCAATAGCAAACTTCAAAGAATAAGCTTCTGTTTCCTTGATAATTTTTCTTTGTGTATGTGAAATGACAATCTCACGAAAAACTGTGGAAACTCTTGGTATAGCTGGGATGTCAATGCTTACAGTGGCTGTTTAGCTCTTTGTCCTGATGAAACTAAAGTTCAATTACCATATTAAAGAGAAGGAATTTATAAAAAGCCATATCCCCCTGATCTTTTGATAGTGACAGCTGTAGTACTCAAAAGAAAATTAACAAAGGCTCCCTTTAGTTGACTTTCATCAAGTTTTCATTTATTGTGATTCCAGTAGGACAGAAGGTTGGGGACCGGCGAGGCAAACGTTTTTGCAACGGAGCAACCAAAGCAAAAAGCAAAAAAAAAAAGGAAAAAAGATCATCACTATTCATTGTGAGCATTGCTTGAGCACTGAGTTGGATAACAGCTTTACCCAGCAATGCAGAGCAACCCAACAAATCCAGAACCCAACATCAGACGCACCAAAACCCTCATCAATAAAGTGTAGGATTTCAGATTTGGACACTACAGTGTTGAGACAACACTGAAACAGTGCTAGCATCAGGGAAACAAGAGGGTGAAGATCTAAACAGTGGGGCTCAGTGAGGGTAAAAAAAACCAGCTGTGTATCAGTTGAGCTCAGTGACACGTCTCAGAGAGCCAATGGTGGTGGTGGTGCCTCCCCACTCGTTGTGCCTCCGGTATTCTCCGGGACGCAAGAAGTACTGGCGTCCCCTGTAATTGGGGTGTTCGTGCAGCATCCAATAGCCCTCCATGACATTGACGGAGGAGATGTCACGGGTGTGGAAACGCTCATGCAGATCTGGGCAGTCGTCCATTAGCTCCAGATTCTGGCCCCCAAAGTCGGACCGCTCAAAGATCTTCATCCTGTAGTTTCCATTGTACTGAAGATAAAATATATTACCGTCATTTAAGGTAAAAGCTCAACCACATAGAATAGCCAAGTGAAATAAACTGAGTTGTTCTAATCAACTAGTGTACAACTTAAGGAAAAATTAAATATGTTATGTAGAAAGCTTGAGTGCTAAACAATGTCTGACATCTCACAGAAAATCTTTCTGGAAACAGGATGTGCATGATTTGTAACTCACAGGTGGCACCATACGGCAGGAGCGGATACAGTCATTGAAGCCTGCCCAGCGCTGGTAGTCAGGATACTCTCCCTTGTGCAGCATGTATTGGTATCCATTATAATTTGGCTTCTCATAGGCCACCCAGCAGCCACTCTCAACTTTTATGGAGTTACAGCGGCTGAAGTGGCTTTGCATCTCTGGGCAGTCACTGCTGCACTCATAGTGACGACCCTGGAAGTTCCTGTCTTCATAGAAGATAATCTGCATATGACAGATGGTTGAATGATGCGACATTGCCACAGAGCCTTTTCAGAGACAAACTAAGACATGCATGCATGAGTATCTATACTCATTCTGTTCAGGTGATTAAAGAATGATAATATAAAATTTGAGCTTTCATAGTTTTAAACATATTTTTTGTACTCTGAGGCAGGTTTAAAAGGTTTTTTATATCTTAAGTTTATGAATAGAATACTTGGAAGAGAACATTTTTTAGAAAAGATAAGCAGCAGAGGGTTTTAAAAAGGTTTGAAATGATTCGCCAGGAGCCAAGTTTAATAAGATAGAATATTACATGTGGTATAAAGTTCTTGGTATGCTTTCAAAGCAAACAGGACTTTTAGAGCAGTCAAAAAAATGTAATGTATGCTATGATGAAAGCCTGAGTATTTATTGTTTTAAGCTTTTATTTGGCATGCTGTTTAACTTCATTCATCCAAAATTTATTTTGCATTTCTGCAATTTTTTTAAATATCCGTTTACATGTTGTTACTACTCATTAGTGAAGTTTTAGTTAAGTCAGTTATCACTCTGTGAAGGTCCTTTTATGTAGTCAGAATCTGCCATTTTAGTTATTTATCACATTACGCATTAAATCTTTCTATTTCAGTAGCCATATAGATTTAAAATCTCATGCTTACCTTGCCCATTGTAACTGTGTTTAGTTCAGACCAGACCAGATGCTGGGCTGTACCAGACCTCTTTATAGACCCTGCTGGGATCAGGGCTTTGTAAACATGAAACAAAGCTTTGGCGTGTCAGCACAGTGCGCTCTATAGACTACAGAACACTGTTGGACCGGTGAGCTACAGCAGCTGCTTTGTTTCCGTCAAAGCTGTCTATCTATGGAAAATACCATACAACTGCATTTTCTCTGGGGTCTTCAATAGGAGTTGCAACATCTGCCTTTATTGGCATGAATGCCAGAAACCAACATGCAGACTGTGAGGACAGACAGGACAGCAAAGAGAAAAGTTGTTTCTACAGGTGCTGGACAGTTACATAGGTCATTAGACAATATCAGCAGGCTTTTATGGGTTTAATATGAGCAAAAAGTAAATCCACTGATCTACCAAAATTACTATACTTCACTCTCATGTTTGTATGTTGCATGGGTTTGTTCAAATAAGCTCACAAGAGACATCATTATTTTAAAATTGGAGGTTTAATGTTCATTTGAGTTGTGCACAGGTGGAGTTTACATGGAAGTCCTCATCCTCCTGAAAGAGCCCACATTGGGGCTGTAGGAGCCCCAGTCGCCACAGGCCCTGTACTCTCCAGGGCGCAGGAAGTACTGCCGTCCCCTGTAGTTAGGGTGCTCGTAGAAGATCCAGTAGCCCTCCATGATATTGGAGGAATAAATGTCACGGGAGCGGAAGCGATCATGCACATTGGGGCAGTCATCAGAGAACTCCATTGTGTGTCCCATCATGTCAGGCCTGTTATAAATCCTCATCCTGTAGCCTCCTCTATACTGCATGAGAAAGAAATCAGAACATGATTATAATGCTGTTTTGGTAGGCGTGAACCCTCTAGAGAACTTTGTTAGAGCCTTCTATGCTGAGTAGATTTTTTTAAATTCAGCTGAGCACCTGCACTGCTTGGTTTCTTTAGGTAACTATAAATGAGAATGAGCGAGATCTCTTTTAGAGGATGACAGAATTGGACTTTTTCCCTCCTAAACTGCCAGAAACATTCAGAGTGACTAACAGAATTAGAGTGACAGCACCAAGTCTTCTGGGGGGCCGTATCATATTCTTTGTAAAGCTTGACTGGGTCTCCTTGTGGGCCTTGCAGCAGAGACTTTTATGCTATGACCTGAGTGTGTGTATCTGTTAATGACATCAAAAACCTAGTGATTGACATCTATTTCTAAAGTGGCTTTTGAAGTACAAGGTGACTGGGGGTTGGGAGTGGGTGGAACTGCTGATCCTATCTGTCTGTTTGATTGACTTACGGGAGGGAACATCTGGCAGGAACGGACACAGTTGTTGAAACCCATCCAGGAGTGGTAGTCAGGGTACTCGCCAGGGCCAAGGATGTACTGGTAACCCATGTAGTGGGGCTTCTCGTAGGCCACCCAGTGTCCACCACTGACACGAATGGAGTTGCAGCGGTTGAAGTGCCTGAAGGTGTCCATGCAGTCACTGCTGCACTCCCAGTGGCGGCCCTGGAAGTTGCGGCCCTCGTAGAAGACAATCTTGGAAAGGAGAGAGAAACATGCTAGATTAAGGTTTGTGTCAAAAATATAAATTTAAAAGTTGCCATACTCATGATCAGCCTGTAGGTGGCACTGCTCTCCCTTAAACAAGCTCAGTCACTTTTCATTAGCCCTACAAGTTTGAAAACCTGAGCTAGTGCTGAATATTATTTTCAGTGGAAATAGGTGGAATTGAGGTATTTGAAGCTAATTTTTACAGCAGATTTTTATGTAAATAACAGGTTTGATACTTGTCCAATTTGGGTCATCTTCTCAATTTCAAAGCAGAATGAAAGGTTAGTAATGCGGTCTAAATTTTCTTCCTTGTTCCTCTTTACCTCTGCTGTGTTTTCTCTCTAATTGATGATGCATGTCCTCAAACCATACTATTTTCCACCTCTGTCTCCTTGTCAAAGCTTATTCATTACTGCATGTGAGCTCATACCTTTCCCATGGCTGTAGGCCTGTGGATGTTTGCGCATCGTAGCCCTAGACACACTTACAGGTCCTTTTATACTCTCCTGGTGGTGATGAGGCCTCTGACACGTCAGGAACTACTACTCTTTACCTTTTCAGATGCCGACTAGTGTTCCCTTTGTCTGCCAGCTCAGGGGTAACTTATCTCCAGTATGCTAGAGTTTACCTATAGAATTGGCCACCCCTCCCAAAAATGAATGCCACACAAGTGCTATTCTGTGTTTGCATGACCCTTGTTCTGTCATGACCTTGTGATGCAGCCTTTTGAAAAGTCACACAAAGGCCCTTTGGGTATGCGGCCTCCCAACAACAAAGCGTTTGAAGTGTACATTGGCTTAGGTCATTTTTAGGGGCCACTCTAAAATAGTACTTAACCAGGTCATGATTTTTACTTCATGTCTTGATTGGGTGGGAAATAAAATGATTGTTAATCAGTTTGAATGAGTTTCGCTGGGTGCATTTACTTAGGGTTTAATCACAGTTTAACAGGTGTTCAGCTCCTGTTGAAGGAAAGTGATTTCGATACTCTGGACAGAGTGAAGCTTTTTGTGTTGATATAATCTATAGTGATCTGTTGTCTCTTTTTACTTCCATAGCCTGCAGTTGTACTGTGATGCCAGACGGGACCGGTCTGTTTGCAGACGTACAGACAGAACTGCATAGTGTGTGTGCGTGTATGTTCGTGTGATATAAAAGGAGGGGTTTAGGGCATCAATGTGTTTGAGTCTTTGTATAAAATGATAGATGTTTGGACTTGAGTCTTTGGTTTGCAAGCTGAAGGGTATATATTAGAGCACAGAGAGAGCTGAAGGGGAAAAGGCCAGAAAGAGTTGCCGCCATGGATTGTGCTCCTAAAGCCCAGCTGATGCCAGAAAGGTCAGTCCCATCCTTTAGCCTTTCATCAGGATAAAGAGCCTGTGCCCCCCTCTCCACTTTGTGTGCGTTTTGCAGCTTCGACTTTGTAAAAAGGCAAATGTTTTCAAAAAAATACAATAGCCATTATGTTCCTGGGCAAAAAAACACTGCTACCCTGGTAGTCCAAAGCCATTTGACACTGTTTTACTGTTAAGAAACAGCGCTGATAAGCTTTTGCTCCTTTGATCACTGATCAACTTGAATCTCTAACAGCCCTCAGTAGGTTTCATGTTTGAAGTGCTACTCTTTTTCTATGACATAAGTAGACTATTGATATCCTTTCATCACACTGTGCTGCATAATTGTGGTCGATTTTCTGATAGGATGTTGTTTTGTTTTGTAAGTTTCTGGAGCAAATATGTACTTTGGGAGGAAAGGTTTACTCAGAATAAATAAGAGACAAACATTTACATTTTCCTCATGCTCATATTTTAATGGTTTCTTTCATCATCCTTATTAAATGAGAACTATTTGTAACTGCAAAAAGGCAAACGAATGATGGAGAAATTTGTGTCTGAGATGAGTTCCACCATGTTCAATGCTGTTGTTCAGCCTGTTTAACCTTTAACGTTTGTACTGAGAGAAGGATGTAACTGAGTTGCAATGCAATGAGTAATCCAAGAGGGGGAAAACTGATTGCTACAATCAACATTGTCATTGTCCTAATTTTCATCATGAAGTAACATCATCTAACACTAACTCATTAGTCAGGGCCCTGGCTCTCCCCATGTGTCTTTAGCTTCCAGAGGGGAACCTTGTTTCACAGGATCTCAAATGATCATCTTTAGCTGTGTTACAAGAGATCTCCTCCCCACCCTGAAGGGAAACTGACATCACAGAGGTCCTTGCCTGCATTCTCAGTTCCCCCTGGAGGAGAAGAAAGCTAACCGCTATGAAGCATTCCATTCTTCATCTCAGAATGATGGCAGAAAAGGAAAGGAGAGGGGAACAGAGTGGGGGGTGAGATCTGCAACTCCTACGTGTCCGAGGATCTCATTGTGCAATGTCTGTAATCGCGTGGGAAATGACGACACTATTAGCCTGCAGAATGACTGTCAGTTGGGGACCTCTGTGATTGATGTGCACCCCACAGAGAGAGGAAAAATTTTAACAGAAAGCAACCACAGCAGTAGTTAACTTTCAACCTTTTTCATCTATCCAGCTTGCAAAATAAAAACCCATTCGGGTAGCTGATACCTAATTAGAATATGAATGTAAAATTCACTAAATAAAACACATTTCAGGTCAGAAGGAGACTTCTTTCAATATAAAACAAATCACATTCCCTTAATCCAAACCATGCTCTCTCTGACCCTGCTATACACAACAAGTCTCACCCCTAAAATGTTGTACAGTGAGATAGGAGAGCAACCGTGCTTGCAGTGCCTCCAATGTGCTCTTTTACTGAACAGTCATTACAAAAACACTACGGTACTGAGGTGTAAACAAGGGGTCCATGTGAGTTTTGCTCCTGAGAGCTGGCTAATCTGGTGCTGAAAATGTGGTATGATGGGAAAGTGCTTGCCAAAAAGCCTCCCACGCCGGGAGTAGAATGAGGACCTCTCTTTTGCCGAGAGATCATCCTCTCCATTCTTTCTGTCAGAAAATCTCCAGGCATCCTCCCTCTCTTGTCACTGCCAGCGCGCAGGCTCTATCGGGATTGCCAGACGCAGGAGCCACTGTGAGCCCGTGCCAGGGCCAGGATTTACCGCGATGCGTCTGATGTGCTCCATCTTTTTGCTGGCGGATAATTAAAAGAGGAAATGGTGTTGGAAGAACAGAGTGGAAAAGCAGGAGTGGGGAGGGTGGGAGGGGGGGGGGGGGGGGTGCTTGGACCACCCAAATTGCTGCACCTTTCACTTTTTCTCACTTTTTCCCCCTTTTAAACCCTCCAAACCCCCCTTTCAAGAAAACGTCTCCTTAA
>JBBBVU010000023.1:10576407-10591288 GCA_037177055.1 Atherinosoma microstoma | reverse complement strand
CCATCCATCCATCCATCCATCCATCCATCCATCCATCCATCCATCCATCCATCCATCCATCCATCCATCCAATGTCCGCTCGAAGCTGTGAGGCTCCTTGAGCACTGATCTCTGCGGAAATGCAGCTTTGTCCGTGTGAAAGTATGAGATTTGTGAGATTGAAGGTAAGAAATTTGTGCATAGAATTTTAATGTTTGCGCATTTTTGTAATTTGCGCATGTGTAAACTTATTGTGCATGTGTAATTTTTAGATTTGTGATTTGAACATTTTAGATTTGTGATTTGAACATTCATTTTCAAGTATTCCAAGTTACGCACAAATTAGTTTATACAGTTTACAAACCATGTATCGCACACACAAATTCAATAACATTGAGTCTATCTTTTCTCCACATTCATATTGTACATGTTAGCAATATGGAGGAGCATTGGGATCATATTGATTATAATAATGTTTTATCTTGAAATAAATGTGATCTCACTGTTTAGATCTCAGCTGTCAGACTACAATAAGAAGTCATGCCGTCCTTTTCCAGCACAACTAGAGCCACATCGTCAAGTATGTGTCCACGCAGAGAAGATCTAAGGGTGTGTTATGACTGTGGCTTAGACTGAGACTTTAGCTGATGAAAATCCTTCTCTACACCTCAAGGCCCTGCTGTCCCAATCCCCCTCAGACTGGCACTGATCGATAGCTGGTTGTTATTGACATGACACCTGCCGAGCTGGGCTTTAAGCTATCGAAAACCGATGTGGCACATCAAAAATAGGACTCCAGCTTTCATGTTTGTAAACAGTATCGATTTGCATAATAACCTTAAAAATTAGTTCCCCGGATTAGGCAAGGACAAACCTGTTTCAGCATTTGTTATGATGCCTCCAGCATTTGCCTAATTAGAGAAAAAGAGGAAGAGGCTGTGATCGGCTTGAAAAACAGGCTGTGATCGGCTTGACAAGTCGGTGCATTGCTGTCAACACCTTTTGGTTTGCCACTGTTAATGAAAGCCATTTTCCATTAAATAATAAAATAAAAACACACCTCTAGACTTCTTGGCAGACAAAAGCGCTGATGCGTCACTTTTACACAAATGCAAATTATAGCTACGTGTCACCATCATTTATTCATGAGGGAGCCCTTCTATCTATTGGCGGGTTTACCTGCACCATAGTGGTGCTCTTTTCTCCATTGTGCTATGGTTCTAAGAGAGATGTCAGAAATGACGGGGAGACAGATGTACAAAAGAAACAATACAACAATCTTCACTTCACTCGACAGGTCCAGTTAAAAGCACTGAATTATGTATCTTAGCAGCTGATACAATCACAGGATTATTTGTCAGCAGCAACTATCTCCACTTACTTTTAAAAAAGTGACCTAGTTAGCAAATAAAGGGCATCAATTAGCAGCAGTCTTGCAGTTGTCTGCCCAATCCTTGCTATTTGCTGAAAGGATACTGCTATCATCGGCATGCATATGCCTTTATCAAAGAGATTTCTCTCATCACAGTTTGCGCAATTAAACCTGCAGTTCTGTTATTCTTGTGTGTTTTAATACGTTTGCACTCCATTGCTGCAACACACAGGCATCACAACAAAAGATGCTGCAAGGCAAAGATGAAGGAGGCTTCTATTTCAACTCCCTGTTGTGGACATTTTTCGTATAATCCATTGCAACACCATTCCTGCAACAAGAATCCCCCAGTGTAAAATGCAAAAGATTAAAAAAGAAAAAAAGAAAAAAGTTTATGGAAAAATAAAGGCCTGGTGGTGTCTGACAAGCCTTTAAATCTGGGACAGTCATCCCAAAGAGGAATGCACATACTCATTGCGGGGACATAAAAGCTGAGTTTTAACTGCGCTACAAGGGAGATGGAGATGGTAGGCCATTAGCAGGATGTCATTCTCTCAGTCTGTGAAGATTTACAGTATTAGGCACCCCACATTTTGAAAAATAGTTCCACCAGTTTTTTGTTTGTTTGTTTGGTTTTTTTTTTACAAAAAGCTTTTTCTCAGAAACATCTGGACTCACAAATTAATAATGTCATAGAACTTTTAGCGCCAAGTTTGTGGAGATAAAATTTTAATTAATTTGTACAGGTGCTCTTAAAACAGAGAACATTAGGTTTCAGAAAACAAAACCAAAAAAAGGACTGAATATTTCACAGAACATTACATGAACATAAAATGTATTTTAGAAAACGAAAAAGGCAAAGAACTAGAAAACATAAGAGAAAACAACTATTTAGAAAGTACAACAAAAAATGCAACAAGTGAGAAGAAAGCATACCAACAAAAGAAAAATCACAAAAAAATAAAAGAAAAATACAATAACATTACAGAGATTCCAACAATGAAACATAATTCTTGGCAATTCAGAAAAAAACTACATTTCAGACATTTCAGAATATCCAACAGAAAACACAATATTTCAGAAAACAAAAACATACAAAATAAAAAGAGAAAAAACTTAACAATTAGGAAGAAAACATGACAAGAGAATAGAAAACACACATATAGACATTTAGAAACTAAACAGAAAGCAATTTTTTTAATCCCAAGAATGTAATAGTCATAACAACAAAACAGAGAACACAGTAGACTAAAAGCACAACTTTTTTTCAAAACACAATGATGTATCAGAAAATACAACGAATCAAAAAAGAATAACAATATTAAAGAAAAATAAAGGATCTTCAGAAAATCCAATAATGACATATGAAAGGTACATTAAAAAATGCAACAACAAAGAATAAAACAGAGAACAAAACATTTTACAAAAGGCAACAATAAAACAGGAAGCACAACAGAAATGATAGAAAGCATGAAAATAAAAAACAGAAAATATTTCAGAGCATAACAAACAGAAAAAGGAATTTATTAAAAACATGAAGCAGGAGAGAAATGACAATTAAAGAGAAAAACTGCAATTTAAGAAAAGACAGCAATAAAAGAAAAAAATTACTTTTTAGAAAACAGCAATGAAATGGAAACTGTAAGAAAAACAACTAAAGACAACATTTTAAATCAGGATTTATTAAGATTTTCTTCTCTGAAAATTCGTGTTATCTGAAATAGACTATTTAGATGCATGTTTTCTACAATGCAGTTTGCTTAGATGAAGGGTTTTGGTCTTCTTATGGAGTTTTGCATGTCTTTGTCACCATAGGATCTTCTTCCAATCAGAGGCCAACACTTTTTTTTAGCAACATAATCCCTGTAGTAGTTTTGAATGGAGGACAGAAACAGGCAGGTGTGAGCAATAAGAGAAAAAGCAAGAATGTGAATGGACGATATAAATCAAAAGCGGCCAAATCATGAACCACAGTTAGAATGGCTCTCCCAGACACACCTTCAGAAAACAGTACCATATGTCCAAGCTTTTTCACAAAGTGTTGACACTGGGGCCTGAAGAATTTGTACTCTGCAAGGTAAATGTTTTCCTCTGGGCTCTGTTTCTGTGACAGCTTACAGATGTTTCAGCCGTGCAGAGAAAGCAAGGCTTATCCCACCACGCCATGAATGAAAAAGCATGTCGAAGGTTTTGCCCCAGCCAAGCTCTGAAAGTGATCTACAACTTATACTCAGGTGCACTTTGCAAAGTACTGAAACCCTGCACTCAGCTGGGTTTCATCTGACACAGATGCTTTCTAGTGCTGCTTCGGTGAATTTCAGTGCATAGTGTTCTGCACACATTTGTAAATTTGTCAACTCTCTACAGCTGTATGGATAGTTGCACAGTGACAGAGTAAAATCTATTTTGAATGCATTATAACTGTGTTCACAAAGTCTTAAATTTGACTAATTTGTCTTCTTGTTGAAGAGGTGTTGTGTAAAAGCAATTAATGTTTTTTCCAGTCAGTCTTTTCAACTGTCTCTCTCACACACAAACTACTCAGTTGCAAAAGCCAATCTTGTTTACAAGGAGTAGCGTAGAGCTGCAGACTGCTGCTGTTGCTGCTGCTCAGACTCAGCCTTGACTCCCATTTACTAGTATTACAAACCATCAGGGAGGGGAGGAAAGCAGGGGAAAACATTGTTATCAGCAGGCCAGATAAACCCCCTCCAGAGGTAGCGCTGATAGAGAGGCAGTCCCGCTGCTGGGCAAATAGAAAGATCCTATCTGGTCCTTGCTCTAAGACGGCCAATCAGTCCAGCAGAAGCACCGAGGCTTTTTCGAACGGGGGAAGATGTGTAGAGAGAGGACACCAGAGCATTGCCATGTCTGTTCCTCTTTTCAGATGGACTTTTAGAGGAGGAGCTGGATCTCATCTGCCTACTAGAGATGGCTGAGAGGAGGGAGGCTTTGGGTGGAGCTGTAGGGCTCTGGCTTTTGGTGATGCTGATGTGGGTCAGCTTGGGGTCACAGCAGGCTAAGTTTGCAGCCAGGAAAGGTTGAGTTGGGGTTTTTAAATCTTGTTCTGATCAGCAGTTCCAGAGCTAAATTTTCAGAACCAAATAGTAATTTTAATACTTTTCCTTGTGTGTTGATGGACAGTTTCTGGGCATTGATTTGATGATCAATAATAATTGCAGGTCAGGGAAGATTTAATATTGATTCTTTGTGCTTTTTACTGTTGACACGTGGGGAATACTCATCCAATTAATTACATGTAGTTATGTTAAATCATTACAATGTATTAGTAAAAGAAATTGACATGTAACACTTCATTTATCAAAATGAACTATATTTGAATTCACCACCTCCAGTTTAGAGCCAACTTCTGTTACAATACTTTCATGGCAGTCTTTGTACAACTTGTGATATTTACGGATATGAAAAAAAACGTACTTAAACTTGAAATTTACTACCCTTAATTTACGATGTTATTCCTTCAATGCTCGTTTTGTTTTTTCATTTGTAATGTTTTTTCCAGACGTCTTGATCTTGAAGTTTATTCCTTTTTGAGCAAAGCAAATGTGAGATAAGTCATTTTTACCAGATTAAAACAGGATTATTGGAAATAAATGTAGTAAGTCATTCTAGTTTCTTTTTGCATATCAGGCACTTATTTGTCGTTTTTTATAAACTTTCTCTGCTCTGATCAGATTTTTCTTTTGTACAAATGTAATTTTTTGTTCTTTTTCGATCCACCAGTGGCTTTATCTTTCGTCTGGAGAGGCATGCCTTGAATGAAACCTCCATCAACCTTTATGAATCACTCGTCTTCTCTAGCATAGTCTAGATACTCTCCAGACCAGAGGAAAAAAACAGCTAGTCATTTTATCTTTTCTTTCTCCCCTTTAAACCCTTTAAAGCTCAACCCAAGACAAACTGCGAAGAAAAGCCCCCCCCTTTTTTTTATCTAAAGTCTTTATTTGGCCCTTTAACAAAATGTGGAAAAACGAACAATTCTTTTTTTTTTTTTAGAAAATGTACCATTTATTATCGTGTGACATTTAAAAATGATAATAGTGTAGTCTTATGCTTCCTGGTATCCATTACGGGGCAGAAGACAAGTTTCATATTGTATACTACAGGGTTTTGAGCCAATCTTTACCATACAGTGATGCAAAATGTTTCAGAAACTGTATGTATCAAATATGATATGTTTGGCTTTATAGGGTTAGGTTAAAAAGATATTTTGGGATTAAACCTTTTTTTTATGAGGGCTTTAGTTTCCTGTGATTCGTTTTAAAAGGACCTTTCTATCATTTCATTCAGTTGTCACTGAAGTCTGCTCTGAAAGGGGGCACTTTCTGATTGTGTAAAATATTTCTGCACTCTTTCCACCTCTGCACAACAGTTTGATATACAGTTGTAGCGAGAGGCCAAGATCCTCCATGACAAGCAGGAGGCACATTTCTGGAAGCAGAGAGGAGGGCTGCAGGGTGAAGAGGCTACAGCTGTCATTGCTCATCTTAATGGCATGCTATTGGAATACAGGCACACACATGCACAGCACGTACACACACCTACAAATATGGGGTAAATGAGGAAGCTTTGGATGTATGGGTTGGCCCCAGCACACACTTACAACTACGCTCTCTAACACACACACCCGCACACAGAAAATATGCAGGAAATGAGAAGAGGAAGCGTTGGATGTACATATAAAAACACGAGTACTTGTGTGTATGAATGCATACTCATCCAGATATTCAAACTGAGTCACATAAACACACATTTGCTGGATTTGTACACAAATGCACATGCTCTCGCACAACATGAATATGTATTCGTTCACATTAGATGCGAATACACAGCCTTACATGCAGATGGCACATACTGTATAGGACACAGACACACCTTCACACAGCAAGCATTGGCTGTGACAGATGTTGGCAGGAATGTCGCCAGGAAGAAAGCTCTTTCATTTCTTTTCATTCTCTCTGTATTTTGGCATGTCTATCTCTGTACATACTGTGGCCATGTGACCAAAGCTGTTTCTTTTTCTCTTCCAGTTCCTCTGTGCACGTTCCTTTTCTTCCTATGTTATCATCATGAAATTGAAGTCGTTTGTGCCAAGAGAGATTAGAAGAGAATCGGGCAAAGCGAGGGGGACATTAGCAGAGATGTTTTTGTCAGTAATGAGCTAACTCTTTGTTATGCGCCGGCCTAAAGTAGGCCTAATGATGACGTTTGTACCAAGAGGAAGAAACCAAGTCTCCAGAGTCCGAGCACAGCCTGAAATTTTGAGCTTTGGTGCAACTCTTAACTCTATTCAATTATGCAGATGAGCCAACTGGGTTGTGTTGGTCGTCACTTTAATGATGACGTGGGTAAACAGACATAGCTTTCTTTTTTCTTTTAAAATCCCACCCAACCCCCCGTTGCAAACCCCTTATTGCTTATTTTTCACCCGCAAGAAAGTTAATTGTCTTAGTCATTAAAGAGGAATCAGCTGTCATGCCACTGAAAAAGACATAAAGAGAAAGGTAGACAGAGGGATGTGAAGAAAAGAGAGTTGAGAGAGGTTTATTTTTGCCTTCCAGGCTGAAGGCTAAGATTTTCCTAAGATGCAATCATGATATTTTGATGCTGGATGAGGGCTGATCATCCTCTTCAGTCCAGGCAGAACCTCTTTGGAGATTTTCTCTGTTCTCCCCAGTGGCCACCGGGTGGCAGAAGAGCACAAGGAACTCACCGACTCTTTGAAACGATTCAGCTTTTACTCACCAGAGACAGCAAGGAGAGGCTTTTTTTCCTGTGAGCGAACTGACTGAAAAAGAAAAAAAAATACCCCAACAGTCCTGGAAATTATTTTTAAAATTACAGTGAAGAGTACAAATATGATACATGATCACATAGCTGCAGCTGCACACATGCAAGGGGCATTATTAGTCGAGCCCTTTGTTCATCTTTAAAGGGGCCTTTTGTGAAAAAAGTGATAGCTGGTAAATTGTAATAATGAGCCAAAATGCATGCAGAGTCGAGAAAACTGTTGAGGATTTAGCTGATATTTGGCATAACTAAAATATTAAACATCTGATCACATGCAAACACACAGCTTAAGCATGTTTTCATACTTGAGTACATAAAGTATAAATATATGCAGAACAACTGTAGCTTACAAGAGTTGGTGAGGATAAAAATGTATATGAATATGTAAAAATCTTAGATATATTTCAGAGGCACAATTATCTGTTTGGATTTTGGTCAAATTTGTTTGGGCACTTAACCTATAACAGATATATTTTACTAATTGCCAAACATGACACATTATAAGTTAACTTTTTTAATATTGTTAATGTTTGATTAGTTTGCATTTGTTTTTAAAATGAATTTCTTGAGGTGTAGCCTTAATATTTATCATACTTACACATTCAAAATGAATGGGCAAAAATGTGGATCTTTCCAGAAATGAAAATCAAATGTATTTTATACATCAGTGGAAACATGCACTCTGACAAACACAGTCTGTTTCTCTGTCAGGCAGAGAAGAGAAAACTTGAGCAAGTCATCTGAACATGTTGTATATGTGTCCACAGATAAATGCAAAGTAAAGAAATTGTTGCATAAGTGTGCCTGATGTATCGTTTTATGGTTCTTAATTTACAATCTAGCCTTTAGGTAGGTGCCGATCGACCAGTATATCAAAGTAAGAACATTATTCATAAATCTTTTTTTTTTCTGTATTGTTATTTTGTGTCTCTACTGATTGCACACCAGATGCCCTGAGTACTTGTGACTGAAGACAAATTAACTTGGGAATGATTGTCACATCAAAGTCTCTTTCCATGCGATTCATTTAAGACTCTGGGCATTGAGACCAAAGTTGTGTCCTCAAAAAGGGAGAGAAGAGAAAAAAAATCTAGCTTTAGCACAGGCTCCTTTTTTCACCTTCTCCAATTGTCTGCACAGTTGTATTTTTTCCAGTCTGCCCAGAGGAACTGAATACCAATGGTCACCGCAATTCCCCCCTTTTAGACGCTCATTCTCAAGTAGTCAAGGATCAAGGCTGCATGCTGTTTCTACAAAGCCATACTGCATGAAGGTATTGTCTTTTAATGTGTTTGCAAGTGCAGAGGATTCTGGGTAGAGTCAACTCCAGGAAAACTGTCCTCCTGTTGCATTAGTGTCAGATCATGCACAGGGAAGGATTATTTCTCAGAGGGAAATGAGCTGAAAACTACTTCTCTCTATCTGTTCTGTGGACACACATTAAATCACATCCTATTCTTAGCTGGAAAACATGACACCATACCTGCACTCGGATTTGCATTACACTTCCAGCCACACAACAAAACAAGCTGCCCCCCCCCCTCCCAAACTGCCCCCTTCATAAAACAACCCTCATGGGGAAAAAAATACTAAGTGAAAACATGTAAGTACGCTAGACGAACTGTGCAGGAGAGTTGTGGCCATTGTGAGTGTTTATTGGACGTCAACGTCCTTGTGATGTGACAGGGGGGGTGCATGCCTCATCTCTACAGCGTGCATCTCGCAGCACTCAGCGGGATGCTTGTGCTCCCCTTCTCCCTGGTGCCACTGCCAGCCGTCTCTGCCGAGGTGGTGTGCTAATCATTTAAACAGCCCAATCAAAGGCAATATGATGTTTCACACAAGAGAGAAAAAAGGAAAGGAGGAAAGTGATTATTAGTGTTTGCGAGAGGCAGCCAGAGTGATTGAGCTGAAGGGGGACTTTGATTTTAGGGCTTCTTGTTGTTTTTCAGAATGGCATTGGGTTTAGCCGCCAGGCTTCAGGAATCTGGTGAGCTGTCAGCACATGATGGTTGACTCTTGTTCTTTTTTTTTTCAACTTGCTATAAGCAACACACAAAGAGATTGTGGACAGTTTATTGTTCTAAGCCAGTCCACAGTTTTGAAGGGAATAAAAGAGGTTTTGTCTTTTTTGGATTTTTGCACTCAAATTCTAATATTTATTATTGTAGTATTTGCTCTTCTTTGGTTAAGAAGAAAATCTGAATTTTGGGAACAATTTGAAGAGGAAAAAGTCACTTTGAAAATGTTTTTTAAAGAGTATAGTTAAAATAGCTCACATTTGGTTTGGTTTCTTATTAGGCTTCATTCAAATTGCAACCTGGAATGTGAATATCCACACATTCACACACAGAGCAGACACACACAGGCACCACAGTGGAGATGAATCACCTTGGCTTGTCAAGAGGTTGGTTAATAGACACATTTGATGTCACTCAAAGCCCACTGGTGTTAAAAGGGTTTTGTTAGTGTGTTGATATCACCTCCTGTGCATAAAGCTCCACTTAAAACAATAAATAGCAATGAGCGCATCCAAAGCCCCTGCAGTTTAAACTATATCCCTTTGATATGGGATACCTATTACTGTTGGCTTTATCTAATGGATTGGATTCCCACACCTCGTCCCTCCGGTGTTTCAAAGCACTGAAACCTTCAAATGTAATGTGTTATCAGCACATTAGCTGCTCTAAAACCTCTATCAGTAGCTAATGTGTCTGCAGGGGACAATGTAACACAGTTTGAAAGAGGACAGTGACCTTTCAACTCCTCTTTACCTGCTTCATTCATTCACTGCTTATTTCTTACTTGTTTTATACTCAAAATAATTATGAAAGATTTCTTCTTTTGGAAATGCATACTTATGAAATTCCTCTAATTAGTTTGATTCAGACCAGTAATTTTATTGCCTTTGCTGATTTCCTAAGGAAAATGATTTTCCATTAGTTGTAGGCTTGTTGTTTTAGTTTTTCATAGACGCTGAACTTCTAAACATCTGTTTTGATTACAGAAGTTCATGGTATAACATGTAAAAAAAAATAAAAAATCTGATGTTGCTGTCATAATCTGTAGTTTGTTTGTTTGTTTTTTTACATACCTGATGTGTCTGTTGGAAGAAAAGAAAACTCCAAAGGAGCAACCTCTCACTTTGCCAATTCATTTGGGAGCTGAACAGTGATAACACAATTGTTAACAACACATCTTGGATGGCAGCAGCTTCAAGAATTCACATCTGCAGTGTCCATTTCCCCCAGGCAGTTTCCAGCTACCGGAAGGCATCTGGATTAACTTAGGAAATGCAGTAACTTTATTTATGGCCAGTTGAGTTTCCTCTTCTCCATCATCTCTGATTGGTCAGGTGGTCACACTTTAGCTTGGTTTAGTTTTGATCATCTTTAATTCTAGGAATTTTGATTCTTGTTATTGTTGGTTCTGCTTTTGAAACGAAAGCAAATTTGATATTACAAATTGATTAGTTATTGTATGAAATTGTCTCATCAAAATGGCTGCTATTTCCCTTTTTTAACTTAGTTTCCCTATATGATTTCAAGATTGTGCCACTCTATTTCTAAATGTATAGAGGCCTGTGGGCATAGTTCTGTGTTGTGGCAGCGGTTCAGTCCTGAATGCATGTTAGTGGAGCAGATTGAGCAAAATTCCAGGTCTCAAAGGGATAAAACCACAATTAAACCTGTTCTGGTTTCCCAAATAAGATCTATAAGCAGCACAAAGAGCTCAATGATAGGTTGATTTGAACCCTACACAATGTTTTGTGTTGTTTTCAGATGAGACAGGATTGAGTATTCACATAAAGTTGGAAATGAGGGATTGCAGTTAACCAACATTTTTTCTGTTTTAAAGTAAGCTAACCCTTACCAAGTAATCTAGATGCCAAATGGATTTTTAATGCCTTAATCTAGCCAGGTCATTTTCTATGTCTAAACATATCCATCGAGCTACTAAAAGCTAAGCAAGTGTGACAGATGGAGACAAATTCAGGTCCATTGGATGAAAGTTTTAATGTATGTCAATCACCACAACCTCCTTCCTTCCTAATGTGGATTTTTTTCTCCTCCTGCAAATAAAGTTTTCCAGAAAAAAAACAACATGTCATGAACTACAGCTAAAGTTTAGTGACGGTTTTATAAACTGATGTGAGACCGTGTTGATCAGGGACCTGTGACATGTGATGTTGTATGAAGTCAAAACAGCTACTCTTTTAATCAGCTAACAGTGCTGTTGGTGAAGAGCCTTGTCTTTGTGCAACTAATCAAAATCTGACCAAACTTGACCCAAGTAATTTTTCTCAAACTTGCACCACATCACGAAGAATATCCACAGTTTGAACATTGTCGTACAAATACTTGTAGATTCATTTTGCATTAAACAAGTCTGTCAGAATTTGTCCAGTATATTCACCCGATATTAGCCCAAATCTTATTTGGAGATGACATTAAGCAGCATGTTGATTTAAACTATGCCTCTGTAAACATTGTAGGTGAGCACTGGGCTATTTTGAACAGCTATAAATACCCATCTAAGTTGATATCATGCTGGTAACAAACACATTTTATACACAAGTTCATCACTTGTGAAGATGTTTCATGCATTGTCTGATTTTGTAAACAAACCATAAAGTGTTTATAGAGATGGCATAAAAGTCTTTAATCTGCAATACATTGATATATACACGTGTATACCAGCTATCTTGTTTTCTGTACATCCCTGTATATGCTTCCTAAATTAGATAAGGGGAAAAATGACCTGCCACACTCCAAATTTAGCAACATTGGGGGGTTTTGGTTAGCCTCAGTGGAGCTTTGATTTACTTTCAAAAGCTCCAATTTAAGTAAAAGGCTAATTGTTAGTTAGCTCAACAATTATACAGAATGTGTGCCTTCCTCTTTTCTCGTCAGACAAAAAAATCCTCTGTTTCAGCTCTATAGGGTGTCAGGGCTAAAATTACATTGTCTGAACGTATGTTCTGTATGTTTATCCTCATACCAAAGCTGTCATTAGAAAGTATGCAGTGCATGTAAGGTCTTGCATGATAACAGGGTTACTTGTTGTGCTCTTTGTGCATTGCAATCTATAGAACATGTCAGTCTGTGCTCTTCTGATTTCACTCTAAGGGGGCAGCAAAGTAAGCGTACATCTCCAGCAGCAACCAAACGGCTCCTGAAAGGGCGGTCAAGCAGCAAATGTTCGTTTATTTACTTCTAACTTATAATCATTGTCTGCGTCAGAGTGCACCGCATAGAAAAAACATATTTGGCTCAGCTTACCAACCAGTCGTCAAAGGGCGCTTGCTGTCCCTTCTGATTACTGTTGTGGATTGTAGCCCTGCCATCCCAGTGGCTCTGTAAGAGCAGAACCACTAGGATCTTATTTAAGAAGTTATTGTAAGTGACTCAACTGTTCTGATTGCATTAGTACCAGTGAATACTTCACAGACAAAACCCACGTCACCACTGAACAGATATCTGTTGAGGTCATGCCAGAGAAAGTGCAAGATTAATCTGGCACAAACCACTGTAAATGTAATTGAGGGTTAGGTTGGTATAAAACGCTTAAACAGTCCAGCAATGTGACAACAGTTTGTCCAGGTCAAGGAGGATTTCTGCTTATCGTACAGTCAGTATGTAAATGTCCCACTGCTAGAAAAGATACTCTCTCTGTTCCTTCATTTGGCATTCATAAGCAGTTGTGACGACCTCATCAGTTAGATGGAGCTGACTCCAAGACGGAGACGACAAAACCACAGACCTCAAAATGAGAGGAGCAGGAAGACAGAGACTCAACTTCACAGGAAGCATGCAAACTGAACCAAATTCACCCTCCCTATCTACCCCATCTCTCCTCTTTTCTTCCTTCCCCTTTCTTCACTTGCTAGTTTAAAGTTGTCCTGGCTTTTATTTTGAGAAATATTAATTTGGTAGAAGAGTGGTGTCGTATCTGAAACACAACACAAAGAGAGAAAAAAGAGAGGGGGAGAGTGAGAAAAAAGGGGGGGATGAGGGGAGTGGAAAAAAGAGGCGCAATGCGTGCACATTTCTCTCGCTTGACGTTTTGCTGAAGTTTGTACGCCACTTGAGCCTGCCGTTTCCCTCACTAATGATACCAGCGGAGCCTCTCTGGGGAATGGCGTCCGTCGTGCGCCTGGCTTTCACATTTCCAGCACCAGGTATTTTGGGATACGCAAGCGGGGACTATGAGGCACATCATTCCAGGAGCTCATATGGTTCTTTCTCTCTGCCGTGCTTCCTCTCTCCTCTCCAATCGGCTTCACTCCTCTCCTTTTTTGTTGTTGTTGTACTTCTGCATACGCAGACATTCTGTGTCTCACTCTAGTTCTGTCTTTCTTTCTTCCTTCCTCCCTCCCTCTCTTTCTCTTTCTCTCTTACTTTTTGATTTGGTAGGGATGATTTCAAGTGAGGAGGGAAAAAAATGCATGCACAGGAGAGGGGAAAAAATCTTTTTATTAACTTATTCATTGTATGTGAAATCAAGAGGTTTTTTCCTTTCTCTCCTCCACTCCCTCTTCCCCTTCCCCTTGGTTAAGGCAAATGAATGTTTAAAGAGGTAATTTACTAGGCGCTGGCAGGATCCACATTGTGTATTACACAAACAGGCGGCAACAAAAGGAAATTCTAATCTAGACAGTAACACGACTGCACAGAGGATCCTCAGCGGGGGGTCTAGATGAATTATACAACAATCTGTGTTCTCCCTCGTTTAATTTAAAGGTCTGTTTTCAAGGCTATCACCAGCTCTCACTTCAGAGGGAAGATTTGGCCTACTGAGGTCAAGCCCATATTGACAAATATCAAGAGGCAAGAATGGAGCACCCAAAACGCAGATATATTAAAAAAAAAAAACTCAAGGCAAACAGATGAGCAAATGTAAAGCAGTAGTAGAAAGGAGGCAAGCTTAACATGTTGTCGACCATGAAACATTGAGGCCCAGATGAGGAGCTAAAAGAAACTGAAAAATAAGCATGTGAACGTTCTTATTTTTATCATAAAAAAAGAGAGAGTTATTGCTGACAGTTTGTTGAGCAAAGAGGCTTGTTGGCCTTTGCCCTTGAGGTTTTGTCAGCAGATGTAGAAATAAAGGACATACCTATAGATTTTTTATTTTTTTTAGACACTGCTTACATGAATCATTACATGGATTCTAGCTTGTTGCATAATATGTGATTGTGCCAGGCACCTCATGCTGCTCTTTTTTTTTAAACTTCCACTGATGTAGTTTAAAAAAAAAAAAACTGACTAATGTCTGCCAAAATCTTTGAACTGAGACGTTCTT
The DNA here is from genome assembly GCA_037177055.1 of Atherinosoma microstoma. Lineage (NCBI taxonomy): Eukaryota > Metazoa > Chordata > Actinopteri > Atheriniformes > Atherinidae > Atherinosoma > Atherinosoma microstoma. The sequence goes on along the minus strand of JBBBVU010000023.1, from coordinate 10,576,821 downwards.
AGAACGGCCTCTTGCTGGACAAATTTTATTCTCTGTTTCTCCTCTTCAGCCTTCTTTTTTTTTCCTATGTATTTTTTAGGTGGTGTCAGGTGGTGACAGAAATTGCCCAGCCACCCAGAGTCACCTCCTGTCGCCACTGGTTTTCTTCATAGTTCATGGAAGCCACACGCTGCAGCCTCCCTCCCAGTCCATCATACCTTCAACAATCAACAGGTCACAGGCCCCCTATCCCGTCCCTGTGGCTCACTACCAGCCTTCTTCTGACAGGACGAGTTTGACCTCTGAACCCTTCAGCAGACAGCTCAATCAGTTTTTTATGGCATCAGTCATTGCAAAGAAAAGAGAGAGCATAGCCACATCACTTGGGGGGGGGGGGTGGGGGGGGGGGGAAACCTTGGCCACCTCTTCAGAGTA
>JBBBVU010000023.1:10535448-10546402 GCA_037177055.1 Atherinosoma microstoma | reverse complement strand
CCCCCCCCCCCCCCCCCCCCCCCCCCCCCCCCCCCCCCCCCCCCCCCCCCCCCCCCCCCCCCCCCCCCCCCTCACAAGCAAGACTGCCATTTAAATATTGCATTGGGTAGCACAACTATACAAAAAAAAAAAAAGAAGAGAAAAAGCCAGGCACAATAACACACAAAAAATAACATAACACACAAAAACACTAGCTTGACTTTTATCTTGCAAGATGTCACATCTGCCTGACACATGATGGGGCTCTTCTAATATGAGAGATAATTGCAGCTCACTTACCATTGCTCTCTGCTTGCTGCTTTTCCCTTTTTCTCTTCTTCCTTTTCCCCTGTTGGTTAGACGCCAAAAAAATAGAAAGAAAAAAATAGACACAGAAAGGAACCTTAGTTATTATATTGCAGAATGCCCAAAACATGAAACGGGGAATAGGACTCATCTCTGTGTTTACTTATTTATTCATTCATTCTTTCTCTGCCTTTTTTCTCTTTGCCCTCCAGTTTGTTGCAGCCACTGCAGGCCAGACTACAATTCTCCCTCCTCTCTCAGTTTTCTGTCTCTTTCTACCCTTTTCTTCTTTTTTGTAATCTTTTGTTTTTATTTTCCTCTATTCTGTTAGGATCTAGACGTTTTGACACACTTCTGCTTTAGAAAATAGATTTCTCTGAGGCTGCTCATGAAAGACTCCCCTGGTCAGCTTCATACCAAAACAGGGTAAAACTAAAAATCTGACATTTGTGTGGTAGAACAAAGAGCCCAGACTATTTTTTTTGTTTTTTGTATAGTCACTGAGGTTCTGAGCTTATGATTTAACCTGAAATAATGGACACAACATCCAAGTCTCAGCTTTAATTTGAGAAGGTTTACATCAACATAGGCAGAATGGTGGAGGAGTTACTGCCTTTTGAAACCACTGTGCCTTAAATGTTAGGGTTCAGAAATAACAGGCTGGTAAATGTTTCTTTGGCAGCTATGTGTAATTCAACAAGAGTTCATGTACTGAGCATTGCCATTTGGATTGAGGTGGACTTCTTTGTCAACAGCAGACATGAAGAGTAGCCATATGAGCGGAGAAAATAATAATGAGGCTGTCAAAGGAAGGTGGTTTTCCAAAATTAACAGATGGGCACATTTTTAATAACCAGGTGCGCACACGGGGAAAAAATATCAGAAAGCCTGGTAGAGTTGTTGTCTGTGACAAAAAAACATGATTTGCATGTTTTGGAGTTCCTTTCATAACTGCACACTCACAAATGATCACCAGGATGTAAATGAGTCCATGGAAATGATCAAAAGAATTTCATAACCACAAACTAAGACAATTTACAAGAAAATGCCTCAAAAACAGAAAGGCACATCCGTAGTTTGCAAAGACATGCAAAAGGAAACCAGTAAGGATATGAACTTTCATCTAAATGATGGAAAGAGACTCATCCAACTGCATGAAAACTCTTCCAACGACATTTCACCGCCAAGGTGAACTGCAGGCTAAAACAGCCGTGGAGCTTTTTCAGGGTGAACAGGTGGAATATATCCTTGACTGGTTGAGTTAATCCCCAAACCTTAACTGAGCAGAAATTCTCTTACAGAATAAAAGCAGAAAGACATAACAAGCAAAAGATGAAGATGTCTGCAGTGGAGGCCAGTGTGGACTAAAATTCAAAGGATTTTCACTAAGTATGATGATGTTGTTGCACCTTATGTACATCCGTCAATAACTTCTGATCCCAAAGTTTAGGTACTGTGTGTTTCTCACAGATAGTTTTATTCTTTGCTAATGTTTAGCTATTCAAATCCAAGCTGAGACTTAAATGTCTAAATACATGCACTATTATGCCATGACAAAGTGGACTTTATTTAAGGTTATATGTCCAGTTTAGATGTACATTTGAGAAGGTTTTTATACCTTTCACCAGGTAAGAAAAAAACAAAACAAATCGGACATCTTGTCCCGTATATATTCAAACCTAATGAAAGGGAGGAAACAACAAGCTGTTACGACTTGTAAACTTAAAAACTTACATAGTTGTCTCGTGCTGACCAGCCTGGGTACAGCTGCATGTGGAGCTGTCGTTCTTTCCTGGCCAGCTCGTAGTACTTGGCCTGCTCCTCCCGCGATAGGGCGTGCCACTACAAAATCAGATAAACAAAAAAGATTTTCCATCACAGTAAGAAAAAAAAAAGACATTGTGAGCTCAGGTCTTTTTAGCTGTATTTGTAAAATCAACATTTCAGTGTTTCTTGTGGATCTCAGGCCTTTCAGTTTGATCCTGCACTTACCCTTCGCCCCAGGATCTGGTTGATGGCAGCGCTTTCCTTCAGTGTGCACTCAGCCACCACCTTGGCCCGCATTTCCTTCATGTACAGCATGAAGGCATTCAGAGGCTTCTTTATGTGGACCTGCTTCTTTTTCTCCTCTTCCTTTTTAGCGTCTGACTGTTTCCTGTGGGGTAGAGGGAAGCAAGATGAGCAGGGTAAGCCTACACGACAGAAACATTCGTTTTGGGCAGTGACAGTTTACTCACGAGCTGTTGAGAGAGCTGATGTCACTGTGGGAGGATTCCTGCTTGACGTTGGGTGTGACGATGGCTGGGTGAGGGATGCCCGTGGTGTGCAAACTGTGGTGAGGGGGCACCATGTGTGGGGGGAACCTAGAGGACAGAAGACTGTGTAAATCGTCAGAATGGACACAGGTGAAATGAGAAGATGGAGTGCACACATAAACTTTACAGCTGCGGCTGAATTCCATTCTCATTTTATAGCATGTCGTTTTGTCGTCTTTCATTGAAATAGATCTGAGCCACAAGAAAGATATGCACCAATACACACAGAAACATGAACAGGTCCAAAGCTGGTTCCTGTGATAGTCACTGGATCAAATGTCAGGATTTAAAATGAGCACAGAATCCAGCCTGGATGATCAGACGCTTCATACATTAATACATTACTGCAAACTTAGCCAACTGTTACTGAACTTGCAGCAAAATATAACTTGAAAACATTAAATTGTGTGGCAGTGATAAAGTGCAACTGCACAAGCATGAAACGGCTAAAAAAAATCCCACAAAAAACTAAACATGAGCCAAGTATAGATTTGAAATTCACTCAATCATAACCTCTGAGATGAACAAAAATACATCACGAATGTAGCATGTATGCTAAAATGTAACTGAATTAAAGCAAGGCTCAATAAAACATGTCGCCTTGAGGGTTGTTTTCTGTTTATAGTTCATATCTGTAGCTTAAATGCTTTATATCGACTGTAGCATTTATGATCTGTTAGAGGTGAAATGCTGGTTTCATCATTTGCAAAATAAAACCAAAACTCACAAATCACATCATTTTCAGTCATTGTCGATTTAATGATGATATGAAAATGCCAGATTTTGGAGAGTTAAAGCTTGAGTCATTATCTCTTACTGTGGCATATTGCAAAGTAGATGAAACTGTCCTATCAAAGTCTGGTATCACTCCAGATTTTGGGTCTCCACTTGCTTCCTCCCACTCTTTTCTGCAGATTCAGCATCACTGCCATTTTTATCTCCATCCCTCCGCACTCCTATCATCATTTCGTCATCTCCAACTGTTCCACATTTCGAGGCCTGAATCTCTTATTTAAGAAATCATTTCAGCGGCCAGAGCAGCTCTGAGACGCTGCTGTCCTTCATGCACGTCTGCTTAAGTGTGACACTAATTATTTAAACATGCATATGGGCATGTGTATGTTTAAAGCGTGCTTCCACGTGACCATGAACAAATTTAAGAGAAACGGATGAAGGAGAAGGGAAAAAAAAGAAGGAATAATTCTTCTTCTTTTTTCCTATTTTTTAAAGCAGCTCATTATCCGACTGTGTCTGGCTGCATGGCTCCGAGCCAGAATATAATGATGAGGATAAACTCGCCAGGAACAACTAGTTTCTGTTGGAGGCCATCTCAGGGGAGTGCCAGAGCTCCCCCCTCAAACTCTCTCCCTCTTTTTCTCCTTTCCCCTCTTCTCCCTTCATCACTGACACATTGGTGTTTGTGCCATGTCATCCGTTGATGGGGAGCTCGGCAGCAGTGGCTGCATATCGCCCATCATTAAGGCTGCTTTTTCTTCACTCGGACCGTTTCCTCTCTCCCTGTTCACCCTCCCTCTCTCTCGCTGTGCACTTGTTAAAATTTCCTCTGTTCCAAGATCTATTTTTTTTCCTCCTCTTCTCCTTCTCCTTCTTCTTCTCCACTCCTCCTAGTCCCCTCACCACCTCCACGCTCCTTCAATTCCTCCTCGCCTTCCCTCCCCTCGTCCTGCTGCCACCGCATGGCCCAGGTTATGGTTTAAACATGACGGCCATCCCTTTGAAGCGTGGGGGCATCATCGTGATCATCGGGCTCATCAGCAGCAAGCGGCGGCTTGGAACAATTTAAGCAACGTAGAGAGGGAGAAGCGGTGGAGACCCCCACCAATCTCCCCACCCTGGGGCTTCTACGTCTCAATCTGAAAGGTAAGAATGGCTGGCGGGGTGGAAGAGTAGGGGGGGTCACCGGCGCAGCAAGAACAGTGTCAGCCAGCGCCATTTAATTGCCGATGCGAAGCAGTAGCCCCCGTGCCTGTTTAATGTATAATGATCTGGCCGCTGCGCTTCTCCCGATCCCCAGGAAAAGAGAGGGAGCGGGATGATGGGGGAACATATCAAAGGGCAGGCTTAAGCATAAGGGGCAAAGGGGGCCTCACATCCACCCACCTGTCCCACATACATTTACATGCACATACACAATGTGGGGGACTTGCACTGGCTCCAACCCCATTATCAAAATAATGTCTCTCATTTGCTCCAATGACAATCGCTGCTCTTCTTGGCTCCTTTTCCTTCCATCCTACAAGAATGTATTTTTTAGCAGGACCTAGGTGGTAAGGTACTCATCGCTGGACTACGAGGTTGCAGATTCATTCCCTGCATCCTAATTTGGTTTCAGCACAGGGGACTGACATGAAGCAAGGCTCTCCTGCAAAGACCTGACTCTCGACAAGTGTACAAGGCCAAGATGTCTTTTCTCTGCGATTTCCTCCAGTCAGCCTGCTCACTACAAAACGTTTAAGCCATCACCACAGTCTGGCCTAGTCTTTGAACAATACTAACCAACTGAAGGCTATGTATGAATGGAGTCTCCTATTATGCTGACATAATTAAACAAACTGTTACTACATTTTGTCAGCTGGTAAAAATTTTCTCATCTACTCTGCTAGAGTTGTTTGAGGGTGGGGCGATGTGCTAAACCCTCCCATTCTCCAGAGATCTCCCAGAGCTCTCCATCTATTCAGTTATACTAATTCAATTAGGGGCCTCATCACAGGGCATTAGCTCTTCCCCATGGCCAGTCCCCCCACACCCCAGTCAGTATATTCAATTAGCTGCACTGGAAATAAGATGATCACATTGTAGAGGCTGTCATTAAGGGACCAAATTAGCAGTCACTTAAAGCCCAGGTTGGCTGGGTACTGTTGCCAGATGCCAATGTCTGGACAGACCCACCATCTGCACCTGAGACTTGCTGAGGAAGGGCTGCAAAGTGGAAATCTGACTCATCGACACTGCCCCTGTTGAGTTTAAAAAGGTGAACTGAATGGGCTTCACTTTGAAGAAACTGATGCAAAAACTGTCTGAATCATCTTACAAGCTTAATTTTACCCTCATTCTCAGGCCTATGCTTAAAAAAAAAAAAAAAAAACACCCGCCGCCCCCCTTCTCTTTGCAACTGCAGCTTCCCTGCATCTACATGATCCATCACTGTCACAGAGGTCTAAACAAACCGCCCTCAGGAGCTGCTTTTCCAATCGGGCTGTAATTAAACTAAAGCCTGGCTTCATCTCTAGACTCCACACCAGCCCCGTCCAGAGTCCCCCTGCTGCAGGGGCATGTGGAGGGAGGAGGAAGGAGGAGCAGTGGAAGTGAAGAGAGTGGGAGGCTGTTTGTTTTTTGGGGGATTTTTTTTTTGTGTTGTTGCTTTTTTGGCTCACCCAGACCCACAAATCACAGGCTTTTAAGGCATCCAAAATTAATTACGTTTACTTCCCACACAATGTAGAGGACAAGCGTTCCTCATGGGAACAATAAGCAGTAAAACACCAACTGACAAATACACACACATGTATACAAGATGGCAACAAATACACATAACCCCCCCCCCACCCCCCAAGAGTGCACTAATGTCCACAGCAGCACTTGAACTAGACCCTAATGGGCTGGACCAAAGCACCAGCCAAGTGTTGGGGCCCCAGCTTATATCATCTAAGTGTTGCTGTTTGTTTATTCGTCTGGCTGTTCAAACTCTCAGCAAGGACATGCCCTGGCTCATTTTAGATCTGCCTGACATGCAGTGGGGGTAAATGTTCTTCAGGGGCCTCATTAGAAAATGATAAATATAATTAATATTTGAGCATGCTAGCTGGAGCCCCACACAGGAGAATTGGCCTTTTGAACACAGAGATGGGGAGTGTGAGGTCTCCTTGAGGGAGAAGTTACTACTCGCTGTCTGTGCACGCACGCCTGCTGCTCGTGCACCTAACACAAACACGTACCAAATGAGTGTGTGAGGATGTTGAGTGCGCATGTGTTTAACTCACCTTGACATAGATGCGTTGACAGTGAGCGCAGTTGGGTAAGGGTGTCTAAAACCCCCTGTTGTGATTGGATAAACAGGTTGACCTTGCCTAGGAAGAAAAGAAGAAAGAGGAAAAGGTAAAGGAACAGGGTTGATGGAAGAAAAGAAGCTAAAAGCCCTCTGTCTCACTTCTCCCCACCGTGGGCCTCTTTATTCTCATTTGATCAGGACAAAAATCTAGGGGATTGCAGAGCGCAGATCAAAGGGAGGAAAACTCTGAACAATTTGAATGCCACAAATCTTGATAGCAATGGCTAATTAAATTTCATAACCCTTCACTCGGTGTCGACGGAGTGGGGCCCTGTTCCTCCCCAAGCTGGAACTAGGTGTTTTGTTGTGATAATTAAAGACGAAGCGCGGGTCCCTTTAATGGAGCCATCACACTAATTGAGGTCTACACATCCAAAGACAAACAATAATGAATGTAAATTTATACCAAAATAAAGTGCAGCAAATCAAAGGGCGCTATGACTGCGCTCAGGGCCTCTCTCGGTATTTAGATCGCGGTGAGAAAACATTAAATTAACAGAGCTTAATTTGTAGCCTTTTGTCATATTAACAAGTGTTGACAAGAGTTACCAGGGGAGAGCCTCTATGAGGAATTGTGGGTAAAATACAGGCAATCACAGTTCATTACTCTAATTGAACCATACACAGACATGCAAAATAGTATTTGCCACAAAAACGGAAGTTGAGGTTGTTGAGGGCCTAAGGAAGCACCAAAATTTTGAAATTTAGAGTGTCCAAGGAGAAGTTTCCACATCTGTTCCGATAAATCCAAACATCTTGTTACTGCTGCGCAAACACATCATATATGACCTAAATTCTATACCAATCTCATCAATCGTTAGAGAGACTACTTCAAGAGAATACAGAGGAAAGAGTAATAAAAAAAGGAGTCGCTTACTGTGGTACTAACCATCCTAGCGGATGGGGGATCTGGCCGACAGTGCCAGGTGACAGTGGGTAATAAGGAGATATATCTGGAGGATGCGGAGGCCTCGGAATTCCTGTGAAAGAAACAGGATGACAGGAGCAGAGAGGAGGTGGACAGACGAGACAATGACGGAGAGACAACCAAAAACTTTGTCAGTGCCAGATTCACGCTTTGTTGAGTTTCACATCTGAATGGAGCAAACATCACAGGAGTGCAGATGGGAGGTAGAGGAGGAGGAAGAGGGCTTGTTGCTTGCATGTACAGAGTGCTAAATCACACTTCCTGATCAAAGGGCTTTGAGGCAGCGCAGCAGCACAATGTGTTGGGAGAGGCAGAGAGGTGAGGAGGAAACACGATTCTTGTCATATTTGTCTGGTGGATCACCGGATTAATGATAGAAAATGACTGAAGTTTAACAAAACACGGAAATATAATTAAAAGCTGTCTCCGTGATCAGAGAGATGCCAATATGGTCTGTCTGCTGATTTATAAAAGCTTTCTGGATTTTACTTGGCATTATTTACATGAATAAACCCATAGTAGAAATATGCAGCAGTAAGAAATTATAAAGTCAGATTAATGGTTGACTACTTTATTAGCTCTACATTTAGTAGGTGGGTTATTGGTCTCCATTCATTCAAATGGTCCTGAGATTTAAAAGAAAGAGAATTTTCCTTGTTATCTCCAACAAAGACATCCAACTTAAGGACAGCTCACCAAGCAATCACAGCTCCAACAGTGTTGCCTTTACTTTCTGTGGCAGCTGACAGGCAGAGAAGCTGCATCAACAAGCTGCCCTGAGTGAACATCTTGAAAAGGTCCTGAACACATCTGGGAGTAAAAATAACTCTCGCATGTACACCAGGAAGACTAAGGCTTGTGTTAAAGCGTACCGGGGAGGGAGGTGCACTCAGCAGACCTGAAACTGGCAGACTTATTTGGCTGATGTGTGTATGGTTTTTTTTGTTTTTTTTTTTAACTACACAGCTGTTGTTGTTGCAGGTATTTTGGCCAGCTCCAACTTGGCCGCGATGAAGCCAGATGAATTTTCATAAATGAGAACTTGGCGATTGTTGATGTTTGCACCTGAAGCTGCAGCTAAAACAGCACCTGATTATTCAGAGGAATTCTGTTACTGATGAGCCATGTGATGTGTTTGAGTGTGGGTGGATGGAAATCTAATCTTTCCTTTGTATAACATTATTAAAAAAAAAAGAAAAAAAGGGAAGGCAAGTTCGAATAAAAATGAAAGCCAACGTGGGGAACATTATCCCATCGTCGTGCAGTGCTCAAGACCTAATATAACTCATTAATTAATTAAACACTGTGCCAAATTAAGCAGCCCCATTAAGCACTACATTAAACAGCAGCTGGCACTTTATTTCCCCTTTGTAAGGGCCATCATAATAAGGGAACATTATTACCTAAAACACTGAGTGAATCCACTAGAGACCACAGAAAAGCTTGAAAATTATTCACTGCACTGAAAATACATTAAGCTGAAAGAATGGGCTGAATGACAGTTAACAAAATTAACCGGTGGGTCAAGATGCTCCTGGAAATGAATGACATTACCTGAAAATGTGCGAATATTGTGGGAGATGGATGTGTGGGTTTAAACCCGGATGCTGAATTTGCAGGATCAACAGGCTCTAACAGGTGCAAAGTTGATCACTATTGATTCAGTTCTGAGTCTTGAAAGAAGATTGCTTACAAAGCAGAAGACATAATTCCAAAAATTCCAAGGAAACGGACCGGAGGACTCTTGTGTTTGCTGCTCTCTGGGAAATAAATGTGAAAAAGTGCAACTACAGTGGCTGACTTGTGCTCCCTATTGGCAATTGGATTTGCGGTCATGGGAGTTTGGGGTTGTTTTGCTAAATTCAAGGATTTACGAGACGTTTATGAGCCACCGCTCAGGTTCGTGTTGTAGAATAAAAGGCTTCTTTCCACTCAAAACGAAACCACGTTAACGAGCGCAAAAGCTGAATCAGTCGGAAATGGACGACGGGCTGCAGCTCTCAGAAAAGAAGAAGTACTTGAGTAGACCTTGTCCTACTTTAACTATCACGGACTTGTGAACAGTGCTGGTTGTGTCGATGAAATCATCGAGACAGGAATTATGAATGAAGCATTTCAGTACAGCCTGTACTTTCATTAGTGTAAATTTTAAGTCTACATTGACAGACTAACAAACCCGTGTCAGCATGCTGTATCTATACAGATATCACACACAATAGGCAAACATTTACACAGCAGGCTTTGCAGACAGTCTAAGATCTGATAAACCCTGTTTGAGGACAGCAGTCCTTTTGGCACTCAAAATATATCAAGAGTTTCACACTGCACTTGAATCTAGAGATGTTTTGTGCAGGTTTGCATCAGATTATTTTCTGCTTCTTGGGATTGGACAGAGTGGAAAACTGAACTTTACCTGTTTTGGGATCCACATCTGACTGTAGGTGAGGTGGAGGGTTCCCTGGTGTGAAGTGCTCATTGCTGTAGGTGATCAGAGGCGTGAGAGGGTGCACATGGTGGGGGTGCTGTACCACTGGAACCTTATTAGACTGAGAGTAAGAAGGAGGATGCATAGAAAGATAGGAGAAAAGAGGAAGAAAAAAAAAGAAGGCAATGGTGTTAATATTTGGGTTTGAGATTGCAGGCGCCTGTTAAAGAGTTACAGCTTGGTCTGAAAGTTCTTGAAAGACGACCTATCAAATTCTGGGTACACTGGAGGCGCCAAACCGCCAAACCACAGTGAAAATAGCATGGCTTGTAATTAAAAACACTTCTGTGGTGTCACCGTGGAATTCAGTAACACAATCTCAGAGGTTTGCAGGGCTGCCAATTCGCATTTAAGTCTGATGTCTGATGAGACACATTTTAACCACCGTTGCAGTGAAGTAATCGATCATCTGCAAACCACGAAATCAAGGCAGCATGTATAAATCTGCAGCCATTAGCAGCTCCAGTCAGTTCTCCGCTCGGCTCTCCAGCCTTCCTTCCATCCTCGCTCCCCCTTTCCCCTCATCTTTCCCCCCCGGGGCCCAGTTCATGGAGGGTATGGGTGTATTGTAATAAAAGGGTTAGCAGAGAGAAGAGGTGGGGCTGAAAATCCATTTCTGCATTTTTGCCAAATTAGTTTTAGCTATGTAATCTTCTCTTTGTGCTCCTAAGTGGTGCAGACCCCTTTTTTTCAATTACCCAAAGATTACAGTGGTGCTTTAGGGGTGTGCTGCCGTGGGCCCCTGTGTTAACAGCAGCTCAGCCCCTCTCATCAGACCAGGCCGGGACAGAGACTAATACATACACACACACACACACACACACACACACACACACACACACACACACACACACACACACACACACACACAC
>JBBBVU010000023.1:10509353-10529114 GCA_037177055.1 Atherinosoma microstoma | reverse complement strand
GGGTTAGGGTTAGGGTTAGGGGTTAGGGTTAGGGTTAGGGTTAGGGTAGGGTTAGGGGGTTAGGGGGTTAAGGGGGTTGGGGAGTTAAGGGGATTAAGGGGGTTGGGGGGGTAGGGGGTTAAGGGGATTAAGGGGGTTGGGGGGGTTAAGGGGGTTGGGGGGGTTAGGGGACCGCTTGTCCATTAGCAACATGATTCTTACAGTAAAGGGCAGATTTTGATTAAGTTTTCAGGAAATCTCCAGAATGGTAAAATGGAATAGATTATTACATGTAGAGGGTGATCCGGGTTACCATCTGGATCCAGGATTTCTAATCCAGGGTCATGGGGGGGGGGGGGCAGGCCACCACAGGTCCATCACACAGAGACAAGCAACCATTCACACACACGCCTGGGGAGAATTTAGAGAGACTAATTAACCCATCGTCATGTTGTCGGACTGTGGGGGGGGAGCCGGAGGACCCGGAGAGAACTCGCGCATACACGGGGAGAACATGCACACTCCACACAGAAAGGTTAGAACCCCTCCCCAGCTCGGAACAGGACCCCCTCCCAGCAGAGTTTCTAATTAAAACATTGGCTGAAAAACAACAGCAATGGTTCAGCGGAGGTCTGAGCTCTCTGGGAGCCGCTAGTTACGTTATTATTCCTACAACCCATCCTAGTGACACGGGGGCCAGGTCACGGCGCCCAGGGAGCACTGAAGGACCCTTGGGGACCACTGTGGGCCCCTGATCAAGACTCGGGTTCAAGGTCAGCCCAAGTCCTCCAGACCCAAGCCCACCTCTGTAACCACGAGGCCATCGCATGTTTACCGACCCAATGAGGAGCCTGAGAGCTGTTCATGGTGTTAGATTCTCCAGAACGTTCACCATCCCAACACACTTCAGCCCTGGTCCGGCCAATCGGTCGGCTCGGTACGGGACGGGTCCGCTGGGGTCCCAATCTAACCAATCCAACCCTAAAAGGGGGAACTTGACACACTGCGATCTGTTGATTGGTCAAAGGAATCATCACTTCCTGTTTACCTCGGCGCTAAGAACAGCTTCACGTTTAAATGGGTTGTTCTGTGTCGTTATGCTGTCTGATGACAACCTGCTGGACCCTCCACCCTTTTCTGGTTCTGGGTCACGTTCTTCTTCGTTAGAAATCCAGGAAGGCTTCGCACCGCCGTGACATCGCCCTGTTATATAGCTGACGCATCTATTGCGATCAACGGTTGGCCGTGGAAACGCAGCAGAAATCAGGGTTTACCGTGGAAACGGAGCTTTGACGCTTCAACACAGAGTAGAGAGAAATCCGGAGCCTTCTACTTCTATAGACCTCTGACATGTTTCTACACCCTCGTCGGACATGACCCGGTCTACGGTCTACAGTCCCAACATCAGAGATTAAAACAAAGCACGAGGTCAAAGGAACTTTCTGCAGAACTCAGCATTGCGAACAGAAAGAAACCCGAGCAGGAAATGGTTTTAACACTGAACCAGACGTGGAAATCATCTGGAAACTGTCTGGAAGGAGTCGGAGGCCTGGCAGGTGATCGGATGAACCACGTCATGAACCTGAGAAGCTCTCTCTCCGGCTCAGATGTAGCCGATGCACAGCAGCGTCCAGCCCTCAGGAAACCCCCCACAGCTGCCGGCGCATGAAGCCTGTCGGTCGTAAACGGGCCGCAAACACAAACCATTGCACTTCAAAAATGGATTCTTTGGCTTTCGTGGTCATTTCACGAGAATCCGTCTGCTTGAGTAACTCCGGGAAAAGCTGCAAAACATTTCTGGAGAAGTAAAGGTTCGTCCATCGCCGTGAGGAGGGGGGCCGGTCAGAGATGGAGGAGAACCGATATGAGCCTCAGAGAAGGACGGCCATGATTAATGGGTCCCATCTATCAGGAACATCACTAACACTGACATGATGGCCGGTTCAACATTCAACACAACTTTATTGATCCCAGGAGAGCAGCTCGCACACGCCACGCGAACAAGAAACAATGTCAGCAGCGGCCCAGACGGGAGAAACGGTCAGAAGACACGAGTCAGAGAAACGCAAGAAATCCTGAGAAAAAAGAACCGAAATAATAAAATAATGAAAGTTCAGGTTCAGCATCGAAGTGGAAACGAGAGGGACTCGTCTCAGACTCGTCGGTCTGATGTCTGATAGAGATCCCAGACCCCCCCAGCCTGAAGACCCAGACCCAGACCCCCCAGGGCTGAAGACCCAGAGGCGGATCCCAGACCCCCCCAGCCTGAAGACCCAGACCCAGACCCCCCAGGGCCTGAAGACCCAGAGGCAGATCCCAGACCCCCCGAGTGGACTCTGCAGCCTGAAGACCCAGACCCAGACCCCCCGAGTCTGAAGACCCAGACCCCCCGGGGGCTGAAGACCCAGAGGCGGATCCCAGACCCCCCGAGCCTGAAGACCCAGAGGCGGATCCCAGACCCCCCCAGCCTGAGGCGGATCCCAGACCCCCCCAGCCTGAAGACCCAGAGGCGGATCAGCGCCGCATCAATGTCGACATGGTTTTTATCTCTTTGTTTAACACAAAACTTCCATGTTTGACAGAAAAGCTACAAAGTCTCAAGTTTCAGAGGGAAACGGACGGAATATTTTACATAATGTCAGTAAAACTGAGACGTGACTGTGTTATCATCAGAACTCTGCAGAGATACTATAGTCCTGGTCCAGTCCTGATCCAGTCCTGGTCTAGTCCTGGTCCAGTCCTGGTCCAGTCCTGGTCCAGTCCTGGTCTAGTCCTGGTCCAGTCCTGATACCAGTCCTGATCCAGTCTTGATCCTGGTACCAGACCAGTTCCATAGGAACGTAACTGATCTATGACTCCTAACTCCAGAAATGAACCAGATTTGTGTCGACACATAACAAAGCTGGATCTTTAGAACCGGTTTAATCTGGATCTCTAGGTAACCAGCCGTCTGTCACAGAGTCTCGTCATGTCTTTATTTTAATGTGAGAACCAGCAGAGACCAGAAAACTTGGCCTGGAGCAGAAACTGGACTAAAGACCTGAACCAGGACCAGAGAGATCCATCTGGACCTTCAGCTGATCCATGTACTGTTGGAGCCTCATCAGAAATGGTCTCCATGGAAACGTGGCTGTCAAGAAGCCAGAAAAGGCTGGAGGTATGTCACATGACCCAAAAACTGGACTGATGGAGGGACGGGTCCTCCCCAGAACCTGGACCTCTACGGGTCTGATGGATCCTCCCCAGAACCTGGACCTCTACGGGTCCGATGGATCCTCCCCAGAACCTGGACCTCTACGGGTCCGATGGATCCTCCCCAGAACCTGGACCAGAACCAGAACCTGGACCTCTACGGGTCTGATGGATCCTCCCCAGAACCTGGACCTCTACGGGTCAGATGGATCCTCTCCAGAACCTGGACCTCTACGGGTCCGATGGAGGGACGGATCCTCCCCAGATGGAATCATCTGGACTTAAAAGAGTTTTGGAAAGTCCTTCAGGGATCCTGGAGAACTGGTCCTGAAGTCTACGTGTAGAAGTGACCGGAAGCGTTTCTAAGAGGGTTCAGACTAGAAGAAGAATAAAATAATCCAGGACAAACTCAAACTGTTGTATGTTTCAGTCCGTCTCTGCAGCTTCTTCCACTTTTATTACTGTTATAAAAACATGTCTGGTTGCACCAGACGTCCGGATAAAAGGATAAAACTATAAACCGGATCATATGAGGACTTTATGAGAGTGATTATACTGATGCGGCATAAATAAGGGTTTAGTTGTTTCTTTCATCCTCCATCACGTGAGCAGCAGATCCAGACATAAAACTGATGTAAACAAAGTGTGAAACTTCACGTGGAAACTCACCTCCTGCTCAGTTCCTGTCGCTCCTCGTTTATCTCCCAGACCCCGGATCCATCAGCGGAGACAAATCCATAAATCCATCCTCATCGATCCGCCGCGTGCGGGCGCAGCAACGGGAGACGGCATGGAGCGCGCGCACGTGCACTCACACATATACACACACACACACACTCCACACCGAGCTGCTCTCCTCGGAAAAATGATGCAGAAACTCCTGAATGTAACGCGCCGCGACGCGCCGAGCACGTGCGCCCCGCGCGGAAAAAAACTCAAAATTAGAAAAAAGAAGAAAAAAAAAAGCAGATCAAACAACAAACAGCCCGGAAGAAAAAAAAGCTCACACCTGGACGCGCGTGCACGTGCCGTCCAGCACCGGACTGATCTCTCCTATGTGTGAGCGCGCGCGTGCGTGCGTGCGTGCTCGCTTCCTCCCGCGGAGTCCGGTCCGCAGCAGCGAATCACATTCAAACAATTTCAGCAGAAAAACACCAAACACAACATTTCCTCCGCGCGCGGGAACATTCCTCAGGGTGTCGCGCGCGCAGCTCGCGGATTATTCCAACATTTCTTTCCTTTCTTCTCCCGTCGTCTGTCTGTTTGTCTGTCTGCTGGGTTTATCCTCCTCCTCCTTTTCCTTTTTTCCTCCACGCGGACACGGTCTCTCTCTCTCTCTCTCTCTCTCCCTCCCTCTCTCTCTATCTCTCTGCCGCTCTCGCGCTCCATTGTCAAATTACACCAAATTACCAATCCCGTTTCCGGTGCGAGCCTTTCAAATAAAAACTTTATTTATTTTTTTCTTTTTCTTTATAAAAATGACGTCAAATTAATTAATATTGAAATGATTGATTTTAAATTAAATTATTTAATCAATTCATGAGTTCATAATTCTTGGTTTGATTATGAAAATTATTGTTTTCACTCGTCTGATGTTAGGGAAGCGGTGGTGATTACCCCCCCCCCCACCAAACCTCGCTCGACTCCATTCAAGGTTCATGTGAACAAGGCCTCGAGCCCCTCCTCAAAGCCCTCCGCCCCCTATTCTTCTTTACCCCGCAACTATTTCACCTTCACAGCCATTATTCCCCCCAAATAGTCAAATCAAATGACATGCTTCATGTGGTCAAGACATTTCTTTTTTCTCTCAATAAGCGTGAAGAAATTCAGTGCATACACAGACGCATTAAAAAAGGGAAATTCCTTCAAGCATCACTTTTGGTTTGTTTTATAGAAAAATTAAACATGCTTCTAATTTTTAATTTTTTTTGGATGAATAAAGAAAAAAAAAAGAAAAGTACCGAAATTGATTATTTAATCTCAAAGAAATATTAAGATGCTTAAAAAAATTGATTTTTTAAAAAAATATTACAATAAGAAGGCAATGTTTTTTGTAGTAAATAGGAAATCTTACAAAACAGAAAAAACATTTTCACCAAATTAATTGTTAATTGAAGATAAATTTTGACATTTGCATTCTATAATTAATTAGAGGCGTCATTTGTTAACTATAACCTCTAAGCGCCTGAATCAGACTAATGACTGTGACAAATTAAATAACTATTGAATAAATTATTACCGTCTAAGCAGAGCAGCATTTAATATATTTTTAATATAACCTCAATGATGATAGTGAGGAAAAAATTATGCAGAAAAATGAATACAGCACAGACTCTAAGAAATTGCTGCAAATAAACAAAATATTTTAAGTCTGTATAACCCCTTTGAAAAGAAAAAGAAAAAAGGAAAAAGCTCAGCAATTTAAGGCATTCAAAAAGTTGGGGACAGAAACAACCAAAAACTTTTCTCTAACACGCTGCTTGTTTTCCGTTACTCCTGTTGTCGTTCAGCCTGTCTCTGTTAGAATCCTGGTCTTCCCTTGGCCTGCAGCAGCCAGTTCTGAGGCCCTTAAAGCGAAAACAAAACCCCGAGAATGTCCTTTACACAACTTGGACAATAGCGCCGGGGTTCCAGCTTGACAAGTAAAAGAGCTCCGACAAGGCGGTGGCTAATTGTCTGCCCTCCCTCCATTCAGCCACCCTGCCACGCTCCTGCCATCTCCTTTTGTCCCACGTGCACTTTCTTAAGTAAACTGCCAGTTCGCCAGCAAGTGATGGACAGCTCACAATCACTTAGTCACAATGGCATCCACGCCGCGACACGGGAGAAAGGGAGTTATTCAAGAAGAAAAAAGAGAGAAAGAAAGAAAAAGACTGTCTATCCCACTTCACTGTCAAAAGCATTCGCACATGACCTGAAAGTGTGCAGGGAAAGAAAAACAAAAAAACAAGGACAAAAAGTTTTCCAACACAAGGAAACGAGACAACCTATGACCTTTACTAATCCATTGTTTTCTACAATAAATCAGAGCAATTAAACACAAAGTAATAAAGAGGCACAACTAATAACGCAAAACTTCAAAGTCTTATTAACTACAGCAGAATTACTACATTTACAAAAATTATACTGGATTAAAAATTCAAATACTTAAAGCTTTTAAGCACAAAATACACAAAAATGTGTAAAATACACATTAAATATTCACCCTGATTTATCAATATCAACTGAAGCACAGAAAAAGCAAATGTGACCAAAAGTTAAATTTGCTTAAATTTAAATATTGAAAATAAACATTTTTAAATTCATTCAGTGGAAGTAAAAGCATTATTAACTAGATTTTATATAATCGTTTCCACACAATAAAAATAATCATACTTAGTTTGATGTCTTAGAATAATGCAACGCTGTCAGGCTGTCAGGACAAAGCAATCAAACAGTGCCTTTCATTATCCAAATTGTCAATCTGTCACTTAGCAACATAAGTGTTATAAATTGCCAAACGGAGCCCAGAAAAATACCTCTGAATAAATTCAATGAAAACATGCCATTAAAAGTCCAACAAGCAGCAGAAAATTAAAAACGGCTATGATTAAAATGTTGAAAAGTCTTACCATTTAAAAGAGCTGTATTTGGGATGCTGCTCGGTTCCTGGTTAAAACAAGCATGCTGGCACTCGTGGTAGTGCACAGACTCCAAGCAGACTCCCACCACCATGTCAGCCACTAATCCACTGGGGGGCAGCACCTCATTTACGGCAAGCCCCTCGCTAAAGCCCGATGGGTTAAGCCGATAAGACAGCGAACGGAGGACCGAGGCGAGAGCCGAGGAATGATGGAGCAACTCTGGACGGCGGCTCCTCAAGTCCCAGAGCGGAGTGGAGGACCGCAAGCAGGCGGCCGGAGCTGGCTGTTCACTCTCAGCCACCTCACGCATTCAAACGCTCACTCAGGCTGCGCTGCTCTTCTCCGCGTCTGACCGGGACTCCCTCTTTCCCCCTCGCCCATCTTCATATCCCCCCTAATAAGCTCTTTTGTGTCCATCTCTCTTTCTTTGATAAGTTGAAAGAACAACAAAAAGAGGGAGAGAAAGAAGGGCTTTCATTCAGCAGCTTGGCAGACATAAAGGTAGTGGAGTGCCGTCTATAGGAGTTGCCCTAACTTGGCTAAACTCAAGCAGCGGGGTGTCTCTCGTCATGTCATTAATCCCCAAAACTAGCCACGCTCCATTCACCGCTAGTCACACTAAATTAAATACAAAATCAAGAACACAAACGCTGAGTGGAATAAGTGTCACAGAAAAAGGCAAGCGAAAGCGTTCCGATCCCGGGCAAAGGGTGCGTGGCGATGAAGCTACGTTGCCCCCCAATTCTGTCCGTCGGTAGCCCTAATTTTTGATGTAATAACCCCCCGGAAAAAACAGCGACACAAAAGACAAAAAATAGACATTTATCACCAAAAGAGCCTGTCATTGTAGTGCAGCTTTTTGCACCTCCAACTCTCCTCCTGCCTGAACTCTCTTAAGACAACTGAGGGGGAAAAGGAGCCCCAACTCCTAAAGTCAAACCTGCCACACAATAAGGGAACAACAGCGGTTGAAACAATACCTAAAAACACAAATAAATACAAGCTGTGGGTAGTTTTCGAAAAGAGCTGGCAATGGAAAAATTCAACCCGTCCAACTGATGGCTTAAAGAGAGGAAGCCCACTCTTAAAGCCATGATCCGACCATCCACTATACCACCGCTGTGAGCCTTTTAACCACAGCAGAAAAAAATTACTATTGATCTTCAAATGGCGATAATTGAAGAGATCAAAAAGATTAAACAAAAAAGAAAAAAAAAGAGAATGTGCTGACTTACCATGTTATGCTCCTTTTTTGTAGGAAGTTTTGTTAAAATAAAAAGAAAAAAGAAAAGAAATTTGCTCAAAGATGCAGCATTGGAGGTGTCAATTTTTGTAGCCGTCTCTTGATCGTATTACTTCCACAGTCCTGGTTTCCAATGCGTCTGAACTTTTTCCCTTTCTCTTTTATTTTGTTTGTGGTACCTAGCCTTTTTTTCCCCCCCTGCTTAAGACTTTAAAAAGCCTTCAGCTCAGTAAAGCAGCACAAATTATCTTGCCACCTTGCTCAGCTCTGATGCTTTGGCCGCTAACTTTGGAAGGCCCTTTACTACTGCATCAAAATTAGCATTGTCAAAGCAGTTAATGAATATTAATATTGTATTTGTCATTGGAGCTGGCCCATTGCTGAACTCCAAGTCATCCATCAGGGACAAGATTAAGCACACAATTATTTCTGACTGACAGGGACCAAATCTGGAAGATTTTTTTTTTCCTCCAACAATTTAAAGAAAAAGACACAATATCATCTTAAGGTACCTCCCATGAGACGAGACAAGATTAATACACTTTTAATGAAGCAAGATTTCATGGTGCATGAACAGCAGGAACCTCAAAAAAAAAAAAGGGGAGAGGACTACAGAAACAGTTTTACTCAATTTCAACCATTTTTTTAAGGATTGAAATTATAAATTGCTACTAGTTTTGATGACAGGGGAGATAATTTCAACATCCTTATTTTTTTTTCTTTTGATTAAATACAATAGATTTCATAATCTTTTTTTTTCTTCTTTTTTTTCCCCCTGGAAGGTCTGGATTTCCCTTTTCACCTTTGTTGGAGTACAGAGATAAATAAAAGAATAAGACATACGAGCGTTGCACTGTGAACATCGCTGGCGCTAAATTTAACATGAAACATTCATTAAAAAGCCTGGACCTCCGGCGCTCTCGGCAGAGCCCGGCGGAGCGCCGACTGCTGAGGACCACACAGGCAGCCTGCATCAGCACCACCCGCCGCAGCACGTCAGCTCCATCCAGGAGCTTTCTCCACTAAAACAGCTTCACTCCGGGAACTACCGTTCTGTCAATTACGGCTCTCTGCACAATTTTCTAAAGCTTCATCAAATATGTCACCGGGCATTTATTTTAATCATCATCTAAATAATGATGTCACTTCAATTTCTGTGATGAAGATTATTTCTAGAATAGTTTAATCAATTTTGAATATAGACACAAAAAGCATCCCTACCTGCATCTGTCTTGAAAAATTAAGCAGATCCTCTTCTTCACCTCCTTTTTTATCCCCCCCACAGAATATAGCAGCATCCTCTGCATGGTTTTCACAACCAAACACTTTTTTATTTGCTTACATATCATAAATTCTGAATAATGTAGCGTCTAGCCATGCAAGCAACATCAGCCCCATTTTCCAAAATTACCCGTTCCCTCTTTTCCGCTCACTGACTAGAGTCAGGGAAACGGCCAAAATATTATTCAGAATGACCACAAACTTATTTCTGTTTGTTCTCCTATAAAGAATATGCTTCTGGATAAATTGAAAAGCATTGAAAAAAAGGGGGGGTGGAAGGCAGATGTGGCGCACTAATGCCAGCAACTCAGTGAACTGGTGTGAGTGTAGGGGTCAAGCTGCGGGGCTCACCTTGCAGCGCCGGGCCCCTGCCGACCACCCTGCCGGCTCTCTAATACCATTAGCAACCCTTAGATGAACATACTAAATTGGGCTTTTGTTCTCTGGGTGCCGATCCGACCACACCGACTTGCTGGTATCACGGCACCAAATACAGATGGCGCCGCTTTATCCCAAAATGAAAAGCGCGCTTAATAAAGCGCTCCTTTCTCCCGATTCTTCCGATCTCCAAAAAAGCCGTCGGCTTTTCTTTTTCTGCTTTCTGTTCACTTGAAACTTTAAATCTCTTTGTAATTGTTCACAAATACTGATACTTTTGTGAAAATGTTTCCAAAATTTCTTCTTATATACTTAATATAACATTTAAATATAGATCTTTTTAACTCGGAAGGTCTCACATCAACACAGCAGGAGATAAAAGCAGCACACAATTATAAACATGGAAAACTGGAGCAAAACTATATTCTTTTAGAAAAATTATGTTTTAATAATTATTTTGAGTGGGAAAAAAAATGTATTTAATTGACAGATTATCAAGGATTATTTACTTAATAAATGCCTTTACAATTAAAAAAATGGATATAAATTAATAATAATCAGATTAAAATGAGTAAAGGAAAGCTGCAAATTAAATTCTAATTTAAAAAATGATCTTTTAATTGTTGTGACACAAGCACAAATGCTGATTAAGTGTTCGCACAAAGCCGACTATGAATAAAGGCAGCAAATGCCGCGACTTAATTTAAGTTGAGAGCCTAAAACAGCTCCAATCTAGGTGAGGAGGAGAGAAGGGAAGAGGGAGACGAGAGCGAGCGGAGCAGGCAGCTATGCGGCCCAGCGTGATCACATCAGCGCTAGTATCAAATTAACTCTCCGACTTTGAAATTTATTGATCTGCTATTAAGACACTAGTGAACTTGATGAAGTGAGTGCTGTAGGTGACTCTGGGACTTCAAAGTCTTGCGCCAGCCACATAAAACAAGCCACTTTGATCCCCGCTTCGCTCCTCGGATCTGGAGAGGGAGCATCAGAGGAACCCCCCAATTCTACTCTGTTCTTTTCTCCCACTCACCCCGGGCCCAGGCTGCAGCTCTCCTCTTTCCCTTTTCCTCGTCTGCCGATGCCCCAAGAACCGGCAAAGAGCTGGTGCCACACAATTGCGGCACGTTTTACAGAATAGTTAGCAAATGGAGAGCACGGCAGTGTTCGGTGGTGCAGACAGATCTCCTTTTCTGATTCACCGGGAAATAATAAACCAACACATGCACAGAAAATGCAATATGATGTCAAAACAACTACTAGAATAAGGCAGCCATCTAAGCACGCTGGCATTAAAATTCAGAGCTGATAAGAAGGGGTTTCTTCATGCCAAATACAGCATGTAATAAGGTCGGCGATGAGAGAGACAATGCAGAGTGGGAGATAGCAGCACTATTGTGTGATGAATACATCCCCCTCTTCGCTTAAGGCAAGTCTTCCTACTACATTAAATACTGTGTGCTGCCAATCACACCTGCCTTTTTTTTTATTTTTTAGTTTGTGCCACTGGGTGGAGGTAGTAGTTAATTTTTTCAACATACACTGTATCACTACAATACACTGACGCAGACACAAAACACAACTGGCCCACAGAATACTTCTGTTCTCCACAATCTAAAATCATTATTTGACCAACATATAAAGAGAGAGAGAAGGGGGAAAAAGAAATAAAAGGCAAAAGATGCATCTAGCAGAGCAGCAGGGACTCAGTTTTGCCCTCCACTGAGCTGCTAACATAGCAGGACTAAGCAAAATAAATATTAAGAGCTAAATTAATCATCGGCAGGACAGTGTTTGCGCTCAGGCTCCAGCGCTCAAAGGCGGTGTGTTTGTGTGCGAGTGCGTCTGCACTTGGAGTGCCAGGGCTAAGCTGCGTCTGTTTAATTAAGAGGGGTAAAACAGATGACAAATGCGAGACAGTTAAACATTTAATGTGTGCTTATCTCCCCCCTCATTTATTTAGTTGGGAGCGATTCGGAGTGGGTGGCGTTGAAGAGTGATGTGCCGGCAAAATGCAGCCCCGTGCGCCGTGAGGAGTCAGCAAGCAACACACAGACGTTTCCTGACAATTGTTTTGACGTTTTGCAACTTAATTCTGTTTGATGAGAATGAAAGGGATTAGGTGATAAACACAAATATGGATTCTGCTATACACAGCTGCTTCTGAAATACAAAGGGGGGGAAAAAAAAGAAGGAAAAGTAAGAAAGAGAGAGATTCTCAGTTTAAACGGCACATTGTCACTGAATTATGAATGCAGTATTTTTAGCATCATTGCCAAAATTACCTAAATTTTAGGATTGAAAGTGCAGACTTATCAAAGGCCTGGTTTCTCCTTCATTTCACCTGACAAAGATGTAACTTTTTTTTTCTCTTCTTACTTGATCCCCATTGTGCATCTCACGTTGATGCACATTGCCTAGAGTCAATGTCAAATTCCAGCTCCAAAAGTCCCGCAAAAATTACAGAATGAACAGCGCCTGCGGCACACACATTCCCTTAACTCAACCCACTTGCAATATCTCACCCAAAGTTATCACTTCCACTGTGACAACATTAACATGAAAAGCGACAAAAAAAAATTTTAATCACATTTTATACTCTGTGTATTTATATTTTTGTATCATAGTATGAAATGTGGAGAGGAGAAATAGATAAAAATGGATGGAAGCAGTGGTAGGGATGGATGGATGGGGAAAAAAACTAAAGCAAAAAAAAAAAGCAAAAACAGAGAGTAGGAGAAAAAGAAGAAAAGGAGGAGGTGGAGGAGAGAAAAAAAAAAGCCCTGTGCCAAAAGCATATATAAGAGAAACCTTCACCAATTAGTGGGGAGAAACGGGAGAGGGAGCTGCCGCGGCGTCGGCACTCAAAGAGCCAGGCCTCGCGGCGAAGCTGTCATGTCGGCAGGATTGATCAACAGGCCTGCTATTTCTAATGGCATGTTGTCATGAAGCTGCAGCCATGGGGAGCCACCTGCCTCAGTCCTCACACAGAACTCCGTGTATGTGTGCGTGCTTGCATGTGTGTTTATGTGCATGAAAGATGGGGTTGGGGGTATTGCAGCAGCCATACCTATTCTGTGCCCATATATCTTTTACTAACAATTTGAAAACAACCTAGAATCCTCCTCCCACTCTCTAGCAGTCTACCTTGCCTTCTCCTGAAGGTGGAAGAAATGTGCCATCTTAGATTGTTCTTTATTCTCACACAGCAAAGCCCAGCAATATCCAGAATAAATGTCTAAAGTTTTAGTAGTGTAATAATAACATGTTCATATTATTATTAACATTATTGTTAATATTAAATATTGATACAAATAAAGTATCATTTTCTCTTTTTAGTCAATGCTACTCTTCATGGGGTGCATTTCTACACTACGCTACATCTAAAACTCATCTAAAAGAGGACATGTTTGATGTAAGTTGGTTCCTTTTTCATAAAAAACAAGCTGTTATATAATCGGTCTACAATCAAAAGTCGTTCGTAAAATGCTATTGCAGGAAAAGCCCACTCGAAAATGAGAAAACTGCGTTTTTCTTTTTTTTTTAAAAGAAAAAAGGGAAAAAAGGCCTTACGTTATCCTCAATTCTCAGCAATGCAGCTACTAAAACTGCTTCGGCGGCCAAACGAGCATGGACTCGCCAACAATAAAAAGTCAAATAAAAGTTACAGAACTTGAGAGTTCAAGGTAGCGCGGGCTACTTGGAGTGCGTGTCACGTACAGTTAACCTTTTTATCGGGCATGCCTGTGGTCTCATCAGTCGATGAAATTCTTTGCCCGCGGCGGTGGCTTAGCCGAGGGACACGGACCAATAGAAAAATATTTCATTGTGTTAGCATTTCAAATGGCGAGTGGAGGGTGGAGAGGAGGGCATCTGGAGGGGCGGTGGGGGAAGAAGCTCGAACCGATCGTTGCCAGCGGAATTAATTGCCTATTCTGAGAATAATGTCCCTTAACCACGATCCTCGGAGGGCCGAACGCTAGCAGAGGGCACTTTTTTTCCCCTTTTTTTTTTTTTTGTTTGGCGTCTTCAAAAAGAGCGCTTAGGGGTACTGAACGTATTAGGGGTTTAGCTCGGTCCCCTTTATGCTGGAAAAAAATAATCAGAAGCGCTGAACCAAACTCAGCTAATCCGTACCCCAATTAAAAACCGGCGAAAACATTACACCTCACATTAATTGTAAATAAATAGATAAATACTTTTAAATGAGGGATGAACTGATTAAACACTGGCATATTTGGACTAATAATTTCATTAATAAAGGAGAAGTTCACTTTAAGAGAAAGAACGAAAGAAATAAACCATCTATGTCTGGCTTTAAGCCAGCGCTCGATAAATGGCTCAAGATGGCGCGACCCCGGTGGTGCTTCTATCCTTTTATTTAAGGGGATTTAAGTTCAGGCTCTGCTACACATTGGCCAAGCATATGCAATGACCCTAACTGATATTGGTGCATCTTTTAGCCACATCTTAATCTAACCTCTTTAAAGCTCTGCGGCTTTTCAGACTCAAAACACCATTGAGAACGAGTATTGTTTGGAGCCAGGGAAGAGGCGTCCCTGGGAGACGATTCCACAGAAAAAAATCTGGACCTGGGCCGAGGCAGGAGCCCTCTGGAAAAACAGCTGCTTATGCACTCCAAACAGTAGGGAAACAAAACCAAAACAAAACTGCTAAGGAGGAGGGGAAGAAATTTTTTTTTTTTTTTTTTTTTTTTTTAGGTGGATGGGGCATTCCAAACGCTCAATCCCTCCATATCGACCTCCACGGGCCCATTCGCGCTTCGGTGTCGATTTCATCCCTCGGCAGATGGACGGGCGAATTCGCAGCAGTCCCCATTACACGCCTCTCTTTCGCTCATTGTGAATTCAGTCAACGAAGTCAATCTTATTAACTTCCGCGCCGGTTCACACATGACATTTTCTTCAATTTTCTCGCCGACATCAAAAACATCAATTAGCAGCTCGAAAATGGGAAGGAGCGAATGACAGAGCCCGATAACGCAGACTTATTTGAAGCCGAGGGTAAATCTATTCTCCAGTTTTGAATGTGTTCATTACAATTGCATTTTCAAAGAAGACCTCCAAATAGCAAAGAAATTAAATTTATCTCCTAGAAATGTCCAGAAATTGTTTTTCCCCCTTCTTTCTTTCTTTTTTTTTAATCCTGTGTCTATCTCTCAGCCTCAGTGGGTGACACAAAGCATTGTGGTACTGCATTTTCTTTTTCTCATTAGAACAGATCACAACTCTAACAGAAGTTGAAACCATATACTGTAACCTCTAGTGTAACACAGAAAAATTACTTTAAAAGGAGTCCAACATTTCTTTCGGAAGAAAAGACGGCGATAAAATAGACTGCCGGTGACCTACAGTTTCAACAAAAAATACCAGACGATGATAAACGTACTATTTTCACCCTAAAAGGGTAGCTATTATCAGATGAAAGGGGAAAAAAAGTGGTTTTATTTCATATTTTAAGATTTTCCAAATTGATCTTCACAAAACAAGAATTTATCATTTAATAGCACGGACACTAGACTGTTTAAAATGCATCAGTAGATTCTTCTTTTTTAGCGTAGATTAATTACAGCCACCTACATGAAAAGATCATCTTTAAATATGCTGTATAGATTAACAACATTAAATAATATATAAAATGTCTGTACCTAATTAAAACGTAAATCAATTCACTAAAAGATTTTATCCTCAAATAACATATTCTATAATCCCAGGAGCCACCTTGAATTTTTTTTTCTCCAACCTATTTTAAAATAGTTTTACATGTATTTTGCAGCTAAGATTAGATTGTCCTCGGTTGTTAGATTTAAGGGAAAAAAAGGAAAAGAAAAAAAACTACCATTTTATCCACAGCCTCATTGATCATTTCCTGCTACTCCCCATCACTGTTACATCAAAATGTGAAATACAAACCAACACATTAACGAAGCTCTCTCATGGCTCAACTCCTCTGCCTCCCATCACTGATGAACATGTAACTCAATAAACCTCGGCCAGTAACCTTTAAGTAAAAGGCTATTTTTTGCCGATATCCAAACATTGTCAGACGGCTTCCTCATGCTTGAGTTACATCTCTGAGGGGGGTGAGCAAAAGCAACTTTAGTGGCTGTGGAAAGACAAGGGAGTCGTAGTGCAGGGGATGGGGTGAGGGTGAGGGGGGCGCGGGAGCGGGCCAGTCGTACACGGAACCGTGCGGATCACGTTCCTCCGGCCCATTGATTTCTGATCTTTTGACATTATTTAGTTGCTTTTTATTTTCTTGCCCGTCTTTTATTCCATGTCACAAAAGACAGAAACGTCCAAACAAGTGATGTTGGGGGTATCTACTATCTGTCAAAAGAGCAGGCTTTTCCCGGCATTAAAGCGACCAAATGCTCTGACGCAGTGCCGAGAATCGGCGGGATGAAAATATCACTCTTTATAATGGAGGCTAATCAGATTTCGGATTTGCCTTCTAGCTAGAAGGAGATGGAAACATGTGGAGCAGTAGGGGCTGTAACCAATACACTTCTAGTTCATCGCCACCCTGACCTCAACACAATGGGCCTCTGCTTACTTTCTCAAATCTAAACCCGTATGTGTAGCCAAGACAAATGGGTCACACACTGAAAATCTAAATTAAAACCAAATTGAATTTTCAGTCTAATTTCTCTTCTAAACAGACACTGCTGAAGGGACAAAGTGGGCATTGGTAAACACAGGGAAAGACGAGGCGATGCATCTGTAATATGGCTGTTGGCTGAATGTGGAACACAGTAGTGATCAGATCCATTAAGCGGGGATTTGATCATCTCCCCCGTGCGCTTTCACAGCCCGGCTTCAGATTAGATCACTGTGAAAATGGTCAAATGGTGTGTTTATATCTCTGTAATTATTTTGATGCAGATGACAGAGATTGGTTGTTTGCATGGGGTTCGATGAGTGTGCGCAGTGCGAGCCAAGACATGCAAGTACCCACGATGCCGACACACACGCTGGTGTGGACGGAGCTGAATGGATCCCCTCAATGCCATTAATCCATTAGATAGTTTCAACAAAGGCCAGAAAATAATGTTTGATGTGCAGGAGTATAAAAGTCAGTGTACATGCAATTACAGCACCACAATCCCGGCGTTAGGACCAATATTAATGCTCATGTTGGGTGAGGGAAATGGACTTTCAATGAGACTGAAAGTGAAAACCCCAGGCAACAATGAAATGTGATGAGCTAAGCTTACAAATGCAACAGCTTTAGGAGGAGAGCACCAGTATACACGTCTTTAGTTGCAGAAGCAAAAATATTTACCTCGCCCTCTTTTTTTATTCAACTTCCAAAGCTTCTGAAGATTAAAATACTGGAGGAAAACAATGCAGCCACTACTTAGATTCTTTATAGTTGCCAGACATGGAAATGTGTCATTTAAGCAAAAACCTATTCAATTAAAATTCTCAACATTTTATTAGTTTTGAAACAGTTGCGATGCTAAGTTTTTAAAAACTGCTGCTATTTGAAACTCTTGGCTTGGACTTCACTACACAAACTGTTCTTCAATGTTAAGATGCCCTTCATTCCTGCATTAGCCTCTTAATCCTGAGGGTTAATTTTAGGATCTAATGCACTCTTCCAGAGCTGATAACGTATTCAGATTCATATGAGATCATATGCATGATCTTTCCCCTCCTGCCACTGTTCTCTATAATCACCTCTATTTTCACTTCACTCAAGTTAGGCTGTGTCGCCACATTACTGGCCCTTCATATCTACCTTTCCAATTACTTTTAAGAGTTTTGGATGGACAAATTTGCTCTTTCATGTCCTGTGTTAGCAGATGAGTTGATGCTTCTGGCCATGAAAGGAGAGTTTTTAATGAGCTGAGGTGAGGTTAATTGGTTCACTAAGATCCTCTGAGTCATGTGCCTCTATATGAAATTAAGTCCATTTCCTGGAGTTTCCCTGGATGTATTTAATAACAAACACTTCAGCCTAATTTTCGTTTCCTAGAGGAGGAGGGGAGATGCAGAGAGGCTTGGTAGAGGGAATGGTTGTTTTTGCTTGCGTTACTTACATGTACTGATCTATACGGTAAACGTGATGTCAGCTTCCATTCAGAACTGGTGAAAACCTTCTAATCTTCGTAGCAAAATGCTGCCTAGAAAACATACCAGAAAGCTCATTACCAGCTCTAAACCTTTCTCCAATTTTTAAAAAAAAATTGTAAATGGTTTTAAGTTGTGCTTGCATGTCTTGCAGGCAAGTTTTGTTTTAGTTATTCAGCTGCAGAAGAGAAAAAAAACATCCCTATTGCACCTGCAGTAGATTTACAGCAAATCTTCTGTATCAATTCCCCAATTTAACATGTCTATTATTTTCATTATTTACAAAATTTTAAAAAAGTATGTAATCTGAAGACTGAATTATCTAAATGCGCAGCAATGTTCACCTGCTAAAACTCCTGGTACAAACTATTTGCAAGCAGCCCAACCATCGGTTTTTGTTCACTGCAAATCAGCTGCAACCACCAACTATGCCATGTTTTAGAGAAAAAATTGTCCCATGTATACATCAACGTTAGCACATCAGTGGCAGTTCAGGTGTCTTTTAACTCGGAGGCAGCAACAAACTGCCTGTTTATCTTCAGTCTAGCACGAAGGCCTGATCCAAAATGTATTCCTCTCTGGTGTTCTTAGATATTAAAGGACAATGAGACTGCAGGATGCTATTACTTGGACTTTTTTTTCAAACAAAGAGGGTATATTTGCTGCAGTCCCTAAATCACCTCAGAGCAAGGGAACTGCTGCGCACACACACCACACCGGTGCACTAATCTTCCACAAACGACTGGGCCTTTCACTTGCTATTAGGAACTACATGAAGTGAATCAGCCCAGACTAAAGGACCTTGTAATCAACACTGGTGTAAATGTGTTAAGTTCAGCGTCTCGTGCGAAGGGTATGGGGGGGGGTTCAATGGTCCTGACAGTGTGATTACGGGTTGCGGCCACAACGCAGCGGCCAGCACACTCAACACTAATTCAATCCATCTTCATTTCCAAGAGCAACGCCCCTACCATTGATGGATAGTTATCATTAGAGAGTGACAAAGCACTGAAACGACTGAGGCGTGAGCAGCAAAGTGTGCATGTACGTGCGCATCTGTGTGTTCACTGGGTGTCGAAGGAGGAGGAGGAAGATGTGTCCTCTCAGACACACCGCTGCCCTGAACAACAGGATTATATATTACTACAGGAATGAATACGG
This sequence comes from Atherinosoma microstoma, assembly GCA_037177055.1. Classification (NCBI taxonomy): domain Eukaryota; kingdom Metazoa; phylum Chordata; class Actinopteri; order Atheriniformes; family Atherinidae; genus Atherinosoma; species Atherinosoma microstoma. Next base: position 10,510,161 of record JBBBVU010000023.1, on the reverse strand, counting down.
AAGAGATGGGATATAGGGAAGAAGTTTGGGTCAGGGAGCAGGTCGGCATCCTTCACACAAACACACACACACGTACAGACAAATAAATGCACAAAGTGTGTGTATGTGTTCACATACTCGCACAAACAGTTTGGCTCACTGTGACCCCGACACACAGAGAGGCTATGGCTCGACTCACCAGCCTTTTATAGCATGCTGCTCACACTGCTGACAGACACAAGTCTGGGCACCGTCTGCAGCAAAACATTAAACCACAGGCTGTGATTGAGGCTGACTGGCCTGCTCCTCTATATTTTCAGTCTATATATTCAGTCCAGCCTAGCCTGTATATGTTAATTATGTGCTCTGCCTTTTTTCCTAAAAGAATGGGTGACAGAGTCTGCAAGCAGGCCGCTGAAACAAGGCCCTTCCTATCTTTATGGGGCCTCACTGCATCATTACACGACTTTTAAGCTTCGGACGAAAACACAGTGGCCGCCTCGGTCTCGTCTCTTCTCTTCCCTTGCGTAAGGAATTTGAGCGCTGCACAGCAGCAATGATCCCGTTTGTGGCATTTTCTGTATCAAGCTGTAACTTCTTAAAACAAACTCAAAAACTTTTAGAGAAAACTAACAGGCTGTGAAAGGCTATAATGAGTAAATAGGCAAACAAATGGCCAGAAGGATTTTAGCCCTGTGCTCAATGCGATTAATTCTCCTTTTTCCTTGTGGGTTGCAGCGCTAGGGTCACTGCCACCACACACACACACACACACACACACACACACACACACACACACACACACACACACACACACACACACACACAC
>JBBBVU010000023.1:10476813-10499747 GCA_037177055.1 Atherinosoma microstoma | reverse complement strand
CTAAACAGAGTCTGACCTACTGTAGCTCCAACTACCTGTCAAGTAAAACTAAACACCTTAAACCCACGCACACTCCATTTTCACTGGGATAGACAAAGGTGTGTTTGTAAGACACACATGCAGAAAGACAGACAGGCACACCCAGCCGTGATCCTGCTAGACCTCGTCGAACAAGTTCTTGCAGAGGTGCTTGCATGGGGGGTGGGGGTGGGGTGGCATCAAGTTGTCACAGGGAAAGAAAAGTTAACCATCATTTTAATATCAGTTTGCACTATCAAGCAGGATTTACCTCCTTTCTTGCCATCTCTATGTTGAAGGACTTGTGTTATTTACTAACAACAAAGGCCCTGCAGAGCGCGCATAATCAACAAGCAATTGATTAGTCAAACAATTCAAGTAGGCAATCCAGAGAGCCATGGTCGCCTCAGAGGAGATTAAGGCTTCTCATCTGGGCTTCGTAATGCCAGCCTATTTCTGGCTTCACAGTGCCCAGACTGTGGCAAATCAAAACAAGGCTCACTGATGTCCTCAGCATGTCAGCTCTGCAGTAAAAACAGCACTGACTTTAACTTTTGGCTCCACTTTATTTCATTTACAGCTTGTATTCTAGGAAGTTCTTTAAATACTTGCAGGACAATTGAATTAGTTCAGGGCTTTCAGTGCTGTATCTCTTTCAAATATGGTTATCTTTACTCTAAATCTTCAACCAGTGGGTGTAAACAGTGTGTTATTACTTCATATTCTGCATAGAAAACCCTGTTACCCAGATTTAGTTGGGAAAGAGGGCTGGATTCAAAACAGCTGCACAGGGAAAAGAAACTAAATAAAGGGACTCACTTTCCACCCTGGTGGATTGTGGGTTATTTCAAATCAAATGTATGTGAATATGTTTTAGTGGAAAAGAATCCCCAGAATAAAGGATGTTAGAGCGCGGTCCATAAACAGTTCAAAAGCTCTATGCAAAAACATTACACATAAAATAAAGCTACCTGGACAAGTTAAACAGTTTCAGTGAAGGAGAACAAGAAAAACAACAAAAGAAACATGTATCATGAAAATCGTTCCTGTTACACAAAGATCTCATCTCCTGGATTGGACACAATAAGGCCTTTTATTCATTCAAAAGCATAACAGCAGCAAAGCAGCAGCACTGAATTAGCACAAAGCATAACACAGCATGATTATCATAATCATTATCACCAGGATTTGAGCTTTTCATTCACTATTTGTGTTGAAATGAAAAAAATCAAATAAAAAAATCAATCAGTTATCAGCTGTTAATTTGTTTATGGAATCAACCAAAAAGAATTAAAAAAAAATCTAACAAGATATTTTTGGAATTCAAAGGTCTCTCACCAAATGAAATTGGTGAAGGCTCAGATCTGACTGTCCAGGGAATTCCCAGCAGAAGGGCCCCTGAAAGGCAAAGATGGACGTTCCCAAGTCACACAATTATATCAGCTCTCCATCTCTCCTTTATTCTCTCTCTCTCTCTCTCTCATACATGCACACACAGATCTGCACACAATCTCAGCCGAGCAGGGTTTTTTTTTTTTATGCAAAAGCAACGTGTTCTCTTTGGAAATAATGCATCCCCTGGCTTTTTAGTTATTTAAACTACTACCTCATCTCTGCTGGCTCAGCTTTCTCCTGGGTGCGTGTTCGGCCCCCTTTATTACTAATTTTACACAGATTGAAGGGGAGAACAGCGGCTCTGCACTGGTTACACAGCAACTGGTACTGACTGGCTGGTTGTTAAAACAATGTTTCGCTTTGATAAAACATCTCGTCTCCTCGCCAAGCACACCTTCATGGATGTTCAACAGCGGTCAGCTGATGCAGAGACAGAAATTCACCATTAAATCTTTGCATGAAATTAGATTAATGTTTTCCATCTTGTCACAGCCCATAAAATTCCAATTATAAACTAAGCTTTACAAGAAAATGATGATATATTGTCATTTTCAGCCACCAGAGCAGTTATCAACCATTTTACTATTAGTTCATTGAACACATACGTTTCATTTGTGACTATTTAAATATTTGAAGCTTCTTTAAAAGAGGGAAGAACTGAGAGGTTAAACTTGCTGGTTTGATGCTGTCCCTAAAAGCAAGAAATGAGATCTTAAGCAGATATCAGGAGATGATAAGAGGACAGGGGAAGAAGAAAAGAAGCAAAAGGAGATATCGATTTTCTTAGGAAGAAAAGGAAAGGCTGGTACCAGTAACAAAAAAAAAAAAAGGAAAAAAAAAAAAAACATGCAGAGAAAAGCAGCGGGTCTTTAGTTTACTGAAGGGCTCCAGTACCTAAAAGCTACTGTTCGCTCAGATCAACTGGGTTCTATTTGAACTTGTGCTCGACCCTCAGGCCAGCTAGATAACTTCTCGTAAAAACTAGACAGAGAACACTGTGGTTATTGGTGAAGCAATCACACACACACACTTGGAGAAACAAATATCTATTATCCTTTTAAATGTGTGTGTCCAACACAGAGTCACACATTTCCTCGGGTAGCTTAAGTTCATGGGGTTATTTAACAGTCAAATACCACAACAAGAAAAACTAACAAGAAAACTTCAGCTAGCTACACATGCACAAAAAGCTGCAGCAAACAAATATTTTCGAGCATACGCATTTTTATTAAAAGCCATTTGTCAGGTACTTTTCCTTTACAATGTTTTGATATTACGTTAAAAGTCCAAGGAGCAAGGAGGTTCTTCAGTGGTGGTTGTGGGATTGTTGCTGACTAAGCCAACACAGAGGATTGTCTGTGGGAACAAGCAGCTGTCCAGACTACTGGACAGATACAATGACTGAGGTGCTCTCATTGTCATTGTCACAGTTCCCGGGCCTGACGCCATGTCTCGACAGCCTCCGATATTGGCCCGAGCTGATGATGTAAGCATGACCCCTTGAACAGACGTTTGTCTGAAGGAGACAGTGAGAGACAGCGATGAGGAGCGACAGCCTCCGTTCGAGGACGCGATCACTTTGCATCATTTTTACTCTGTGATTCAGCTGGCTTTTTTTGTTTTGTTTGTTTGTTTGTTTTTGAAGAATTGGATTGTTAAACCATTCGCATATAAAAGAAACAGTCCGTTTTATCACCCTGTCCTACATGTCAATAAAACGTGTGGGGTATGAAATTTCTCTTGAGGCAAAGGTTAGATGGAGAGACGGAAAGAAGACAAAAGGTTGGGAGAGGAGTTATTTGGATAAAGGCTTAACATGCAGCAGAAAAGAGCAGCTTAAGGTCAGCACGAGTCAGGGTAGAGAAAGCCTCCAAGGTAAAGCCTGCGGACAGTGCGTGGGTGGCGGCCATTGGCCACAGGGTTGCTCATTAACAACAGGGAAGGGTGGGCTTCCCAGAGTCTTGGACAATTGTCTGGACATCCCAGGTGCATGGGCTATTCAGACCACAGGAAGCAGTCTTTATCCCTGCTCCTCCAGGATGAACAGAGAAATGGTCCTGGAAGGTGAATGTGTCTTTTCTTAATATTGACTTAGAGCAACAGTTGCATGTTGATCTAGTTCTTTGCCCCACTATAGGGATCCACAGCTTTCTGAATGGTTAGCCAATACACTGCTCTGGCTTTTCTCCCCCCCCTCCTTTTTATAATATCTAAAACACACCAGCTCTTTTCACCTTCTCTTCCAGCACACATTCTTCAGAGGAACAGGTTGGACTGAATGGGAATAAAAATAAGCATGTTCTCTGGTTGTAAAGACTCAGGTGGGAGGTCTTGCACGCCGTAAAAATGGAGGAATTCCATCACTTCCTCTACACTAATTACCATACCCTTCGAGCAAATGCCCTTCCTCTTCATCCCCTCAAGCCTATGCTTCACTACCTCTGATAGGCACACACACACAATGACACACAGTGAGGTGCAGTTGGGAAATGGTTAACACTCCAGCGGGCCCCTGCTGCCAATGAAAGACCACAAAACAATGGAGACATTGTTCGGCCGGAGCTAGACTCTAGACTCTGAGGCCGTGTGTGCGCGTGTGTATGTGTATGCGTATGGATGTCAGAAAGCAGTGTGTATGCTCATAATGTGAGCTTGTTTTTCGCCCCCCTCCCCCCGGTTCCCAGAACAGCAAATGAATAAATGTGATTTGATAAGAATGACTTGTGTTTAACATGCTTTCATACCTCGAAACACAAAAAACTTTGATCACATGACTGCGAGAGATGATGGTTTACTGCCTCTCAGACAAATCATGTCATGTAACCAACATGAGCCTGGACCCCTGCTGAGGGCTTTACTTCATTATTGTTGATACTATCAACATCCACAGTTTAAGCTGTGGATGTGCAAAACTGTTTGATATGCTGCGCTGCCTCACTGGGTTAATGCAATAATCATTTATTATAACATGAAACCATAAAAGACAGATGCAACTTGCTAAATTTAGCCCACTTCATGCCACATTCAGCTGTAAAATATCTACAAAGAGCCTGTAAGTCTACAATTTCTTACAAAAAATCAGCATAAATGCTAAGTTGACAAAATAGGGATTGTTTATGATTTCTCCCTCAGGAGCCAGATGAGGCGTGAAATGTTTCTTGGAGTCTCGCCCTCAAAAACTACACATCAATAGGTGGATAAATATTGAATAACTTTCAGCCAATGGCATGAAAGTTCAGCAGCGGCAGGTTTTGAGGCTGCCTGCGGGGTGGTCAGGCACTTCAAAAAGGTCCGGCACGGTCTCCTTTGAGGGGATGGTAAACAGAGGCCTACGGTGTGCCCTCGGAGAGACCAGCCTGCATGAGGTCACTTCCTTTTTTCTCAGCTGATCCTCCAGCCTTCCGCTTCAACAGAGCCATCCAGACTGAAATGAAACCATCTGCCTCCATCACTGTCCCTCCCCTCCTCTCCTAGTTTCTCAGGGGCCTCATCTACAGTTTTGTATATCTTTCCTTCCATCTATTGAGGTCTATTGTTGTTTAAACTGTCTGTGGGTCACTTAGGCTTCAGATCCCGGTTATCTAGCTGGCCATTCAGTGGCTTCTTATCGCTTCCAATGCAGCCTGTGAGCACTGCAGGCAGGCAGAGGTCAAGGTGTTTGAATGTTTCTTTGCAATTGTAAAGAAAAAGAAACTACCGTTTACAGCCAGATTCATTGATAAGAAGATCACGCACCACAACAGCAAGGCCTAAATCTTGTGGTGAGGAAAAAAAAAAAAAGTTTGACCAACTGAGTGACACTGTGGGGGTCTGTGTGGGGTTATCATTGGAATTCACAAGGCTGTACACACTAATCTTCTTTTCTATATGTAAGACATGATGATGATGATGCAAACCAGGGAAACATTCAATCACACTTCCTTCTCAGTTGGAGGTGGATGCTGGAGCAGGATAGGAAGGCGCACCAACAATACAAGCTGCATTTCACAGCCAATTTCATCACTTGCACTAACAGCCAGTTGTGTGCTTATGCAGCGATGCTGCAATGCCTCTGATCTTGCCAGCCTGCGAATCAAACATATCACAAAGGGTTGGGCAATATGACCACAAATATTACAATATTCTCTCTCATATTGATCAGTGTCTGTATCACAGCATCAGTTTAACTGTGCTCAGATGACTCTAATCTGCTTTTGCTTTGGTTTTTATGCTTAAAATTAGAGGCTGGCGAGACGGAGAAAAAAAATTATGTTTAGACAAAAGTTTGCTTCAAATCCTGAATCCTATAAATCATCAAATCCAACAGCAAACCTGTAAAAGCACCGTAATAATTGAAATATTAACTTAATTTTTACAATCATTTCTCTGTCCAAGGCCTATCTGTGCCTAAATAGTCATATCAATCTGATTATGAGAACAAGAATAACATCATTTTTAATACAACTCTTAAATTAAAATACTTAAAATTAAAAAGAAAAACAAATGTTCTGCTTCCAGTAAAGCCAATTTGGTATTGCGTTAAACTGAGCTTAAGTGTAATTTGGCATGATACCACTCAATATGTGTAGCTTAATAAAGAAGAAGCTTAATTACCAAATGATTGACATTTAAAGGAGATCTTGGTTTGCCCTCTGGACTTTATGTGTATCTGTGCCTCAAGTATTATTGGCTGAATGGTCACTTTTGTTTTGTTTTTTTTATTTCTACATCTCACAAACCTTTTCATTTTTACCAATTTATGTCTGTCTCTTTTCCTTTCATGTGTCTCAATAAGTACAGTGAGTAGATTGTGAGTGGGTCTGTGTTTTTTTTCCTCTCTTTATTTTCATCTGGTTGCCATTCTTTGTTGTTTTGAGCTCAATTCTGCCCCACAGCCAGTTTCTGTTTTGTGATGAATAGCTGCTGCTGCCCGTTTGTGCTGCATGCTTGACTAACTGCCCAGAGTTTTAATACAACTTAAAGTAAATGTTGTAAAAACAGATTATTAAATCAATAAAATATGTTTTTTTTAATTACAGATCATTTAAGCAACAGATTTCGTATGAAGCAAGTTACCTACAAGAAATAAGCAGAAATGAGACATTTAAAATGGTAAAGCTACAATTCCCTCTTATTCTCAAACTTCTTTCACTCTGAATCAGATTCAAGCCTACAGCAGGAGTTTGTGTGTATATAAGGTGGTAAGTATTTACAGCCATATGACTCATAGTAGGATAAATCCTCAAGTATTTACCTGCAGCGTTTGCTGCCTACGACCACTTTAATGATTTCATAGAAGTTGGGACTCTTTTTTCTGAGCGTCTCCTAAAATAACAAGAGTAAATGGAGGCCCCTGAACTCTTTGGTATAAAAATAATACTAACATTGCAGAGGGAGATAAGGAGGGCCTTAGCTGGGCTTGTTTTGTTCAGAATAACACTGTCATCTCTAGCTTTTTGTCTTAAACACAACTTCTGACAAGGTTTCTGTTTCAAGTAAGCTGCCTTGTCAACTCCCGCTATTTTAAGATGTGCTTAACTTGAACGGGCAGAATACCAAGGAGGAGATCTTTGCTTTGCCAACTTTTGAGTAACTGTTTGGGAAGGAATTTATTATGGACCATAAAAGTGTGACCGAGCTGATCAAATGTCGACGGTGACTCAGAGGGACACCGTGTCTTGACGGTGTAATCTGCGTGATAAAAATCACCACTGCCTTCTGTGTGAGCTTCAGAGCCACAACGATAGCTAACTGTGTTGTTCCACAGAGAGCATAAACAACACAGAACGGGCCAAGACGGACGTGTTACCACAAAATGTCCTGTATTCATGAGCGAACAACCTTGGAAACCTTCTCCCTTCTTAAATGATGTGATATGTAAATTTTCACCATAATAATACGTTGGAGCACAACTGTAAAACAAAAAGGTAACAACTGTGAGGCATGACCGGTCACCTCGGTATTACTGCTCAGTCCACAACTCATTGATTTTTCTTGACTTACTAACCCTATGGCCATGTTCATACACCTCCGAATGTTCAACCTTTCCAGTGACCTTCTGTAAACTTCCCGCCTTTAGCCAACTACTTAGTTCACATTCAGCTGTTGATACTAGAGCTGCTTACCCGAAGCGGATGCCCTGTTATGCACACATACTGCATATGACCCTATTACTGTCCAGCCAACTCTCCTGCTGGAGAACACCTCCGACTCCATGGATAATCAATGTTCAATGAACACCCACACCTCCCCTCAAAAGCCGAGTGCTTGCAGCCCAGCGTTAGCTTATTCTCATCATGAAGTTGTTAGCATGAGGTCAGTTTTTCACAGTCTGGGAGTTATTGTTCTATCTGAGACCACAGGCAACCTGGATGTTCAAAGACCAATAGTGCACCTGCAACAGTGGTCATCTTCCAGCAACGCTGGCCTCAAGATCACATAAAACGAACATTTAAGAGCATAAGTTGAAAAAATAAAAAATCAGGTGGCCAGGTTAGTGACTGATTTAAGGGAAGAAGATATCCAGAAGGAAAGCAGGCTTTGTTTCTGTTCTACTCTGAATAAAAGGGAGGAAGAGCTGGTAAGAGAGGAAAAGTACCGAGTGGAGTGTTACTTACAACGATGTGTGCCGGTGAAGGGGACCTGGCATCTTTAAGTGCTTGCCTACTTTGAAGACCTCCTTGTTGAACATCTAGCAGGGGCCATTTCATCTGTAGGTACTGAATGGCAGAAAGGAAACAGAATGGAAAGAAAGAAAACAAAACATGTTAACAATGCAAAAAAGCAAAAACCAAAAAGGAACAAATCAATAATAAGACAAAAAAAAGGGGGGGGGGGAGAACGACATTTCTTGACATGTGTATGGGTGTGAAAAATAAAAAACATGGAGATACAAAGAAAAATCTTAAGGCAGATGGTAGAAGGGATGAGGATGGCCTCAAGCATGCAGGGGGAGTCCAGCAGGAGAGCACACACAGTAGCTGATTAAATCACCTTTTTAGAAAAATAAAAGCATAAAATCTTTGCTTTTTCTTGAGTAACAGACCAGTAACTTCAAATATCCCTGAGTAGGGGTAAGTTAGAGCTAGTTTGGTACACAGTTCATGGCTTTACGATGACCTAATGTCGTCAGCGTGACTCTTGTCAGACTTTTTTATTGGAACCCATAAAAAAGGTAAAGCGTGGTGCCTCACCACGCTCCTGTGAGGCTAAATCTCCTGACTACTCCCATAAATGATTGACTTGGCCTCTATCAGAAGCCAGCCTGTCTGTCGTTCCCCCACCCTCTTTCTCTTACACACCCACACAAACGCAGAAAAACAGATAAGCAGAAACAAGGGTCATGAGAAACATCTGTCTGTGTAATAAACTGGGTGGAGTTCATTTCATGACATCCACTGTTGACCTAAATAGCACTGTACCTGCACCCAAGATGACTTGGACACTTTCTTTATCTTCACATTTTCAGTCATCATGAGTGAGCAAATACATTTTTGCATTTAAAAACATTCTGACTTGACAAATTGTACTGATTTGTCGTTCATCCGAACCGATCATCAGTCTTCTAGCCACCTTGTTTGGGTAAGGAAGCTGCAGTAGCTGTGAGGTGGAGAGGAAAAAAGGCTGCCTCGTTACTAAATATTAGCATCTATGCCTCCATAACCAGTCTTAAAATGGCTTTGACTTAAAACACAAGTGTAACATTTTTAAAAAGCCTAAAAAAAGATAGTATCCATTATGAGATCTGCACAGTCTCCAGATTCTATGGGAAAACTAGGTTCGTCTCAAGAAACCAAATGAAGGAACGGGAAGCGATTGCTGGTGCCGGATAATTAATGCATAAGGAGGGTAGCGGGCTTACGTTGTAACCTTGGTGCCACTGATACTCATTAAAAATTGTCGAGATGCTTTATTACAGCTAAAGAGCTCTGACAAGTGAATCTGAACTCGGAGCTGCATCTATAATGCCATTTGGACACAAACCTTTGGCATGATCAAAAAATAAATGTGAAGGGGCTTTCTTCTACTCACACCATCTTAAATAACATTATATGAGTGACTGAAATCTTCTTAGCAATAATGATCTTTGCATAATAACCTCACTATAATTATTGAACCCGGGACCACATGTTGGCCACTTAGCAACAAAAAGTTTGCCGTTTAATAAATCACCATCCATTCCCTGTGCAATCTAGCACAGAGGGAACTAACTAAGCTTAATTATCTGGTGCTTTGTGGTGACACAAGTGCATTGGATTCAATTTCCCTCTGCTGCCATCTTGCAGAGGTGACCACTAGTTTGTATGCATATCTGACAGTATCTTTGTATGTGTGTGTGCGCGTGTGTGTGTCAGCGCGGGTCGGGGAGTGAGTGTGTCGCGACCCTTCCTGAGACTGTGTCTAAATCAGTGGTAATTAGCGAAGAGTTCACTGTAGGGTGCCTGCCAGTGGTGGATGCTGGAGGGAGTTATTGACTCCATTTCCTCAGTTACAGCCCATGCAAAGGAAAAAAAATGCTTGCTGCCTCATACTCCTCCACCACAAACACTCATTTATGACCCAAAGACGAGTTTTATAGCAAAAAAAAAAAAAACAGGTTTGTTTATGCTTGTTTGTATGTCCTCAGAGTGGAAAAAGAAAAGGTTGTAAAAACTCCAGAGCTGAGGTCCTATGGGGTTTAATGGGCCCCCCTTACCCACACTGGGAATTAATTGCCATGAGTAGTAGAGGAGGGTGGCGTTACACCAGTTAAAGAGGAGGAGAGTGACAGGGCTGCTGTCATCCATGAGGTAATTCAAGACCGGCGTCCATTGCTGCCAGAGGGGTCCGAAGACAGAGCGGTGCAGGAGAAAGACGGATTGTGAATCCAGTCATGGTAAACTTCTGCCAGTGCATGTGTACACATGCTCACACGCATGCAAATATTCAGACACAGCTGAAGCTGGGAGAGGGGGTCGAACAAGAGGACATTCTGAGGAGGTGGGAAAGGAGACCGAAGGTGACACCCCTGAGAGTGGCGTGGTGAGTCACCAGATGACTGGGGAGCAGGAGAGCGTTGGGGCACATGCTCCGACAAGTGGCTCCACTTCAGCCCAGCTATTGCAAATGTTCTCACATATTAATCTCTCCCGCAGATTTTACAGGCATGCAGAGGAAGACTGGGCCTTGGCAAGCGCCTGGCTTTCCGCTCACCCCTCCTTCTTGGCCTCCTGCCTCCTTCCCTCCCTCTCCACCCATCCGTCTGCCCTGCTAACGGACACACTGCCTGGGCTTGAGTAGGCCGTGACCTCTGACCCTGCTCTGTTAGCTCCAAGCCCCCTCCTCCCCCCCCCACCACCACCACTCTGCGACCTGAAAGCTCTCCTGCTATGAGGGGGCCCCCCGTGTAACTCAAGAGCCATTCCAAAGTGACAAATTGCTCCAGAGTTCCAGGATAACTCTCTCTCTCTTCTCCATCTCGTTCCCCCTCCCTCACACAAACACTAACCAGCCCCTCCTGACAGACCCTCGTCCAATAAGAGCCACCCAGTGGTTGCGATGTGGCTTGTAGATTGTGTAGCTTCTCCCCTCTTTCAGCCTTCCCACCCAAAGTTGTTCTCTTCCCCTACTCTGCACCCCTCCTGGCCTGGCCAGCGCTACAATGGGAACTGAATGACTCAATTGTCTCTGATGAAGTAAAAGACAACACAGTCCTCTAAATCCTTACAGAGGGATGAACTCGCCCTCACTGTCCCGATTTTTTTCTGTCATCTACTGCTCTCCCAAGTGCATGAAGGGGATTTTTTTTGGGGGGGGGGGGGGTTTAGGGGTACAACCAATAAAACATTTATTAATTACTTCATCCGATGGTATCTCAAACATTCAGTGTAGAGAAGTTACCATCCTTACCTGGAGGAGGCCAGAACCACATGCAAAATCCCCGTTTCAGCTCTATTTTGAACCTCTACTGTATAACTGAGCAGGTGCTTTCTCCTCGCACGAACCGCTCACCCATATGCGACCGGCTGCTGCTGTACCACAGTTTGGCATGTTATAAGCAACAGAGTGTTAACCCAGATCCACGCCGACTGTCATCGCAGTGAAAACAAGCTGGGGCCCTGGTCCCAGTGTCATAGCCAAGGGGAACTAGTTAAAAGGGCAAATAGAGGGGCATCATCGTCACATATCTGCATGCTCTCTTACATCACCAATGTTCATAACTCAGCAAGATGGCACAGAGGCAACAGGACCTAAAACTTTCCTCTACTATACTGTAACTCTTCCAAAAGATAAACCCTTTTTATTCTTTTCTATTTTTACATTCCATCAAATAAAAATATATGAGAATGACAAAATAAATCCTCATTTATTTATTTAATTTCTCTTTTTTTTATGTGACCGACTGATACGCATCGTGGAGGATTTAATTGTCCGTTTTTTGTCAACAACCAGCTTCTATTCCATCAAGCCCTCATCTGATGTGTTTATCATTCGCTGCCTGGCGGCTGCCGCAGCATCCTCCACACGGCTTGTTCGTTTTGTTTTGGATTAAGAGCAGAGGGCTTGAGACCAATCAAACAAACTGAGCTCCTTATGTGCCAATGTGGCTCCGAAACACTGGTCTCCTTTCCAGCAGGCGATCACGAGACAAATGATGAGGACCACTGGGGGCTTCATCAAGCATTTCAGACATGTGAGCAATGTAAGAATGGAGGGGTAGACCGACAGAGACAGACAGATAGCAGCTTTGGTTTAGTGTCAGCATATGGATGCTGGGTGTTGCTCCAGAGAGTCCAGTGGATCTTCAGGCCATCTGTGGCTGCCTCATATCTGGGATATATCTGGGATATGAGGCAGCTCTGCATGGGCATGTTTACAGATAACACATGTACAACCAGAGTTACCCCCCTCTATCTCCACCTTAACATACTTTACATCATTTTTCACCGACTCACACCTGAACAACAACGCTCACCCATATTTGAACGTCCCCGTGGGGCAGCAGGCCCGGCAGCTCCCAAGGGAGAGTGCTCAGAGATGGGATTGACAGCTTGCAGATTACACCAATCAAACCGCTACAATAAAGAGCTTTATTTAAGTCTGGAAATGATCAAGGCTAGTAAGAGGAGCCCATTCAAAGCTCTGCAAGTTAACTGCACAGGGCTTAAAAGATTAGTCCATCCAGTTTGACTACAATTTTATCCCTTTAAAAATGAGAGCTGAGCATATTGTCTCGATCTGTTGCGGATAAGGCTGCCGATCTTTGCCGTCACGCACAGGTGGAAGAGAAGAAGCAACAGTGTGCTTATGCAAACACGGAATTTATTGAGAAGGAAAAAGCAATTTTCTGTAATTCTCGGATGGAGATGCTTAACACAGAGGAAAGGAAAGAAAGATCATTAGCCCACTCAGCTTTGGGATACACTGTTTTGTCTGTTTCTGCAAACAACTCATGTCTTTGGAGGAGTGGGTGTTGTGTAAAGAGAATGAAAACACAGCAAGAATTCCTTGATAAAACCGAGAGAAAGTTAGCCAACACTAGAGGGCCCATCACGGCTACTTTGGTCCTACTAATGCACATTTTATGAGTAAATATTAAAGGAAAAAAGAGCACCCCACCTGCTCTGATAGCCAGAGGCATTTTGCAACCAGGAAAATAAAAGTGAAATGTGGGAAGGCCTGGGGTTTGCGTGCCCGGGGGCGGGAAAGGGTCCGCTGGGCCTGTATTTACTCCAAAGCCAGAACCGCTTGGGGGTTCCACTGGCCCCGACAGCACTGGGGCCGCCGACCTGATCCAAAACCTCCCCTCCTCACCTCCTTTGCCAACAATCTCCATCTCAACCTCAAACTCCCCCATTTCTCCGTTTCTTGCAGAAAAACTCAACCTGACACTTTCAATGCAAGCCTTTTTTTCCACCAGGGAAATGTGCACGTGACCTCTCCTTCCTCTCCACCAGCCTCAGACTTCGCTCACCCCTTAAAATGAGGCAGCAGACACAGGCTTGTACAACTACTATTGTTCAAAATATCTCAAAAAGGTACAATCTTGGACAAAACGGGGAGCGATGCTTAGTTTTTAACTGGTATGTTTTGTCATTTTTCTTTGGAGGTAATTGCATGAGCTCTTGACTTTTATCGAGCCTGTTTTGGAAGTTCGTTTCACTCTCTTAAACACTGACTCGTGCGATAAGCAAGGCTCCACTTTGACACTATTTACTCAGGAGGTGTGGGCAAATGTGCTGTCCAAACACCAGCTGATAGTCTGAAAAGTTTCAAAGGATTGCACAACGAGCAAATGAAAAAAAAAATTCTATGACAAATGCTTCAGTAAAAGTGTAGTTTACTCCCTTTATTTATAATAATTACAATGTGAAAGAACGTAGCCAAGATTACACGCCTGAATGTACTTATAAAGCTCTCAAAAGGAAGCGACTGCATTCCAAAATAGTCGCAGAAAGTAAACAGCGTTCCATATCTGACTTTTGCACCCGCTCCCCCTTTACCACTGTCCTGTGTCATTAAGAGTTTCTCTTGGCTGCTCTATAAATAGTGGCAGCGAGGGTGAAGGCCAGCAGGAGATGGCTGGTCTTCCATCAGCCCCGTTAATGAACAAGCAGTCTGGCAAATTTAGTATCAGGAGCTGTTACTTCTTTAAGACCTTCACAGAGCTGCAGTCGACTCACTTCTACCTGACTGACTCTTTACATTTCTTTTCCTTTACTTTGCTCAAACACAAATATAACTTGGGCTCTGTGGTGCTTTTATTGGCTTCCATAATCACTGGGGGTGACAAACTGAGTGAGGAACATGTTATGCTGAGCACTCCGATTACCACGACGGTGTCAAAAACAGCTTAATTGAGTTGTCGTACAGAGTTGGGATGGGAATCACAGTTACATTTATTGATTAAAGTGCACAGATTGAGCGCAATTACAGGTTAGTTAGTGCAATTTTACCTACTATAATGTTAAAAAAATATGTATACTTTGGGCTTTGTAACTCAATTAAAATGTTATTTTTCTTGTTTATTTATTTTTTTGTATCCAGCCATGCAGTTTAAGAGCCAGTTGGATATAAATTCAGGTATTTTTAGTCTTTAGTTGCAGCTTGAAGTACACATTTGTGTTAAAGTCCTCTTTCAAATCAATATGAAAAACAAATTCCTTCACTTCAGTCATCCGCGTAATAAGATATGTAGATGTACCTAAACAAAGGCACCTGGATGAACTAGTTTTTGAGAACTGATATACACACTGACCAACTCTGAAACCAATGTGGGGGTGAATACAAGTGTCTACAGACTGATATGTACCTGAACTCTTTACATATGGCCAGTCCAGGTTGGTTGCAACCCATGCTCTCCCTACATGCTTAACATTGTTTGCAGGAAGCAATCTGCGGGGTGTGGTGGGGAGACTTAAAAAAGCTGAACGGCAGCTGAGCTCTGCTGAGGGAGAAAAGTAAGCTGATTGCAGCGCCCACGTTCTGCAGGAGAGTGCTGTATTTGGTATCGTGCTAGAGGAGAGCTGAACGTTGCCCTTGATGTTGGGTGTCTGTTTTTTTGTTCTGCGAGAGTTCACTATGAATTAGTTAAACGGCAGACTGGATATAAGGAAGCTATGAAACATGCCTCAGAGGGAGAGAATGTGTACTTTCAGGATTCACAAAGACTTCCGGTATTCGGAGAACGCTACGCGCTATCACACTATTCCACCTACACAGTATCATCAATCAGAAAGCCTTATGTCCACGCACATGCACACATAACGATAGGCAATTAATTTGCACAAAAGAATCATATGAAATCAACAAACACTCCGTTCGGTTTGGTGTCTCTTTCACATGTGCACACACCTTGAAGCAGTTCAGCCTCCATATTCATGAGGCTGACTCCCTCAGCATACCCATAGATGAAGATTTGAAGGGTTTCAACTCAAATCTTAAATATGGTTTCAGGTAATTGATGTGTAAACCAACCGACTTGGGTAATTCATCAGCTTTAAGCTATTTAGTATTGTTCCCATCAGCTTTGCTGTTATTCATAATGTTCATACATGAATGACACACAGGTAAATACATGCATACTCACACACAGCAAGGTACTGCTGCTTTGCCATGGTAGCTTAATGAATAAATAAGTAATAAGGACTTTGTTATTGGAGCTCATTAAAATGGGTGATGCTTCCAAGACAATAAGACCTGAAGAGGGTCAGGTGAGGCCGTTGTGTGACTGGGGTGAGAGCCCCCTACACCAACCCCCAATCTATGTATGACCTGACCACACGGTCCATGCTCTCACCTCCAAATAAACTCTGTCAGTGTTGCAGCCCCAACCTTACCCTCAGCATCCCCACCTTCCCTGCTACACAGTCATCATCATGCATACACACAGAGCTGCAACCACAGACTCAAGACACACACACACACCTCTCTCATGGCTAATTACCACTTAGCTCAATCACGTGGTGATCCGGCCATAAGAGCCCCCTCAATCCTCCTCCCCCACAACACAAACAGCAGCACACATGCCAATTATTGATGAATCTTTAATATGGCGTTTTGCAAAGTCTCCATCTCATTTCCGTCCACTGAGCCAATGATTACTCTTCCAGGAGAGGCTTTAGCATCTCACATGTTACATGAATAAAACTGAGTGAGAATAAATTAGCTTAATGCAATGTCATTGCAGGGATGAAATAAAAGTGGCCTGTTCCATTTGGAGGAGATAGCCAACTTCTTCTCAACCCCTTCCTTCCCGCCTTGCATCTCTGGCTAGGTCTGTATGAAAACCCCTTAAAAAAAAAAAAAATCCCACACCGCGATAACATGTCAATAATGAGCTGAGGCCATCTATTGATCAGCTTAATTTTGCATCTATTAGCTAGGGAACGGCTTGCTCCGGGGGCGAGGGAAGCCGGGCGCTAACACGCACCGACAGGCTGGATGGAGATCATTACAACTGATGTTCACACACACGCTGTGATTGACATGGAGATAAGGCAGGAGAGCGCCCAGGCTCGCACGCCTCCCCGCACACTAAGCTAATGATACGCCAAATGTGTGTACAGCAGTGTGTGTGTCTGCGGGAGCAAGAAAGAGAGAGAGCTATCATCTAAAAAGAGTTGGAGCAGGAGAAACTGAGAAAAAGAGGAGAAGAAAAACAGGCCACACGCCTTTGCTAATTGGCAAAGTCAGATCGGGAAGCTCATAAAGGATAAAAAAGTAAATAAAAACATTTTAGTGGAGCACCTCAGCTTTCTAGATCAGTTGATAGCCCCTCAGAAAAACATGGCTTGGACCCGGATTGCATGGCTTCATCCAACACTTTCTTAATTTAGAGTTTGCAAAAGAAACTCATTTGAGGCCTTCATTATGAAAATCATTTGTTTTGCTGTGATTGCAAGCTTTACGTGCTGCATGTCAACACAGCAACCACAGAAGCTGAAAAAAGCTGGGAAAAGATCTCTCCTCGCCTGAAAACACACCGACTTTCTCCCTTTCCTTTCAGACATTAAAAAAAAATGTAAAAATAGAGAAAGGTCAGATTATGGCCTCTCAGAGGAAGCCTCCAAGATTCACTATTTGTCCATGTATGAAATCAATAATTCTATTCAATCGCATATGCTAAGAAAGAGGGCTGGGAGATTCATGTTATGCTAATCTCAGTTTTGGCTTCAAAACCCTTGTCCATCTCCCTCTCTCTCAAAATCTAAACTCAGTTTAGTTTAAATCGAGGACAGATGAAGTAATGAGAACCTTCTTTAGAAGATCAGACAAAAGGAAATAAAAGTTTTTCCTGAAGAACCTGAAAAAGAATCGTCACCATCTACTTTATCTAAAGATTGTCATGGATTTGACAAGTCTCCTCTCAACAGCAGCTGATCTTTGGTGTGTCTCCATCAGCTGTATATAACTGAAAGAAGAAATCATTTGTAACATTTGGACAAGAGGATGGAATTAAATATTCTTAAAAGCTCACTGGACAAGCGTATTCCTTTAATACTTATGTCTATAAAACTAAGAAATTATTTGTAGAATGAACAGCAGCACACGGATCAGACTAAGGGACACCAAGGGACTTCTGGAGCCAGAAGCATTTTAGAGGGGGCACTAAACACAAAACCATCTGATGTCAACTTCATATCCAGCATTAGATGGTTTCATCCAGAGCCCATTCTTGGGTCTTCGCTATCTTTAGTTTTAGAAGAGTCTTTGTTAAAAGGGTTTTAAGTTCAATAAATTTCTGATAAAGTTGATGAATAATTGAGTTTAAAACGTGAAGTAAAGAGGGAGGATCCTATTTGTTTTTTTTTTTAAAACAATAACCCCCCCCAAGTTATACAGATAGCTTTTCAAATAGATTGTGTACCATCCAGTGCAACAAAGGTAGGAATTTTTAAAGCCAACAAGAAATCCAGCTTTGAGTCGTACATATGTAAAAAAAAAAGGTATGCAGGAAACAATATGGCGTGGCACCGATTTTTCATGTTAACCTAGCCACCTCTGCTGCAGACAACCTGGCTCAGCATTGATGCAACAAGCTGAAACACAGATTTCTGCATGCTTCCCCTACAGAAAAAGCTGGGCCAGGCATTTGGATCTGCACCTCTTACCTCACTGAGTATTTTGTGTACACCATCAGTACAACCAAGTTTTTAAGGGGAGAAGATCTTATTTCATGTCAGATAGGTTCTATGGAAGTAAGGTCAGAGAAACAAAAAAAAAAAAAAACCTTGGCTACAAACTGTGTGTTTTTGTCAGCTGAGGGATGCAGCGAAGGGATCGAGGGAGCAACGGGAGGAGGGAGGTGAGGGATGGGGGAGGAGAAGAGAGGGGGGAAAAAAGCCCTCAGCCAAGCCATCAAGTTGAACATTGAACTTCACAGTAGTAGCTGCCTTTCTATGCCTCTCCTTTTGATGTTACCTCCAAAGCAAAGGATCAAAGGCTTGGAGTGTGGCGTGGGGAAGTCCCAAGCTCTTAGCCTGCCAGCCTGTTATATATGCAAAAGTCTACGCAAAAAGAGAGGGAGTCAGGCAGAGAGAAAGAGACAGAAAATGCGAGAGAGAAAAGTGGAGGGGGGGGGGGGCAAAAAAAAAAGGGGAAGCTTGCATGGAATGTGGCTAAATTGTATGTTTTGTGTCTAATGAATGGCAGGAGGATGATGCAACCAGCCAGCTAGTTACAGTGTGACGTAGAGAGGGATAAAGTGCACGCACACGCAACTTTTAAAGAACAGTCACTTGACACTCAAAAGGGGCTGGGCATAAAGGCGAGGAGTGGGACGGGACGTGGTGGCAGTGTGTGTGTTATCCTCACAACTTCCCGTCAAATGCACATGCTTCCTCACTCCAACCCCCAGCTCCGCTTCAACATCAAGGGGGTGAGAAACTGTCGTCTTGACATAAATATACAGAGTGCTGTTAAAGTGAGGACCACAGTAAACACAGTGCACATGAAATCATGGTTGTGTCTCACTGGAGCAGACACACACACACACACACACACACACACACAGTGGGCTCAGCTGGGCCGCAGAGCGGAGCAGAGGTGTGCTAAAATTGACAAATCTCTACGAAACAAACACAATCCACACACTCACACACACACACACACACCCCTTCCCCAAGGCTGTAGGATTAAGAGGTCCAGCTGGCTGACAGCAAGCCCTTCCTTCCCACGTATCCCGTCGATCTCGCCCCCTCTCTCACACATACCCAGCCTCGTCCCTCCACAGCCCCTCCCACACCTCCATCCTCTCATCCAACTGCCACTCAGCTCACCTATTCTGCCAGGAAGACACACCTGAGGATGCCACTTTCAACACATTTTAGTATTTGGCCACATTCTAAAAATCCTCAAGATAAATACCGATTGGGGGGGGGGGGGGGGCTTCAGATCAGCAGCTTGTCAATCCATCTAGTCTTTATGTCTGTGACATTTGCTGCATTTTCCCCTCAAGAGTCATGGTACTGAATGATGGAGGAGGAACAGGGGAAAAGGAGGAGTGGAGATGATCAGATGTTGATGATGGAAATCAGAGGAAGTAAGGCAGAACAAGTGAGGAAAGACGGCAGAAGCTGCCATGTCACTAGAAATATGCCTCAACAGGGAGCAGTCTGATAGGTTCAGGGTGTATTCCAGTGTGAAAGTTTGGGTTATATTAATTCATTCAGGCAAGGACTTCATGAAAGAGGAGAACAAACAACCAAAAGGGAAGTGAGTACATAACAACATGGGTGCATGAGTGGTTTTGTCCTATAAAACACTTTCTATATACCAAAGAGAAGGGAAGTGAAATCAGGCAAACCAAATGTCATTAGCAGGTGAAACATGAAGCAGCTCCGTTGATTCAGTGACTTTTAGGAAAAGTAACATGTTTCATCTGGCCAAACACATCATCCATTCAGATTTGCTTTCAGGTCCTAGACACATATGAATTCCTCAGCCTTACTGATAATTGCAGTGCCAGAGGTGAGTGGCAGACTTTATGTGGGTGAAAGATACAGCAAGTTTAGGTGAAGACCAAACAAGAGCGGAGCCAAACCAGAGTCTCATTTCAGCTGTGATCAAATCCAGAGGATGTTAAAGGTGGGTTTGTGGCTGCCAAGCACCAGTGAAGAGCTAATGAGAACAGAAAAAAATGGTGAAAAAAAAACACCACTGACAAGGGCAGATTGCTACCACAGATAGGGTTGGGTGGGGTATTGGAGGTGGGAAAAAAAATAATAAAAACAGACAAGGCAGTGGTGTAAGGATAGAATAAGAATTAGGGAGTGAGAAATGTAGAAGGGAGAGAGCGAGAGATGGAAGGCAGGAAAAAAATTCACAATGATGACACGTAAGTGCAAAGAGCGATTAAGGATTTACTTTCAAAAGGACTCCCATTGATCTTTTTTGATAGACCTGCAATAAATCAAACCGGATTGACTCGCATGAGAACCAAGCCTAATCCTTTAGTCAGATCCAGGAGAACTCCAACCAAACCAGCTGTTAATTTAGGCTTTACAAGATAAAGCGGGAGAAATCCAACCTGATGTACCCTAGGGCAGAGGCTTACATCATCTCTGTAAAGCAATCAACTTATTGCCAGTTCAGAGAGGTAATCAGAGCACATACTGAGAGGGAGAAGAAGAAGAAGAGAGGGGAGGGATTGCTGGGTGAAGGGAGGTAGAAAGAGAAAAAGCAAGACAAGAGGTGGCTGAGGAGGTTGGAGAGAAAACAAATGCATAGTAATATAAGAAAGAAAAAGGACTTTTTTTCTCCCAGATGCTGGACAGATACACAAGTCTCAAAACAATGAAGCTTAACTTTGAGAGGAAAAAAAACATGTTTACACAGAATCGACTCCAATTATCCCCTGAGTTTGAAGATGAAACAGAAGCTTGCTAGCTGCAAACAGTGGCTTGCTGGGCTGACAGCAGGGACTGGAGGAAGGATTCAGTCTCTCTTTCTCTCTCTGCGCCACCCTGTAATTTCCCTGGAGGCCGGCTCAGACCTTGTCCCCATCCCCAGCGGCCAATGCCACCTCAGCCGGGCCTTACCAGCCATACTGTGGCTGCACCATAGCACAACCATAGTAATTAAAATGGTTATTTTTGTTTGGGGGGAGCCAGAAGGATTTTTTATCCGAGCTCTGGGCGGAAGCATTGCTAAGGCACCATCTAGGCCACACCGAGTAACTCGCGCTGATGTTTCTCTAACAGTTGCAGACCGTTTTCTGTAAGCACATTTACTGGATGTCATCTGGGTGCTACGGGGGTTTTAGTTCCCCTTTCTTAGCGCTGGGTGTGTGACACCACATTGGATGACGAGGTTGAAGCCCTAAACACCACACAAACGCCCTCACACCGCACACACACAGACACAAAGACTCATTAGCTCCTCATCTCCCTTGTCTTTAATGTCCTGTTTACGGTGCAAAACAACCAGATCAGGACTGAAATCCAATCAGAGCGCTTCACAGGGCCCTTCACGTCGGCCTCACATGAGAGCTGAGGAGAAGCAGGCCTTGTACTCTCTGGACACTGTCCAAGGGAAACCAAACCTCAGGAGTCCAAACAAAACCACACATAAAATCAGAGTTAAAACAGCAGCCTCTATTCAGCCTATCATGACCCCACCAGCAGACACAGACACACACACAAACACACACTTTCTGACCCCTGCCTGCCTATCCTCTTCTGGTTACACTGTATGCACACAGGGATCATGCCGACTTCAGCAGGGCTCTTCTAGAATTGCTGAGCTGAGTGAGGCTTGGCGACTTGGGCTTTGACATGGTCTTGTTGGTGTGTGTATATATGAACACGCACACACACTCATATACAGGACTCGTCCATGTAAAGACTGCCACTTAAGCTCAACTCACATCAGCCTTCGCTATCTTTAGCGGGTGGGCTAAACTTTTAAAACCACAAAACAACTCCCCCCCCCCTCCTCTTCCCGGCCAACCAGCCTCCTCTGACTTCAAATAAGACAGGCTGGCTCTTTGGCAGTGGCTGCCCACTGGCACCTCCCTCCACGGCCACAAGGTCACACGTTTAATTACACAGAAAGTAGTAATCTCACCAGACAGATGGCAAGCAGGCCGCCTCCTAATTATTTTATGCCCAATTGAATCATTACTGATGTTATTTACTAAAATATGGCACGTTGAAAACAGTACAAATGTGGATTTGTGATACAAGTGGGAAGAGTGGAAGGTCAAGGCGGTGTTGGGACAGGCAGATGCACGTCTTGCCAAGCAACTGCGACTCAGATCAAAAAGGCGTCAAGAACACAAGCGCGACTGTGTTAGCTTTTGGGAAAAATTGGAAGCTTAATACCACAGCGATCAGCGCCAGAAAAAACACATCCTTTCTTTTTCTTGAAACAGAGTCTGCTACAGAACATGGGCCTGTGTGGAAACAGTCAGCTCCCAGTAGCTCAGCTGAGGAAACCGCACGACAAGGCCAATTTAAAACGTGAGGAAAGTGTCTACCTCTTTAAAGAAGGCCAAGAAAAAAAAAAAAAAAAGTCAAATGAGGAAAAGAGTTCTGGTTACTAGAGTTTTCTTTTCCTCTTAAGGACAACCAGTTTGACATTGGGGAGAATCCCTGTGGGCTCGACTACTTTCCAGAAAAACCCTGAATGGCGAGGATAGGCCGCCTCCTCTCAGCATCCACCCCGCTTCCCTGTTGATGTCTCGCTCATTGTTTCTTCGCTCCTCCTGCCAATAGCTTCTGTGAACAATTAGAGGTCGACTTTCCCAGCGTTTCAGACCGCAGCATCTCCAGTCTCTGGCCAGGAAGCTCCAGTGACTGAGCCGTTGCGCCAGAGACAAGATTCTCCACAAGTTCCGGTCTGAGTTTTCGCTCTTACTGTTAGTAAGGCCTCTCTCAGCTCTCTCAGTTTGTGATAGAAAACGACCACAAAGCTAAATAACAGCAAATTAAGTGTACTAAGTGGAATCATCAATGTCAGGCACAAAATGTTTTGAGGAGAGATGATTTCTGTGTGTGTGTGTGTGTGTGTGTGTGTGTGTGTGTGTGTGTGTGTGTGTGTGTGTGTGTGTGTGTGTGTGT